>QXDM01000009.1:1200000-1756511 GCA_003730235.1 Pythium guiyangense
GCGTCCTCACGACGCTCTTGGACCAGCTCACGGTCTCGCAGCGCATGATCATGAAGACTGCGAGCGTGGTCGGCGCCGTGTTTGACGAAGACGTCCTCCGCGGCTCGTGCCCGATCCGCGCGCACCTCGCGCGCTTTGCGAGCGACTTGGACGAGCTCGAGCGCTTGGCGATGCTCCGGCGCATCGACACGTTCGTCGGCGGCGTCCCAGCGAGCGTCAAGTCGCCGTGTGCGAGCACTGGCGCGCCAGCAGCTGCGCCACCGAAGCTCAAGGTCAAGTTTGAGTTTGGCCACGGCTTCATGCAGGACGTGCTCCGGAGCCAGATGCTCTGCAGCCAGCTCGACAAGCTCAACGCGCGCGTGTCCGAGTTCCGCGAGCAGCATGAGCGCGAGCTCCGGCAAAAGTACTTTGCGAAAGCGAACGCGAGTCTCCTCCACGCGTCGCCGCAGCCGCAGCTCACAATCACAGCGCCATTGTCGTCGTCGTCTGGCGCACCGGCGTTGTCTGTTGCGGCGCGGACGCGCAGTGGCATTGCGCGGCGACGTGGGAGCACGCCGATCAACGGACCGATCCTGTTTGCCACCGCGCGGCGTGCACTCACCCCGACGGCCGGGCGCTCCGCGTCGCGGTTCTTCTTTCGGTCGCACTCGAGCTCAGACGCTGTGCCGCCAGCGCCGAGCGCTGGGTCGTCGTCCTCGAGCTCGGGCGAGTCATCATCAACACAAGTCGATGAGAACAACTGCGCTGGCAGTACAGTCCAGCGGTCGCTCCAGGCGTCGCCGGCGTTCGTGCTGCTGAAAGCCGGGAGCGTGTACGTGAAGAAGCAGTCGAGCGTGTTCTCGCACCTCAAGCTCAAGGGCCTGACGAGCGTGCGGCTCTGGAAGAAGCGCTTTGCTGTGCTCGAGCCAGCGCGTCTTGTGCTCCAGTACGACGAACCAGCAGCAGCGAGTAGTGGCAGTAGCAGCCACAGCCACCATCAGCAACAGCAGCAGCAGCAGCAAGCGCCGAGCAGCAGCCACGCGAGTCGCCAGGGCACGTCGCTGTTCTTGAAAGGCGCCAAGGTGAGCGTGTGCGACCCAGAGGTCGTCGCCAAGGTCAACTGCTTCCAGGTCGAAGTGACCGAGTGGACGAAAGGCAAGTACTTCATGGCGACGCGCCGGACGTTCGTCGTCGATGCGCAGAGCGAGAAAGAGGTCGGCGACTGGGTCTTCATGATCCGGTACGCGATCGAGTCGCTCGAGAACCAAGGACAGCAGCAGCAGCAGCCTACTGAAGCGTCGTAGACTACGGACGAAGGCACTAGGACGACTCTCAATGCTAATGATGATGACAAGGACGGTGATGATGACAAGGACGGTGATGATGAACTAGAGACGACCGAGTGTTTGTTGGAAGCGCAAGGGCGACTCGCCACTCGCAGAACGCGTGTTCATTACCAGCAGTCGAAGCAGCAGACGCGCTGCTGCAGCTGAAGTTGGTACGACCAGCGACCTCACGACCTCCGAGCTAGTCGGGCGAGGCGTACTATCGCAGCAAGCTCTCTCTTCTCTCTCCTTTCTCTCACGAATGAGTCCCGAGTCGACGCAAAGACGGCGCTTATGCGTTCGTCTCCTCGTGCGACTTGCGAAGACGAGCGAGCGTCGAGCGGACCGTCGCGGCCGAAGGCGTGCTGTTAGGTTGATAGGAGAAAGAGTCCAGAGTGTGAGTACCATGGGAGGGGCGTAGGTCATAGAGAATAGAGCGTACGTAGTGACCTAGAAAGCGTGAGACGTACTTGAGGAGGTAGGCGCCACCCGCAACGACCTTGTAGCACGACTTGCACTTCCAGATGCCCGTGACCGTGCGCTTGACCGAGTCCTTGCCGCAGAACGCGCAGTTGTACTTGGCGTGCTGCGAGATTTCGATCTTCTTCACGACCTTACGGAGCGACGAGCCGTAGCGCGTGCCGTACTTACCGCAGATACCGACTTTCTTAGTGCGCTTGCCCTGCGATCATCAGTCACAGCACGAAGACGATGGCAGGCGTTAGCGAACTGGTTGGTGGAGAACGAGTTGGTGTGTCAATGGACACGAGGCGACGCAGCGCTGCGGAGGTGCGCGTGCGAGCGAGTGTGTTTGTATGTGTTGCTGAGGTGTCGAGTGGTGTTGGATCGAGCCGCTGTCGATAGAGCGCAGTAGTGCTCCAGTGGTAGCGGATGCGATTGTGTTGCTGATCGCTCGCTGACAGGATTCGGATCGAGCTACACACCATCGGTGTGTGTTGGTGCTGCTGTTGTTGTTGATCAGTAGGCTGTGCATCGGCACGTACTGCCGTAGCTGCGCTGTTGTAGCTGCTGCTGATCTGTACGCGATGCGATCCATTCGATTCGATACAGTGGCGCGATCTCCGAGCTGGTGTTGCATCGTGCTGGTGGCAGTTCCGTTCGCGTCGTCAATGCTGCTGTTGCTGCTGCTGTCGCGCGTTTGCATGCGCATCGTTCTCGCTCGCTCGTACACACACCCGCACACAGCGCTGTTGCCATCGCATCGTCAGGAGCAGACGTCGTCGTCACGAGGCGCTCACCATTGTTGCCTCTGTAGATTATTCGGAGAGAAAATCGACTTTGATAAGTGACTGCGCTTGGCGCTTGCTCTTCCCCAGCCGATTGAATGGCTCGGAACGATTGGCGGTCAGTCGTCTCGTGTGCGCCACATAAACTATAGGTGGGACACACACGCTTTTCAATCATGCGATCATTTTTGCATTTGCTACTGTAAATACCAGCTTACAAAAACCAAGTGCGAGCGTACCGTACAACCATTTCAAACTACCGCACGACGCTGAACAGCCCGACCTGAACAACTAACAAGACCATGTTCGAGCTCCAAGTACACGAGCATCATGCGCCTTGGCTGCGTGTCGGTCGATCATACTACAACACTCGCGAGTGCACTGGGGACCTCATTGATCAAGATGGAGAGTTTGCATTAGAGAGTTGTGTGTTGCTCTCAGCACTTCGACTTTGATCGCAACCAAGTCGTGTCCGAAAGCTTGACACTCTCGTGGCCATGAACTTGACGTACTTGCAAGACACATCAGCTCGACATCACGACTCACACTTTCACAACCTTCGACTAGATAGTTCTCAACTTGCATTCACTCACTCTTGGTGATGTTCGCTTCTTCTTCTTCGTTGTTGCTGGTGGTGGTGGTGGTGCTCACCACGGCGCTCGCGCTGTCCTATCTCCTACTACACTGTACGTCCGAGCGCCTCGACCTGTATGCACGCACGCACGCACGCACACTTTCACACGTGGCAGTGCGTGTCCTGAAGCAGCGAGAGCCCAATGACGACGCAGCCGACGCAGAACCAGACAAAGTGGAGCGCGAGGCTCGCGCGGTCGCGCACCGCGAGCATCGGCGGCAAGAGCTCGGTCAAGCCAATAAATAAGAGTGCGCCGGTGCCGAGACCGAGGAGCACGCCGAGCACCGGGCGGCTCACATCGCCCCACGCAAACAGGATCACGACGCCTAGGAGCGACGCGAGCGACGCCGCAAAGTTGACTGCGAGCGCCTGTGGCACGGCCATGCCGGCTTTCAAGAAGATGAAGAAGTCACCCACGCGGTGCGGCACTTCGTGGAGCACAATGCCGAGCGCCACGGCCCAGCCGAGCGCCGAGCTGCAGCTCTTGAACGCCACAGCGAGCACGACGCCGTCCGTGAACGCGTGGAAGAAGTCGCCGACTGCGGTGATCCACGCCACGGGCTCAACAAACTTGAGCGGCTGGATGTGCTTGGTCCAGAACGACTCGTGGTTGTGGCGATGACCGTGACGGTGGCGCGAGTGCTGGTGCTCGTGGTCGTCGCCGCTGTGGAGCTTGAGCAAGTGGTCGTGCTCGCCGTGGCTGTGGCCATGCTGGAGCTCGTGGCCGTGCTTGGGCGACACGTGCACGACGATGTGGTGGCTCGCGTGGCTGTGGCCACGCGGGCTCTGGCTCTCAGGACTGAGCGTCGCGCGGTCTGTCTCCGAGAGATCGTCCATCGTGGCGTGGTCGTGGTGCGGGTGGTGGCCATGCGAGTGGCCGTCGTTGCAGTGCTCGACGCCAAACGACGCGAGCATCTGGTGCACGCCGGCTTCGATGCTCATCGAGAACACGATGCCGCCGAGCACGCACGCGCCCATGATCCAGTGCCCGACGTCCGACAAGTACGCCGTGCCTTCCGGGTACAAGTGGAACGCCACGACGCCGAGGAGACACCCAGCACCGAAGCTCGTCATGTACTCCACGAGCACTTCGACACTTCCTTTGTCAAAGCTCAGGATCGCCACGCCGACGATCGACGTGAGCGAAATGAGCAGCGACGCGATCACTGGACTCGGCCAGCTCGCGCCACTCGTGTTGCCAGCACTCGTGCTGCTTGTGCTTGCGAGCAGTGTCGTTGATGCAGTCGCTGACGCACCATCTGCGGGCTCGGCGCAGCCAGAGACGCACTGGAGCACGCTCACGCGGTTGCGCGTTGCATCGTGGATCGCAGTCTCGACTTGTGTGCGCGCGAGCTCTGTGAAGAGCACGTACATGCCAGCAACGTCGATCGGCAGCGTCGCACGGACACACGTGATGTCGCTTGCAGCCGTTGCAGCAGCAAACTCGACGCGGTATAGGAACTCGGGGCTTGTGCTCGGAGCGACTGCTGCATTGGCATCAGCAGCGTTGCTATCACTGACAGCGGACTTGATCGAGAGACGCGATCCGTTCGTGACCGACTCGCGCACGACACGCTGCGACGAGAACGTATGCAACACCGCGTCTGCGCGCTGCGCGACTCCCGCAATCGCACTTGCGTCGACCGATGCGACTGGCAGGAACTCAAACACCATGCCGTCGCTCGTTTGCACCGCAGCGTCCCGCGTGCAGAACTCGAGCAGATGCTCGCCAGCTGCAAGCGTGTAGATGTCGGACGCGCGCCATGGCGACAGTGGTGCTGGTGTTGCTTCGCGTGGCGCCGCCACCTCTGCAAGCGCAGCAGTTGGCAGCGCGAGTGCGCCGAGCAGAGCAAGCGAACGCAGCAGCAGCAGCAGCAGCATTGTCGTGGCGCAGGAGGAGAAGCAGGGGGCGAGAACGCGAATGAGTGCGTGTGACGAGCGTGAACGACCGCGATCGCTTGATCAGTGTGATGATGATCGGTTCGGCGGCAGCTCTTCGCTCAGTTTGTCCGACGGCGCGCGGTGTGGCACACACGATTGCGAGAGAGGCATCGCATACAATTCTCAAGTGAGTTGTCCGACGGCGGCAAGTTCAGAATGCACTTTGTTCCCTCGATTTTAGCACTATCACCACGTAATACAGCGTCTGAGGGACCAAATCCGCATGTGTATCCGCGCGCAGCAGTACCGAGCACGCATACACTGTGTTGCTGCGCGCTATGTGCTCGCGTTCGTACTATTGCTGTAGTCGGCGCTGGCACGCGCTTTCACTGTCTTTTGCTGCACGCTTCCTGCTCTATCAGCTTGCTGCTCGATTCCCACTAGTAGTACTCAATTCCAGTGTGCAGGCGGAATCTCGCAATGTAGTACGATGTTTCGGCCGATCTTTCCATGATGCCCATCAACAAATCTTCAAGCGACACATACGAGCACAACGCGAGCACCTTGTGTGGCAAAGCCCAACATGCGCAAGCGCCGACACGACTCCACGCCGCCCCAAGCTGCTCGCGCGCATGGCGAAGAGCAGCAGCTGCACGCCAGCGCAGTGCGTCCATGCTCGACTGTGGATGCTACTAAACCAACTCTGCTCGATAACGACAATGGCATCGTTGCCGCAGCAGTGCCCACAACACTCGCAGCGATCGTCCTTGGCGTGTACATCAAGACGCTGTACCCGTCGGTTGCGGGCGGCGACAGCGGCGAGCTCGTTGCCGAGTCGTGCCACCTCGGCGTCTCGCATCCGCCTGGGTACCCGCTCTTCAACATGGCTGTGCACGCGTTCGCGCTGCTGTTGCCATGGGACGCCATTGCCTCGACCACGACGATCGCATGGCGCGCCAACCTCTTCTCCGCAAGTACGTCCCTCTTGCTAGTGCAGCTAGCTGCTCACACGCAAACGACTCACACTTGCAGTGTGTGTGTGTGTGTGGTGCTGTGTTGCAGTCTGTGACACCATAGCTGCTGTCTTGATCTACTACTGCGTGCTGCACTGGACGCCACGACAGCGCGGACGCCTCATGCGTCACGTCCCTGCATTCACAGCAGCGGTGCGTCTTGCAATAGCAGCAACAGTAGCTCGTATCGCTTGTCCTATGCAGTCGCTCACGCTCTCCATCTGCTCTCGCTCACTAGGCGCTGTTTGCGTTCTCGCCGCTCATCTGGACGTACGCAGTCGGCGCCGAAGTCTTTGCGCTCAACAACCTCTTTGCTGCGCTGCTCGTGCACACGCTTCTGCAGTATGCGCATCACGGCAAGAGCCTGCGCACCGCATGTGTCGGCGCGTTCGTAAGCGGCCTCGCACTGTGCAATCAGCACACGATCGTGCTCTTTGAGGTCCCGATCGTGGCGTGGGTCCTGTACACACGGCGCCACACGCTCATCCGCAACGAGCTGCTCGCGCTCAGCGCTGCGTTCATCGCTGGTCTCCTCCCGTACGTACCAAGCACCTCTCTGTCACTGTCTTTACTTGGTGATACAGAGACTCCTCTGACGCCTGAACTCTGTGTGGCGCTCATGTGCGCAGGTACCTCTACATGCCGTTCGCCATGACACTGCGGCCGCAGCCAGGATCGTGGGGCGACGTCACGACGCTCGCAGGCTGGTTCCATCACGTCCGCCGCGGCGACTACGGCACGTTCCGCCTCTTCTCGACCGACGACAAGCACGAAGACGTCTGGACGCGGCTGTGGCTCTACGCAGTCGACCTCTCGACCCGCGAAGTGCCGCTCCACTTGGCAGCGCCAGTGCTCACGCTTGGTATCGCGACGACGCTCCAGCCGATGCGTAGTGGCACAAGCTCAACCACTCGCCAACACGGCGCGACAGACACGAGCGCCGGCTGGCTCCTGCTCGGGACGTACACGTTCTACATGCTCGTGTTCCACTCGCTCGCGAACCTGCCGCTGAGCGAAGGGCTCACGTACGGCGTGCACATGCGCTTCTGGCAGCAGCCGAACGTGATCGTGTTCCTGTGGCTCGGCGTCGGCTTGAGCAGAGTGCTCGAGCTCTCGACGCGACTCGCAGCGTTCCTAGGCAGCACTAGCAGCAACTCGGTCGTGTCTTCCACGACCGCTGTACTCGCTAGTGCGCTCTGCCTCTCGCTCGTTGGCGTGCAGTTCACGACGTGGTACACGCTCTGCGACCAGAGCCGCGCAGTGTACATTCGCGACTACGGACGTGCGCTACTCGATCCACTGCCGCGCGACGCCGTGCTCATTGTGAACTTTGACCTCCAGTGGACTGCGCTGCGGTACCTCCAGCGCTGCGAGCACCGCCGCACAGACGTCACGCTGCTCAACCTCTCGATGATGTCGTTCGCGTGGTTCGCGACCAAGCACGCGCACTACCCGACGCTCTCGTTCCCAGGCACGCGCTTGGTCCCGTTTGGCGGCGCAGTACGTCCTAAGACGCTCTGGCGATCCCTTGTGCTCGCTCTCGACCAGACGGACTCACACTAACGCTCTCTCTCACTCTCTTGCTTCCCGCCTTGATCAGTCCGACGGCTTCACGTTCGCGAGCTTCCTTGACGCGAACTACGAGCCGCTAGGACGCAAGCGCCACGGCATCTTCTTTGGCGGGAAGCTCAACCACCAGGACGCCGACTTGCTCGCAACGTACGCGTTCACGCCGTTTGGGATCCTCGATGAGCTCCATCGCGTCGACGAGACGACGACTGCACCAGCGCTCCAGCTCGCGCAGTGGCACGCGACGCAGCAGCGCGTGATGGCGACTGTGCACGCGCGCTTGCCAGCACTGCCGCCACCCGAGCTCTATAACGACGAGACGTGGGAGTGGACGATCGTACGGCTCTCCGAGTGCCTTGTTGCCAGTGCGAGAGCGATGAGTCTCACTCGCTTGTGTGTGTTGGCAGGCGAGAGACTACGGCATGAAGACACTGAGCTGGTCGACGTTCCTCCTCGAGCGCACGATCGCAGACGACCCGCTGAATGTCGCGCTCTTGAGCCACGCGACGCACGCCATGGAGCGCGCGTACCAGTTCGAGCCGCAGCGCTTCTGGAGCCGCGTCGCGACGCTCAAGAACCTCGGACTCGCGTACGCGCAGATCGTCAAGTCGAACGACGACTTCCGTCCCGAGAGCGGCGACCCGTTCTTCAACGACGCCGTTGGTGCGACCGTCACAGATCGAACGAGGTCTGACCCATGTACATGCGGTGGTGTATTGTCGAGGACGCCTCTCACACAGCCGCTCTGGTATGACGATATAGGTACAAGGACCGCGCATCAGCGCGCATGCTCGAGGTCTGGCACGCGTGGCTCGCAGTGCCTGAGGCGCGCCAGGATCCTGGCTTTGCTGCGATCCAAGGCGTCGTGCGCAAGTTCGTCCCAGAGTCTGCGCCGACGAGCAGCAGTGCCGCGGAGTCGTCCAAGCGCAAGACGAAGCGAACGACGACGACAGGTCGCAAGACCAAGAAGCTCAAGACGACGAAGCGCAGCAAGCCATAGGATCGATCCTAGGAAAGTGTCAATGGATCGACAGTCACTCACGTCCTGCGATCATCACTCTGACTCGTGCGTCTCACTGGTACAACTTGATGAGCTCGTCCGAGACCGCAGATGGTGTGAGCACGCCCAAGTCTGTGAACATGAGCGAGATGTACCCTGGCGGCGTGTAGTCAAAGCGCGGGTTCTGCATCGAGAGGTGCTTGCGCGCGACGTCGCTCGTGACGGACGCTGCGCTCAGCTCCACGTGCGTCTGCGGCACGTCGCGCTGCGTGAGCGGGTACAGGCGCGCAAACTTGTAGCTCTCGGCTGCGACGTAGAACGGCTTGCGCATCGCTTGGGCGATCACAGCAGTCGAGTACGTCCCGACCGAGTTGACGATCCCGCCGTTCTCGACGACGCCCTCGGCGCCAACGATCACCATGTCGGTCTGCTCCATGTAAAAGCCCACGGCCGAGTCGAGGATCACAGTCGTAGGGATGCCCATCTCAGCGAGCTTCTCTGCAGTCTCGAGGCTAGCGAGCGCATTGAGGAGAGCTAGTGTTAGACGGGTGATGAAGGAGAGATTGAGAGTGTGTGAGAGAGTGTGTCGTACGCACCCAGCGTCCGTGCTGCGACCTTCTGTGATGAAGACCGAGAAGTGCTTGGTCTTGGCGGCTTCACAGAGCAGCGCGATCACGACACGCGACGCGCCATGCGTGAGCACGCGCTAGAGAAAGAGAGAGAGAGAGACGTAGGACACGTCAGTCACATGCCTTGTACACTCGACACGACATAGAGGGTGCTGCTGCTGTTGAACGAGACGCACCATGCCGTCGCGAATGAAGCTGTGGCCGACTTCTGCGATGCGCTTGCGGCTCGAGAGCGACGTCTCGGCAAAGAAGTTGCCGCGGTCAATCAGCTGCGACTTGCACAGCTCAAAGTCCTATGGTCATGGTACACACATGCGAATGGGTCAGTTGAGCTGCTGCTCGCATGTGGATCAAGCGATGGAGACGCACGTCAAACTCGAGGAAGCAGCGCGTGACGTAGCGCAGGAAGAGCTGACAGCCAGCAGTCGTTGCGATCGAGTTCTGGTACCGCGCAGAGAGCGCACATGCGTCGTCCGGTTGGTACGTCTTGAGCTGGAGCGCTGCTTCTTGGAGCTCGGCCTCCATTTGCATCATCGTCGACGCTTCGCTGCGCACGATCACGCCCGTGAGCGCTTTGATCACTGCGACAGCGACTGCGACATCAGCGTCGCTGAGGTACTGCAGGAAGTCGCGCACAGCGACTGGGAGCGTCTTGGCGCTCGCGTGCGTCTTGGCGGCTGCGACGACTGCCATCGTGCCGTGTATTCGTGGTGCTCGTTCTTTTGAGGCGTGCGCTGATCGTGTTGTATTGGACGTAAAGGAATTGCGAGTAGTGTACAAGTAGTCGCGACCATACACTGTGCAAGTCAAAAGCACGAGCGTCACGATGACGACTGATGCGTATGGCAAGACTGTCGGCGGCAAGCTCAAGCTCAAGGGCGGGCTCTCGCTCAAGTGCGTCCCTGTGTATATGCGGAGACTACATGCGCTTAGCTCTCTCTCTCTCTCTCTCTCTCTCTCTCTCTCTCTCTTTGCTTTTGGTACCTCTTGTAGCTCACGCGCGCTCGCTCGTTCTGTGTCTTGAGCAAACAGACCGACGAAGAAGCACAAGAAGCACAAGAAGCGCGAGCGCAGCAGCGATGACGCCCAGGCAAAGACCGCTCCTGCAGCAGCAGAAGAGAGCTACGAGCTCGTCAAAGTCAAAGGCAGCGGTCGCATCTTGTCGTCTGGCACGACGCTCATGGGCCAAGTCGGTACAAAGTTCCTCCAGGAGCTCAGCGTCGGCGACGCGATCTTGATTCAGCACCCGACGTCGCTCGTCGAAGAGACGCGCATCGTGCGCATGGTGCTCAGTGACGTCTCGGCCGCGATCAGCTCAGCGTTTAGCTCAGACCTCGTGTCGTCGACTGCGTTTCACTACATCAAAGCACCACCGGACGACGAGCCCAAGGCCGACGACGAGGTGCGTACCTTGTGTACATGAGGCGCTGACAGATCCAAACGACTGGCGACGAGTCATCTGCTTACACTCGCTGGTTGATTTGTATCGACAGTCGGCGAAGAAGCGCAAGCGCCCGACTGACGACGCGATTGCGTTTGGGACGTACGCGGGTGGCACAGAAGCTGGCTCGCAGTACACGTACCGCGTGAAGAAGAGCGGCGCGTATGGCGGGTACGCGATCGTGAAAGAGGTGCGTCCATCTGCAGTCGTCTTGATTGATAGAGAGATGGCGATAGCGACTGACGCGCGTGTGTGTGTCTCTCTCTACAGAACGCAAACGTCGACCGCAGTCGCGAAGAGCTCCTCGACCTCCGGAGCAAGCGCAAAGGCGATCGCCACTGTATGTAGCGACAGGCTTTGCCCTCTCAAGATCGTCACTCAATGGGACGACACCGAGTGATGGTCTGTACATGTATTCCCATACAAAAATGAACTAGCGACACCTCTGTCGCGACCATCAGCCACACACAACAAAGTACCTACGACACGATGCGGTACTTGAAGCCCGAGACGGCGCCAGCGTTCGGCTTCTTCGTGCCACCGCCTCGCTTGAGGTAGCACGCGCTGCGGCCACTGGCGTTCTCGTTCACGAACGTGAACGTCTGGCACTCGCTGTGGCCCACGCACGCGTCGCAGCACGTCTCTGGGAGCAAGTCGTAGCGCGTCTCGAGGTCGTCGCCATACAAGTCGACGCCGACGACAATGTCGTAGCACTTGCTCGGAAGTGCGATGCACTGGTAGTACCACTGGTTCCACGGCTGGCAGTACGACCCACTTGGGCAGCACGCCGCGCCAGTCTTTGCGTTTCCACATGGCGAACCAACTGCGTTCGAGCACGACGGTGGCGGCGCTGGCGTTGGCGTTGGTGTCGGTGGCGGGTCGTACAAGAGCGTCGACGACACTGCTCCTTTCTTCGCGACGCGCGTGCCGCTGCTGCGCTTGAGGTAGCACGCCGACTTGCCGTCCGGGTTCTCGTTCACGAACGTGATCGCGCGGCAACCAGGCGTGACAGCGCACTCTTTACAGCACGCGCCAGGCAAGAGACCAAAGACTGTCTTGATGTCGTCGCCGTAAAAGTCGACGTCTGTGTGCGTCGGGCCGCAGAACGGCAGTGGGTCAACGCACTGGTAGTACCCTGCGTTCCACGGCTGACAGTACGCAAGTCCTTGGCAGCACGACCACTGCTGCGCATTGCCGCAGTTTGTGCCAAGTGCGTTTGGGCACGTCGTCGGTGGCGTCGGTGTTGGTGGTGGCGTCGGTGGTGGCGTCTCGAGGAAGCCCGAGACCGCACCTTTCTTCTCGACGCGACCGCCCATTGCGCTCTTGAGGTAGCACGCGGCTTTGCCATCCGGGTTCTCGTTCACGAACGTGTAGCCTTTGCAGCCCGGTGTCTTGCTGCACTCGTTGCAGCACGCGTCGGGGAGAATGCCAACGACTGCTCGGATGTCGTTGCCATAGTAGTCAATGTCGGTCTCTTGCTGCAGACAGCGCGCGGGCTTGTCGAGGCACTGGTAGTACCCAGCGTTCCACGGCTGGCAGTAGCCATAGTCGCAGCAGTTCATCTCGCGCGGCCGCGAGCTGTCGCCGCACGGTCCGCCGACCGTGTTTTGGCACCGAATGTGGCTCTGCGCCGCGACGTCGAGCGCTGCGAGCGCAATCGCCGACGCTGCGACGACGACGTGCGCGAGCGTCATCGGTTGCTTCTTCTTGGTCGTGAAGCTCCAAAGTGAAGACGCGCTTGAGCTGGAGCTGGCAATTGGCCGAGTGACCAACAAGGGAGCGATCGAGTGAGTGCAAGTGAGGCGCCGCCTGAAATTTCCGACTTGTTGAAGTCTTCGCGCGCAGTGGGTTCGTGGTCAGCGCACGCACATGGCGACGCAGGCGAGCAGGTGCCGCGAGCGCATCGCGAGTGCTCCTGGCGCAAGTCGCCGGAAAGATCGATCGATCGATCGTTCCTCATCGCCATTACGGTCGCTGTCGCGCGTTGCTCATGAACGAGCGCACAAGGTCATCCACACGAGAAGCACATTGCGATGGATCGAGGACACGGCAAGTCGCGAGTGCGAATGAGCCATTGAGGTCGAGCTGTCCTCTGTCGTTGCGATCGATCCCAGAGCACGAGAACAAAGTATGGAGGACTATCGTTGCAGCCGCTCTGCCATGTTGTTGGTGTATCGAGCTCTGGACTACGTCCTACAGCGATCGATCGCACTCACTCACTCACTCACTCACTCACTCACTCACTCACTCCTTGCCAATGTACACGCACGCACTCGCTCACTCGCCTACGCACACGCGACGCGCTTCCGCGTGCTCGCGTCGTCAAAGTACGCGTCCAAGCGAGCGCGAATGAGCCGCTTCTGCCGCAGCATGAACTCGAGGTCGAGCTCGAGGTCGGCGAGCACCGCGGCCGCAGCGACACAACTACGCTCCGTCGCCTTGATGCGCGCGATCGCAGTCTGCACTTGCGCAACTGAGACGATGAGGTCGCGGTGTTCGCTTGCGAGCTGCTGGCGCTCGAGCATGCAGCGCTGGGACTCAAAGAGCGCACTCTTTGCGCGCTCGACTGCTGCCATCTGCGTCACAGACTTGGAACGTGCGTGCTGCGCTTGCGGCTCCTGAGGCTCCTTTGTGTTTGGTGTGTTAGCTGCAGTCGCAGTTGCTGGTGCTTCGTCTTGTTCTTGCGGTAGTGGCGGCGAAGAGAGCTGTAGCTTGCTCGCGAGCTGCAATAGCGGAACGCTGTCGTCTGTGGCAACAACAGCAACAGCGACGGCAGCGTCGCTTGCGACACTGTCGTTCAGCTCTGCTGCTGGAATCTGACTCGGCATGCGCTTCCGTCGCTTTGCTTGTGGCTCCTCGCTAGTGGCAGCGCTATCCGCTGCACTCGACGCTGTCGCCGTACTCTTTGCATCGTCGCCGACGTCTGGACACGTGGCGCTGATCTTGCGGTCAAACGCGCGTAGCAGCGCCACGAAGCCAGCTTTGTGGTTGTTCATGCCTGGACCGGTCTTGACTGGCGGCACGCCGCGTCGGTAGCACTCGCGGCGCAGTGTGTTCGCTTTGTGCGCTTCGTACGGCTCGTGCAGCGCAAACGACGCAGCAGTCGTCGTCGTGGTCATAGCTGCAGTCATCGTCGTCGTGCAGGTACAAATTGCTCTATGATGCAGGTCAAGTTGGATCTGCTCGTCGTTCGCAGCAGTTCGGCACAATTTTCACATCTTTCGTCTTAATGACTTGCTGTTTGTATGTGTCATGCGAATCCTACGCGCTGAGGAAATGGCCCACGCCTGTTCCGACACAACAGAGCGACCTCAAAAGGCGAGGTGCAAGATCCCAGGACGCTCGACTGTGATGCCGTCGACCGTGTGCTTGATCATGGGCCAGTCTGGCGACGCACTCAGCACTTCGTGCGCCACGCGTCCGTCGTCATGGCGCAGGAGCACGACCGTGTCCTCCGACTTGGTCCCAGTCACTGACGGGTTCCACGCAAACGCTTGGTTCACGCCCACGACGCGCTCGAGCACCGGGTTTGCGATCCACTCGCGGCTGAGGTACCCCGCTGCGCCGCCTTGGTGGTGCAGCGTCCACTCGCGATCAAAGCCGCGCGCAGCGTACGCGTGCTGGATCGCAGCAAAGAGGTCTTTCGCCACTGCGCCAGGCTGCGTCTTGGCGATCACGACTGCGTCAACGTACGTCGCAGCGTCGTGGCGTGCGACCAAGTCCGCAGGGATTGTCGCGCCTGGCGTCGTTGTGATGTACACCATGCGCGTGACTGAGAGCACAAAGCCTGCGCGGCGACCGCAGAGCACGAGCATCGCTTTGTGCTTCACGCGCTTCGGCGTCGGGAGCGGGTGGCGAATCGCATCGACGCGCTCGTCTGCCGCGACAAGAAGCACAATCGGCGTGATGCCGACAGCGAGCGACTGCGCCGACAGCCGTGCTGCGATCTCAAACTCGGTCATGCTCGGACGGATCGCGCGCGCGACGTCGCCGATGATCCGGCCGCAGTCGTGTCCGAGTGCGCGGTAGAGCGCGATCTCGTGCGCTGTGAGCGTCACGCGCAGTGCGCCAATGCGCTCATTGAGTGCGTCGTGGAGCGTGTCGACTGCGACGTTGTCCGACTTGGCGAGGCGCTTGGCGTGCTCGAGCGCGCTCTTTTGCTCGTACCACGGGTCTTCATGGAGCTAGACACAATGAGATGAACGTCGCAAGTATGTGAGCAGAGTGGCTGGAGTCTCTTGATAGAGACAGTAGCTGCGCGTACTTGGAAGTGGTGCTGGAGCCCATTGAGCTCTTCGTGCAAGAGCCGGTGGCCTTCGATCTCGTTCGTGAGCAGCACGACTTGCGACGCGTCGATGTAGATCGAGCCAACGCCAACTGCTCGAGTCCAAGCGCCACACAGTCAGACGCGCGTCGTCTTGACGAGAGAGAGATGCAGGGAAACGTACCGTCGACTGCCATGTTGATGAAGTTGCGGCCGCCGCCCGTGAGCCACGCAAAGTTGTGCGAGTAGCTCAGGACTGCGGCATCGAGCGTGAGATCCACGAGCACCTTGCGACTAGCGAGAGATCAATCAGCGTGCGAACAGGAGAACAGGAGAGGAGGAGCTCGCAACACCAGACACGAGTGCGGCGGACGTACACGTTTGCGATCTTGAGCGCGACGTCAGCGCTGCGCTGTGCGAGGTCTTGCGTCACAGCGTCGACGTACTTGCGGTCGTCCATGGTGAGCTTCGTCTCGAGACGACGTCTTGGCTTCGTATGAGCGATACTGAAAATGAATCAACTCGACTTCAAGATCGAGATCCCTGAGTTTTCGCACTATCATAAATATAACTGTAAATGTTCCTTAGATATGTCACTATTGCATCTTGCCTCGCTTTCATCACTACCTACCTACGAGCTGCAAACGTACTCGTTGTGCTGCTTCCAGCGCGGCTTGATCATGTTCGTTGCGAGCTTCGCTGCGAGTCGCAGGAGCGAGACGCTTGTGGCGTACTTTGTCACGGATCCTGTGTTCTCCATCGGACATTGATGACAGCGAAAGCCAATGACGTCGTAGCGCTGGAACATCTCGGCGTTCAAGAGCGCGATGACACTGCAGCCCTCGGTGCGATTCTCGTGGAGGTACTTCGCAACGTCCAAGCGACCATTGCTCGCGCCTTTCGACATCGTTGCGACAGTGGAGCCCTCAGCGTTGTGCTCGCTCGCAAGCTGGACACACGCGAGGTGTCCTCGCTTTGCCGCGTACGTCACGGTCTCAGAGACACAACTAGCGTCGTTGCAATGTTCGTGGAGGTACTCGAGCACGGCGAGGTGGTCATTGCGCAACGCACTCCCTTGCGCCTCGCTCGTGTCTCCGTCAAAGCCGTGCTCGCGCAGGAAGCGCACGAGCGTGAAGCTCCCAGCACGCGCAGCAACGACCATCATCTGCGCTGGGAACGCAAAGCCGCGAGCATGGATCCACTTGACCACCGCACTCGCATCGCAGCGGTGTGCAAGGGCTTTAAAGTGCTCGTCACGGATCTGCTGCTGCGCTGTGTCTGAGTAGTAGCCGTAGAGCCAATCGACGACACTGCCGTCTGGCACGTGTGCAGCAGCAATCCCGACAGTGTCCTCCTCGCCGCGGGCTCCGTGAGCAACCACGCGCTCGGGTTCCTCATGGGCTTTGGCTGCGGCGCGCTCATGTTCATCGGTCTGAGCGTGCTGCTGCCGCCGATGCTCGCCGTGCGCGACCGCCGCCGCGCCACGCTGCACTTCTTCTGGTTCTCGCTCGGCTGCGTCCTCATCGGTCTCTCGGTGCTCCAGCACACGCACTGTGAGGCTGGCGAAAGCAGCGAGAGCGAGCACCACCACTAGACAGACAATCACGCAGAGACAAACATACAGACAGACCGATGGCGGCGACGACCTACAGACAGACATACAGACAGACACGCGCTCCGTCCGTCAGTCGTTCGAGTCGACGCAGTCCGTCGGTCCGTCGGTCCGTCAATCAGCGTCCTTCATAGTCTAGCCCAACTATCTATCTATCAATCAATCATACAACGAACAGGTGAACATATCAGTCAACGAACCAAAGCATGCATACATGAACGCTTGGCTTCACCTCTGGGTCAATGTCATTCGACCGACGTAGCAGCAACCTTCTCCTGCAATGTCTCCGATACACACACAAACGCTCGCACAAGTCACATAGGTGCTGCTCGAGCGTTGTTTTCAGCACTAACAAGGCGTGCAACAACAACAACAACAACCACTGCTGCGAGCAAGTCAAGTGCATGAGGACCTTCGCCAGGTCCTGCTCAAGCGTAGTGAACCCTGAGCATGAGGTCGACGTTGAGCCAAGATGTGAAACAGGGTGGATAAATGAGCCCTTATAAACGATGTGGAATATCATTGCTTGACACTATCCGACACTTATTGGACTTTCGCAAACAAACCATCCAATGTCAAGTTTTGCATTTGTATCGGGCCAATACAAATGCTGCTTCAAGTAGCAGAGCGACCCTTCATCGACGGCACGATCATATGTTTCGGCGACCGTTGACGTCGTGTCTTGTAGCGTTCGCGCAGCAAGCCGACGAGCTCTCCCAAGCTCCACATCGTTGCCTCCTGCTCTTCGGTATCATCGAAAGCACGCTTGCTTTGTGCGTTGCGTTCAATATATTTGTCCGATACTTGCTGGCAGATGTTGAAGCCGAAGAAAATGTAGGTGGTCCACATCACAAAACGTACAAATTCCTACCAGAATTATATACTTGACCTGTCTGAAACTATGCAATAAATATTGTACCTAAAGAGAGAGTAAATGAGCCTTATAACCTCCTTGGAATAACATTCCTTAACTCTATCCAACACATATTGGACGTTCACTACATGTGGTCGTTTGTATTGAAAATATACCTAACAAATATAATATTTACTGCATGCGATTCCTCTTTTTTGTGCTCGCGGCGTTGGAAACGGTGGCAATAGCGCGTATGAGGTATGTGCGCCGACCACAAATCTAGAAGTAGAGCAGATCGCCGCAGCGGCCCGACACAAACCACATTGTACACCAATGCGGTACAAAATAGTTAGCATTTGCGTTACTTAGCCGACAATATAGCATAAACTTTTGTACGATATTCACAGGATTTGGACGAGCCTCCTGTACACATCAATTTCAATAGTATACAGTCATATTCGTACGAAACATGTAGTAGCCACACCACTGATACTTGTCAATACGTATATTATATATATGTCCACAGTATATTGCGCACATACCAAAATATAGCTAATGACGTGCAAATATCCGGCACCAATTTTGTCTGCGTTTAATTAGCAATTTGGTCAAAATGCAAAGGAACAAAATACACTTTATATATTGCGTATACAATCTAATTCAAATTATATGTTGCTTACCATCCAAAAATGTTGTACGCTTTTATGTTGATTGTCCTTTTATATACATTCACCAGAAACGTATAAAATATGGGAGAAAAATATTCTTGTATTCGTCCGATATTTGTTTGAATGTACAAGAATAGCGTACATTTCAAAGTGTACAGCATGAGTGGTGTAGCCGCAAGCACTTGCATCAGGGCCGATGGTACTGCTGATCGTGCTGTTGTTGCATCTGCGAGTCCGTTCTTCATGCCTACGTGTGCTTTCGTGAGTACGAGATCAGCAGCTGACGATCACTCAAGCACTCGCTGCGGCGATTTAGCCCGAGGCTCGAGCCAGGGGTACATTGCTCTTGTGCACGACCTTCTTGTCAGAAGTTTGCGCGCGTCGCGCACACTCGTACGTACATGCGCATGCTCATGCTCTCACGGACGATCGAGCGCGACAACAAGCGTGACCACGCGGCAACCAAAGGCAAGTCGACTTGATCCGAGCTGCTGGTGTGATCAAGCCAGAATATGCTCCTGGTCGCGAGTGCTCGCTCCTTCAAATCGCCAGTTGGTGCAAACTCGCTTTCCCACAATCTACTTGATGCATATATGTCGGCCGAGAAAGCACCGACAACGTGACGTACTTCAAGCACCGCCCTCAATAGCTTTCTCGCAATGTATTTGACAAATGTATCCATGCACGATAAAGCATCGACCGCCAGTCGCACACAGCATGGTGTTGTATGTCTCATTTGGACACCAGCAACAGCAACAGCAACAGCTCACTTGCGCGCTTGCCAGCTCTCGCACACACACACGTACTAGTACGCAGTACTTCCCCGAGACGCGCGCACTAGCACAATGGCCGACGACGACTTCAGCACGCGCGGCGTCGAGGGTCGCAGCGCGCCGCTCTCGATCGGCGGTAGCAGCGCCGCGAGTCCGACGCAGATCGTGCGCAACTTGAGCTCGATGGCGCTCACAGGCACCGGCAATGGCGTCGACCCCGTGCCCGTGTCATTTGCCAAGAGCCCACCAGCGCTCGCGTCGTGCGGAACGCCGCACGGCGTGCTCTCGACAGCGGGCGTGAACACTGCAGCGCACGGTCGCGCGCACTGCCTCATTATCTACACCGGTGGGACGTTCGGCATGGTGCCAGACGCCACTGGCGTGCTCCACCCGTCGAGCGGCTTCTTGGAGAAGAAGATCAGCGAGATGGACGAGTTCCTGTTCGAGAACATGCCGAGAGTGACTGTGAGCGAGTGGAAGGACCCGATCGACTCGTCCGACATGTCGCCAGCGGACTGGGGCCGTATTGCGCGCGAGATCGAGAGCCACTACTGGGACTACGACGGCTTCGTCGTGCTCCAGGGCACCGACACGATGGCGTACACGGCCTCCGCACTGAGCTTCATGCTCGAGTACCTCGGCAAGCCAGTTGTGATCTCCGGTGCGATGATCCCGCTGCACTTCCCACACAGCGACGCGCGGCGGAACCTCATCATGTCGGTCATGTGCGCCGCAAACCTCGCGATCCCCGAGGTCTGCATCTACTCGAACGACAAACTCCTGCGCGGGAACCGCACGACCAAGATCGCCAACATGTCGGTCGACGCGTTCCAGTCGCCCAACTTTCCGTCGCTCGCATCCACGGGCGTCGAGACAACGGTCGACCAAGCGCTGATCTTGCCGTACCCGCGCCGGCGCTTCAGTGTCTTCACCGACTTGGCCACGAACGTGTGCGTGTTCCACCTCGTCCCTGGCTTTGACGACGACTGCATCGAAGCGTACATCCAGCGCCACAACGCGAGTCCGCGCGCGGGCGATGGCAGCAGCACGGCGCCGCGTAAAGCGATCGTGTTTGCGCTCTACGGCACGGGCAACGCACCGCTGCGCAAAGACGGCTTCCTGCGTCTCGTGCGCAGCGCACTCGACTCGCACATCCCGGTCACGATCACGACGCAGTGCGTCCAAGGCCGCACGCAGCTCGACACGTACGCCACGGGCGTCGAGCTCCTGCGCATGGGCGTGATCACGTCGCTCGACATGACGATCGAAGCCACGGTCGCAAAGCTCGCGTACCTCATGGGCAAGGGCTTCCACGGCGCGGAGCTCAAGGCCAAGATGGAGACCGACTTGCGCGGCGAGCTCTCGCTCGTCGACTCGCTCGCGAGTGGCGACGACATGAGCCACACGCGGCAGTACCGCAAGACCGTCATCAAGAACTTTGTGTCGCACTGAGCAGTGGCGCTCCAGGTCAGCACGGCGACCGCCGCTGGTACTTGTCTAGACGTACTACATGCTACATGGTCAATACAGAGTGGACACTGGACGCTCGACAGTGTTGAGAAGGATCGTACTACAGCGCTCGTGGCGACGACGGAGCGACCTAGAGCGCACTAAAGTCCAGACGCTGCGGTGGGTGCTGCAGCTGGTGCTGCGTGAGCGCCAACTCGCTCAGTTGATCCGACTGGAGCGGCATGGGCGACAGCGGCCGCATCTGTAGTCGCTGCTTGAGTGGCGACGGCTCACTCACCCAGCGCAGTGCGAACCGCGCGAGGTAGAGCGCAGTCGTGTAGATCGCGCCGAGGACGACGCAGACGCTGAACGTACTCGCCCAGAGCCAGACGATGCGACTTGTCTGGTTGAGGAAGTTCGCCTCCGTGATGCGCGCGAGCGCAATGCCGCTGCCGATGCAGACGCCAGCGAGCACGAGCACAATCACGACGCGACCGACGCGCGTTGCGCGGCGTGCGCTGTAGTACCCGAGCAGCGGCTTGCGGCGCGATGGACCGAGTGGCAATGCGCAGCGCGTGTCGTCGATCGTGCTGCTTCGGTACCGCCGGCGCCGCGCAACGAGGCCGCGGAGCTTCGAGTCTTCGTAGAACGTCACGAGCTGCTCGAGCAGCAGCAGCGCGAGTGGGAGACTCAGCGCCAAGACGAGCGACATCTCAATGAACGGCGCGTGCGCGACGCCGCAGGCGCACGAAAGGATCTCGCGCACGATCCGGAACGTGATGCCGCGACGCGCACTCGACGCCAGTGCGGTCGTCGTCACGAGCGTCGCGGCGGCCGTGAGCGTACTCGGCGTCGCGCCGCCGTCCGAGCGAATGCAGACTTGACTCGCACTTCCGATGGTACGCGTGCTGCTTGTGCTCTGGACGTCTGCGCACACGCGCAGGACGCACGCAGTGCACACGAGCGACGTGTTGCCGCCGAGGCGCCAGTCGTAGTGAAACACTGCGGCGTTCGCTGCTGCTGCGTTGCCACTGGCGCGGACGTCGTCAGCGATCGTAGCAAACGACTTGCCGCCGTCGGCGCTGAACGCGACAGTGAACGCTTTGAGGAGCTGCAGCGCATCCGCGTCGGCGTCCGTGGCGACGCTCACGGTCCACTCGATCGGCATCGTCGACGCGACGCTGTAGACGCCGCCGTCCTCTGGCTGCGACAGCGTCACTGCGATCGACTGGAGCACAGTCGCTGGGTCCGTGTTGATCGGCGCTGCAGTCGCTGGTGGCACCGACACAGGCGCAGTTGGGCTCGGCGTGAGCGGACTCGGTGTCGGTGCAATCGTCGACGGCGCTGGCGTCGGCGCAGTCGTGCCGTTGCCGTTTGCGATGATGAGGATGCCGAAGATCGCTTCGATCACAGTCATGCCGCTGTTCCCAGAGCCGTCAGTGCTGCTCGCACGCTCAGACGCTGCGAGACGCAGCTCACTAGCGCGTGCTGGCGGCTGATCGCGTGGGACGTAGCACACGAGTGACGACGCGGGTGCACAGAACGTTGTGGTCGGGTCGCACGTCCAGCCAGGCGGACATTGTGCGTGGTCGAGACGACACGACAGCGTCGAGGTCGTCGTCGCTGCTGCTGCTGGGACGCACTGCTTGGTCGAGCGCGCTGTTGCGCCGCTTGGTCTCACACAGTTCGAGCCTTCAGTACAGAGTGCTGTGGCGCTGTCACATGCGCTACGGAATGGCAGACACTGGTACTGCAGACTGCTCGCTGCGCGCTCGAGTGCTCGCGCGACGCGATGTGACTCGAGCGACTGCGAGTGATCAAGGCGGCGGTGGTCAACGACTGCGACTGGGACGTCCTGGACGCTCTCGCAGCACGGCCGCGTGGCAAAGACGCCGCTGCAGAGGAGCAGGACCACTACCAAGACACCAGAGCAAGAGCGAGAGCGTCAGTCTTGAGATCGTCACTACGAGCAGTCAGTATAGAACGCGAGAGGACGTACGAAGCGCGACAACGAGCACGAGGATGCGGTCGCGTCGCTTGTACGGATGTCGCGGATGTGCGCAGCAGATGCCGATGAACGGATGCGCGTTCTTCCTGAGAGTCGCACACGACACGAGAGCGTCCGTCTGTTAGTCAAAGACGCCATCGCTACAGGCAAGAGAGAGAGAGAGAACATAACGAGAGAGACGCACATGTACGTCCACATGTCGGCGCGCCACGAGTCCTCAAAGCGCACGCGCTTGGCGGCAAAGTCGTGGCGCCAGCGCGCACCTTCAAAGTCGCTCGGGTGCTGCGACGAGCTCGGTGCTGTGGAGACTGCGCCAGAGAGTTCGTCGTCGTCCGACTCGAGTGCACCGAGCTGTGCGTTGTGGTCGTTTGCTTCAGCTGCGAGCGCAGGCGACGGCACAGGCCGGAGCTCGTTCATGTGCGCCATGCTCGGACTTGTGTTGTGCGCCGGAGCGACAAACATTGCCTCGGGGTCGAGCGTGTGGCGTCCAATGTCAAAAGCCGCGGGCGAGAGCACGCGGTGGTCGTGCGGCACGAGCGCAGATCGGCGCGGGAGCATGTTGTCGAACGTCCGCGGGTTCGAGGGCCGAGGCTGCTGTTGCTGAGGTGGCGGTGGTGGCGGTGTGCGTTGTGGTGCGCGGTAGTCGCCGTGCGTTGGACGACTGCGCACAGGTGGCGGTGGTGCTGGCGGGGACTGCTGGAGGTAGTCGGTGTCTCTGTTCGCGGCGCCGACTGGCGGCCACAGCGCTGCTGCGAGCTGCTGCAAGTAGCTACTCGGGCGCTGCTCGAGGATCGGTGTGTTCATCACAGACGACGGCTGTATGGACGACGGCGAGAGCGCAAAGTGCTGCTGCTGCTGTCGAGGTATGGAGTCGTCGTGATAGTATCGCGTGTCATCGTCGACCGACGACGACGACTGACTCGTGCGCAGGTCGTCAATGTGGAGACGCTCGGGCGATCGCGACCGCAGCGAGTCGAGGTCTAATGGAGGTCCCTGTGCATCGTCGTCGTGTGGGAGCTGCTCGTTTGTGTCGATGCGACCGAACTGCAGCGGTCGCGCATGGGCGTTGGTGTCTACTGGCGCTTGCCAATCGGTCATTGTGCAGCGATGGCTGTCGTCGTCGCGCTCGTGCTGTGGCAGTCCGTGTGAGCTGCTCGTGGTACGGACAGAGGCGCGTTTGCGCTCGCTTGCTCGTTCTCTAGCTCTCGCTCACTCACGCACGTACACGCGCGTACGAGGCAGAAGAGCGCGTACGTGGGTCGAACGAGCTGCGAGTCGCGGACTCGAGCGATTCGGTACTGAAGAGCGAGCGTCTCGAGCGTCGCGGTGTCCCGCCACGCGATTACATGCACGATGCCGTGTGACTGACTGGCGGACCGAGTGTAGAAGCGCAGCACCAGTCTCACGCGCATCTGCGGTCTCGCCGGCTCGCAACGTCCAGCGCGCGCGCAGTCGTGAGCAGCGCCAGCACATCAACTTTACGCACACGCACACATCCGGTTCAGCACTTCGTATCGCTACTCGCAAGAATGCATGTCCTCACTTTACATACAATACTATCATAAAAACTAGATTCAATTGTAGCTATCACGCGGTCTCGACACACGCCTGTCAGCACGATCGTCGCCACCTGCTTCTCACGACGCGCGCGAGTCTGCGGTCTGCTTGAGCGCCTCGCGTGTCGAATGGGTGCATCCTGGAGCGCTCGAGTCAACCTCACGCGCCCTCGGTATCGTTCACGCCACGATCAGTCCAACTACGACGACGACTTCTTCACTCTCTCACGTACTTCCTTCTTCGTACTACGTCTGCTGTTCTTCCTACGCTACGACGACGACAGTGTGCCCTACTAGATCTGCACGCCGTTGTTGTAGACCATGCTCGACGTCTCGTTCGCTTGGTGAAGCAGTGACTCGATCGCCGAGTGCAAGTCTGCAGCCGAGTACCGCTGCTGCGAGTACCGCGACGACCGCGACGTCCTGCTGCTCGAGCTCGTCGTGCTCTCATTGTCGCTGTTGTCGTCGACGCTACTGAAGCTCCCGAAGCGCCACGACCGACTGTCGTAGAGACTATTGCCACGGATGCCAGCGGCGCCATTGAGCTTGACGTAGAACGCGTCCTCGGTCGAGTCTTCGCTCACGCCTATGGACGCTGGCGAGCCACTCACGCCGCCGTCGCCGTCGAGCTCAAACAGATCGAGCTCGAACGAGTCGTCGTGGCGCGTGCTGTTGCGACTGTCGCACGACGACGACGCGTCGACCGAGTACGCTTTGCCAGTCCGGAGCTTTGCACCGGAGCTGCTCTCAGCTGCGAGCGCTTCGATGCGCGCGGCGATCTCGCGCACAAGACCAGTCATCTTTTGCCACCAGTCGTGCGAGACGTGACTGCTCGCGGCGACGCAGTCGAGCTTCCAGAGGTCCAGTGTCCCCATGCACTGGACGTACGGCACGCGCGACGCCGCAGCCGATGGCGCAGTCGCGTAGATCGGGAAGCTCATGAACGACACGGCGTTGTAGTCCGTGCAGAGCGGGTGCGCGCGAAAGCGCTCGTCGCTCGCGAGCTCCGCGACGAAGAACGGCGCGTTGTGGTACACTGCGTACGAGCTCGCGCTCTCGATACGCGGCATGACGTCGTCCACGACGACTGCAGGCTTGGTGCTCGACACAGCGTCGAGCTCGGACGACGCGTTCAAGAGGCAGTAGACGTGCGACTTGCCGGCGACGTTGATGCTACAGCCGTGCCACTGCGTCGCAACGTCCAGCACGCGGTGCGCGAGCGTCTCGAGCACCGTGTCGTGGCGCAAGAACACGATCGCGTGCGGGTCGAGCTGGACGACCGAGTTGAGGAACTGCACGCGCGCGCCGTCGTAGCGCGGCACCGGTGCCTTGGGAAAGATGTTGAGCCAGTTAAAGTCGAGGTCGTAGTCCGCTTCGAGCGTCTTGAGCTGGTGGAGCTGCAGGCGCTCGCGGTACGACGACGCCGTGGACGTCACGCACAGGTCCGGGCCCAGCAACGTCGTCAAGCGCACTGGCGCCGGCTGCTGCCGCGACACGCTCGAGCGATACGACGGCGCCATGCGGAACGACTTGGTCCGCTCGATCACTGGTGTGCACGCGACTTCATCGATTGTGAGCGTCTGTGCGCGGCGCGCACGCACCGGCGGGATCACGCCTGAGACGGCGTCGTCGTCGTCCGTGTCGCTGCCGCTGTAGACGCTGTTGCTCCGGCTGCTCGTGCGGCTCGCGCGCGCGGCGTAGCGCTTGCTCGAGCGGTCGTACTCGGGCACAGGCGGTGCCGCGCGGCTCTCTGTCCGTGAGGCACTGGTGGTAGCAGTAGAGGTCGGGCGAGCTGTTGCTGCTGGCACAGCCTCTACAGACGCAGCTGCGTGCTGCTGCGCGCCGAGACCGTTTGGTCCGTAGAGGCAGTTGTTGCACACGCGCTTCTTCTTGCGCGTCGCCGCGGGGTTCGCAATGACCGAGAGGCACCGGTCGCACGCTGCGCGCTCGCACACTTCGCAGTGGCGCTTCCACCGGAACGGACCGAAGCGCTTGTGGCAGATGCAGCAGCCGCTCGAGACTGGCGCTGCGAGCTGCGGCGCGTCGCTTGGTGCACTGCGCGCTGGTCGTGCTGTCGGACGCGCGGACGACGATGGCTGGCTCTGCTGCTGTTGCTGCGACGCCGTGGCGGTGGATGAGGTCGACGTGACAGACGCAGCGCTGCTAGCGTGGCTCGCGCTCGACGGACCGGCGCGCGACTTGCGGTAGTTCTCGACGAGCTGCTGCACGCGCGTGAGGCTCAGTGCGTCGTGGTACATGCGCTGCTTCTGCGTTGGCGCGCCTTTGCGCTGCGCCGCCGACGTGCGCACTGCTGCTGGCAAGAGCTCTTCGTCCGTGCACGCGAGCACGACTTCGAGCGTGACCATGCCGGGCTTGCTCGACTCTTGGATGATGTACGTGATGCTGAGGTCGTTGAGCGAGAGGTACTCGCGGTGGTAGTCCCGGCGCTTCTTCGTGAGGTCCGGGAAGTCCACGGGTCGGAGTACGTGGAGCACCGATGGCACAGAGACCGTCTCGGTCTGGCCGCTGCGGCTCTTGCGCGTGCGCTGGAGCATCGTCGCGAGCGAGTAGCTCAGCAGGACGTGGTGGTCCATCCCGAGGATCCCGACGTACGGCCGGAGACTCGCGTACTCGACGCTCACGTGCTCGCGCTCGCCCGTGGCGTGGAGCACTTGGCCGTACTCGATCCCGATCGCGCCGGACGAGTACGTCCCTGGCAAGAGCACGCGCAGTGCGCCGTACCGCGCAGCTGTTGCGAGCACGATCTCGACCTCGCTGATCGTCGCTGCGACTTGGCGCACTGCGCGCACGGTGTACTTGCCGTCGCTCGCCGGTGTGCCGTTCACGACGCTCTCGTACAGCTTCGCGTGCTCGTCCGACTTGGAGCCAATGCGCTTCCACTGCATGCGGCCAAAGATCTGCTTGGCGAACGCGCGACCGCCGGCGCGCGCTTGCTGCTCGTTCTCGAGCACGAGGAGCGGGTGGCGCCGCTGCGGCTGCGAGTACTGGGTCGCCATTGTACGCCCTCGCACACTCACTCAATCGCGCACACACGCACGTGCTAACCTGCGCTTGACGGACGATGTCGTGCAATGAGCCTAGGAGGACCGAAGAGAGGCGTCGCCTGTACTTGCAGCAGCAACAGCAGCAAGAGCAGCGGCGAAAGGAAGTGAGCGCGTGGTGAGTGCGCGCGCGTGCGGCACAAGCGCGGCGACAGAGCGTGAGTGTGTCGCCGCTGTCAACTGGCCTCACCGGCTGGTTGTCCTATCCGCACGTGGCGCGCACTTGGTCGATGAAAAGCAGCGGCGGTAGGAGCAGTAGCATGGCGCGGCAAGCGAGGGCGCGGACACCTCATTGCAGTCGCATTCGCGTCGAGCCGGACACCAGCTGGTGCACTTGACTGACTCTCAGCGTAGCACACCTCAATGACTCGCCTCTGCAGCTCGGCGCTGGCTCAATCACAACGATGCGTGCAAGTGCAGACGGCCACGAGTGCTTGGCGCTCTCTCTCTACTCGATGCAACACTCTCTCACGGGACACAAAGCGCCACTATCGACCCGTGCCGCCTCTGCGGCATCTTGACCAGCTATCTGGTACGCTGCAAAGGTGGAGCTCCTCGACGAGTGGCAAGCAATCCTCCACGATTGCCAGCCACCCGCAGCATGACCGCTTGAGCTCAGTCATGGTCACACGCGACTCGCAGGTCAGCAAGATCGCGATGCGAGACACTCGCTCGCGTGGCTGGAGCTATCGACCGCGGCTCGAGGAGTACTGCTGCTCGGGTCGGCGCTGGATGTTGTCGCCTGTTGCTTTCGCCTCGCTCATTCAGACGCACAACAAGCACATGCATGCGCGTTCGAGGAGCAGCCCGCGAGCTTCTCCTCCACACGTTCGCCGACGCGCGCAAGCAGCTGCAGACGCTCAAGCTTGACCCGATGGCTTGATGCACTTTACTTCCCGAGATCCAGAAGCGCATGCGCCGCTGCACTCGGCACTGGAGTGCGATGACTGCGATGACTGCCCCCGCGATTCATTGAGCGATTGACCGATCGACATCAGTCGTGCGCGACCGTATGGTGTCAAACACACTTGCCTATCGTCGCTGTCGTTGTGGTTGCTGGCTGAGGACGACGACGCTCAATCGAGTCTGTTGTTCTCGATGGCGCAGTGCGCACACATGTGAAGCTGCTTGGAGATCGGCTCGCTGCAACGTCGAGTCGGATCCAGCGAGATGGCCGCATTCGGCTGGTGCAGCTGCTCGAGTCGCACTTCGCACCGACTTTAGTGGAGACTTGCCGAGTAGATCAGCGCGACTTGAGGTGAGCAGAGATGTGTGGAGGAGACACTGTCGAGTAGCACCTCGGTTGCGAATGCAATGGGTGCAAGCCAAGATCGAGACAGAGGACGCGGCGCTGACGTGGCTGAGCACGCGAGCGACGATCAAGATCTTGCTTCTCCAGCGCCGAAAGCACATGCTTCGACCCACTCGATCGTCAGAGCCGGCTCGAACTCCATCATACTTGCTCAGTACGACAGATAGCTCCAACGTCAGCTCCAGAGCTAGCCCCAAGCGATGAAGTAGCAGCAGCAGCAGCAGCTCGAGCTCAAGAAAGAGTACCGACGGATCCAGCAGCAGCTCAAGCTCGACAAGGTCGAGCGCATGAAGCGCATCCAAGAGTACAAGCGCCTCGAGACGCTGCGGAAGCTGCAGGAGACCGAGCAGCGCACGCAGGCGATGCTGAACGAGAAGGACGACCTCGTGAAGCGGCGGAAGCAGATCGCCGTGCACGCCAAGATCCAGCGCGACTTGATCATGCGCACGATGGAGAATGTCAAGATCACGAAGAAGTGGAGTCAGGCGTCCAAGACGATTGAGCAAGTGATGGGCAAGGCGTCGCCGCGGTCGCCGTCGCCGACCAAGTCGGTCTCGAGTCGGCCCAAGTCGAGCTCTGGTGCGATGTCGCGCCAGACGTCGCTGCCGAACATCGCGCGGCCGCACACGCCCGGGAGCAGCGCGGCACAAGCGCGCGTGTTCCGACCGCCGTCGCCGCCGCCGACGCGCACGGCGTTCAAGTTTACGCGCGAAGCACAAGAGGAAGCTGCCGCAGCAGCAGCGAGTGGCGGCGACGGCCCGCAAGCGTACTTTTCGCCGTACGACCAAGCGCCAGCGCAGCTCCGGCCAAAGGAGCACGCGCACATTCGCTCGTCCGTGTTCTAGGACGACGACGCCTCTCATGATACACGTCTTTCACTCTTTCAAACACTCGCGCACTTGGTCCATGGCTTGCAAACAAGTGCGAAGCAAGTGCGAGTGTCCTTCTTGTGTGGTCGCTTGACGCACTTGCTCACGAACGATTGACTGGCCGAGTCGCTCCAGTAAAGTGCGAGGCATGTGGGTGCTTGTCGTGTCCTTCTCCTTGCTAGGCAAGCCTCCTGCACTGGAGGTCTCTCTCGCTCGGTCTGTTTGTCGGTGTCCTGACTTGCGCGCGACCACACTTTCTGCGAAAGACAAGCGAACAGATCCGTTGTCGGGCAGTGTGGGCGAGCTCAACAACAACAACAACAACAACAACGACAGCGCTATGTTTGTGAGAGTTGGGAGGCGAGTTGATGTGCGCTCGTAGTTCATCTCGTGATGGAGATCCTGCGTGTTGCATCGCGCCGCGTTGTTCACAGTCGTGAAGTAGACGAACGAGCAAGTGAACGAGCAGAGCATGCTGCAGTGCGTCGAGCACGACAACAACAACAGCATTGAGTCGATAGAGCTGAGCTGTGCTCAACCGAGTGTGAGACCAGCCACACACATACACAAGCAGGCAAACGGACCGAGCAAACAAGCAAACACGCAGATAGGCAGACAGTCGCGAGGTACCGAGGATTGACGAGACACACGCACACGCACATGTGAGAACGAACGCACACTGTTTGTCAATCGCAAGACGCTATCAGTGAATCAGTGTGCATCGATCACGAGCGTAGCTGCAGCAATGGTGGTGCTAGTGGTGCTGGCGCTCGAAGCGAAACATGTACGCTCCTGCACTCGAGCATCCTGAAGCTTCAAGTCAAGTCGGTCGCTCTCTCGTTTTGTCTGCAAACACATTTCGATGTGTGGTGTGTTTTGTCGGATTTGTCCGACGGCGGCGGGAAGCCAGCGAGGACTACGGTATACAGTTTGCAAGTGCATTGTCCGCCGCATTCGAATTGTGTGGCGCACACAATGTCACAGGATTCGTTTGTCTGGTTGACGACAGACAGAGTTGCCATCGCGACTTGCGATCGCCGTCGGACAAGTGCGCCTGCTGCATGGACCTCATCGAATGGACGGACTGACTCTGACTGGCACAGACAGACAGACAGCGAGAGACCTCGTCGTCGCGTGCGAGTGCTGCTGCTGCTCGTGGGTGCGTCGCGTCTTGTCGGACGCATTCATCATTGGCGATTGATCTCCACACAGCTCGACTCGACTCGACTCGATTCGAGGCTCCGCACGCTGCAACTCGCGCCGTCCTAGCTCCAGCAGCTAGCACCGCCGCGTGACAACAACAACAAAATCGTCAGCAGCAGGACCATGATGTTACTACGTCAGACACTTGCAGTCGCGCTGCTCGCGCTCAGCGCTGCGATGCACCACGCGTTCGCGCACGAGCACCACCACGAAGACGAAGCGGCCAAGTCGCCGTGGGAGTCCGCTGCGACGTACGACCTCGCTGCCGGCAACCACACACTCAAGCTGTGCGCGATGACCGATGAGGTCGTGGCCGACGGCGGCATGATCTTTGCGCTCCTCGCGCTCGAGTCGAGCAGCGACAGCGCCGCGAGCGCCGCGACGACGCGCGCCGAGACGATCTTCAGCGCGTTTGCGTCGGACGAAGTCGTGCACGAGCGCGTGACGAGCGGCAAGACGCTGCGCATCAAGACGAACGCGTCGTCGCCGGACGTGCTCTACCGCGCCGAGTTTGCGCGCGAGCAGATGTGCGTGGACGCGAGCGTGCCGGTCGCGCGCGCCGGTGCATTCATGCTCTTTGCGCAGCACGGCGGCGACGAAGTGAGCGTCGCGGTCACGGACGCCCAGGCGCAGCCGGTCGTGGTGCTCAAGTGCTACGCTGGCTGCGACGACGAGCACGACGAGCACGACGATCACGATGGTGAGGACCACGCGCACTCGGACAGCTGGCTCGGCCCGATCGCTGCGTCGCTCATCATCTCGCTCACGTCGTTCGTGGGCGTGATCATCTTGGGCATGAGCAAGCACCGCATCGAGTCGGTCGTGGAGTACATGACGAGCTTCGCGGCCGGTTGCTTGCTCGGCGTCGTGGTGTTCCACTTGTACCCGGAAGGGAGCGAGTACTTGGTCGACTTGGGCGAGTGGGTCATGGGCGTCTGGGTCCTCGGCGGCATCGCGTTCTCGATGGCCGTCGAGTCGGGCGTGCACATGGTGCTCTCAACGTTCGGCGCTGACCACCACCACGCGCATGGCGGCCACGCCCACGGTGAGCACAGCCACGGCCACGACCACCAGCACCAGCAGCAGCAGCAGCACGCGAGTGGAGACGCAGAGAAAGGACTCGTGCGGCTCTCGCTCCCAGGCGTCAGCGGTGGTGGCGCCGGTGGTGCCGAGTACGTTGCGCACCCGCCGACGCCGGATGTCGCGACGTCGAGCGAGGAGAGCGGCGAGAAGCTCGGCGCGTCGCAGCAGTCGTTCTCGGCCAAGTACTTTGCGTCGCTCAAGTACGTCGAGCCCGTGGCGTGGATCACGGCGGTCGGCGACTTCTTCCACGCGTTCACGGACGGCGTCGTGCTCGCCGTGGCGTTCAAGAGCTGCAGCGCGTCGCTCGGCTGGGCCGTGGCGCTCGGCGTCGTGCTCCACGAAGTGCCGCACCGCGTCGGCGACTTCTTCATCTACATCAAGGCCGGAATGCTCGTGTCGCAGGCGCTCGTGGTGAACTTTGTCGCGTCGCTGGCGTCGCTCTTCGGCGCTGTGATCCTCCTCGCCGCGGGCTCCGTGAGCAACCACGCGCTCGGGTTCCTCATGGGCTTTGGCTGCGGCGCGCTCATGTTCATCGGTCTGAGCGTGCTGCTGCCGCCGATGCTCGCCGTGCGCGACCGCCGCCGCGCCACGCTGCACTTCTTCTGGTTCTCGCTCGGCTGCGTCCTCATCGGTCTCTCGGTGCTCCAGCACACGCACTGTGAGGCTGGCGAAAGCAGCGAGAGCGAGCACCACCACTAGACAGACAATCACGCAGAGACAAACATACAGACAGACCGATGGCGGCGACGACCTACAGACAGACATACAGACAGACACGCGCTCCGTCCGTCAGTCGTTCGAGTCGACGCAGTCCGTCGGTCCGTCGGTCCGTCAATCAGCGTCCTTCATAGTCTAGCCCAACTATCTATCTATCAATCAATCATACAACGAACAGGTGAACATATCAGTCAACGAACCAAAGCATGCATACATGAACGCTTGGCTTCACCTCTGGGTCAATGTCATTCGACCGACGTAGCAGCAACCTTCTCCTGCAATGTCTCCGATACACACACAAACGCTCGCACAAGTCACATAGGTGCTGCTCGAGCGTTGTTTTCAGCACTAACAAGGCGTGCAACAACAACAACAACAACCACTGCTGCGAGCAAGTCAAGTGCATGAGGACCTTCGCCAGGTCCTGCTCAAGCGTAGTGAACCCTGAGCATGAGGTCGACGTTGAGCCAAGATGTGAAACAGGGTGGATAAATGAGCCCTTATAAACGATGTGGAATATCATTGCTTGACACTATCCGACACTTATTGGACTTTCGCAAACAAACCATCCAATGTCAAGTATTGCATTTGTATTAGGTACGCCCCAAACAAACCACAATGTACATCAAAGCGACACAAAGTGTTCATCATTTGCGATACAAAGACGACAATATAGCATAAATCTATGTACAATATTCACAGAGTTTGAACGAATACCCTATACACATCAAATTAATTTGTACATATTTTGATCCGTACAATGCGTAATATAGCTAATGGCGTGCAAACATCCTGTATAAAAAGGCTCGCGTCCTGTAGACGATAAAGTCCGTTAACATCAAAATGTATACCTAAACTCTTTACAATCTACACATCATGTTGCATTAATTATCCGGTATATACTGAATATTTCAAAACATGCGAAATCGTTTGCATAGCATAGTATAAAGTATGATTTGATTTAAACATTCCAACAATGAGCTCAGAGACGTATATAATACAGTGTATTGTGCCAAACCTGCTCCCGTATTGGTCAGTATATGTTTGAAGGAGTCAAGACATCCGACAGAAACATATTGTACAAAAATTACGTCCATTTATAGCATGCGTTGTGGCGTAGCGTCTGCAAGCACTAACATCGCTGACAATGGTGTCAATAGTGCTGCTGTTGTACTCTTGTGGTCGGTCATTTCTTTATGCTTGTGTGTGCTGTTGTGAGTGCGAGACCGGCGTTTTGCATATATATATAGGATATATTTAAATCAAACCAAAAGAATAGATACAAACGGTATAAAACGTTAACATGAAGGCTAACAAGCTGGCAGTTTTGGATACATGTTTCTCCGATATTTGCTGGACGTATAAACACGGTATATAAATCGATATGTCTCTATATACGTGTCCGAATTTGCTGGCGGATTCTTTAGCCCAGAACTTGATTTAGGTGGTACACATCACAAAACGAACAATTAGTAACAGAAGTTATTCATGACCTGTCTACATTACAGTGCGCGCCAATTGGTTAGCCGCACTTATGATTTGCCCAGTCGTTCTTGATCGAATCCACCAATTTGAAATCCAGATACACCATTGATTTCGCCGTGTTTTTGCGGACAGAATAGCTGTTCGTATTGCGCCCATTTCACTGTGGATCAAGAGAGACGACAAAAACCACACAAAAACCACACAGAGTAATTGCGCCAATTGATTAGAAGCATGCTAAGAACGACGTGTTCAGGCACCAACGACGGAGCTGCTCGAGCGTCTAGTAGGTTGCCTTGACTCCTTTGCGCTCTACAACCTGTAGACATCGATCTGGCATCGACTCAACAAGCTTTCTAAGGTAAGAAGGCTCAAGCTCCTTCCATGCTTGCAAAATGGCGCTCTTGAGCGCGTCGACAGAGGTATATTGCCGTCCGTCGCTGTAGACAGCACGAACCAGCGCCCCCAGACGTTCTCGATGGGGTCCAAGTCCGGAGAGAGCGCTGGGTGGTCGACAACTGTCACTCCTTGCTCCGCCAGAAACGCCATCGTTGCTCTGGCGCGGTGACACGAAGCTCCGTCTTGCTGGAACTGAACGTTGTCTGCGTGGTGGAGCCGAGCAAATGGCAGTAGGTAGTTGCTGAGTGTGGTGCAGTACGACGACGCGTTCTGGCGCCCTGAAATCACAGCGAGCTCGCTCTTGCCGCGCACAGAGAAGCACCCCCAGACCATGACACTCCCGCCGCCGCTGTGACGGCTGAAGTAGGTCTGCTTCTCGTTGCGGATACAGTGCCAATAACACTGGAGGCCATCAGGACCGTCCAGGTTGAACTTTTTTTCGTCGGAGTAGATGACTTCGGTCCACTGCGTGTTGTTCTTGAGCATCGTCTTAGCCCAGTCGACACGTTTGCGTTGGTGGTCTGGCGTGAGCAAAGGCGTGCGGTTGCGCTTGACGTACTCGAACATGTCGCTTTGCTGGAGCTCTCGCTGCGTGGTGCGCACGCTTGCAGCTAGCTGGAGAGTCGTTTGCAGCGTGCGCGCACCGCTCCCTGTCTTGCGAGCTCCGTCGAACAGCCGACGTCGAGCTCGATCGTCCAGCGCGCGAGTCCTTCCTGGCTTGTAGTGCGTCCCGTATGCCTCTGGATCGCGCAAAAAGTTGCTGACAACCTTGGCAGACCTTCCTACGCGTCGTGCGACCTCGCGGTGGCTGAGGTTGCTCTCTGCATAGGCGAGGATTTGACCTTTCTCGACGTCGGCTAGCGGTGGTCCTCGGCCCATCGCTGCTGGACGAGATGTTCAAAAATGATCGTGCTTCGACCTCACCAATGATGTTGAGCCGCTTGCGCTCATGGTGGCTATGATTATGCCAAAAAAACTTGCGCAATCACGCGTGAGAGCGTTCAAACAGCACTGCTTCTAATCAATTGGCGCAATTACTCTGTGTGGTTTTTGTGTGGTTTTTGTCGTCTCTCTTGATCCACAGTGAAATGGGCGCAATACGAACAGCTATTCTGTCCGCAAAAACACGGCGAAATCAATGGTGTATCTGGATTTCAAATTGGTGGATTCGATCAAGAACGACTGGGCAAATCATAAGTGCGGCTAACCAATTGGCGCGCACTGTAATGCAAGATATACATTTCATAACGAGTGAGTAAATGAGTCCTTACAACCTTCATGGAATAACATTGCTTGATTCTATCCAATACTTATTGGACTTTCACGAACATCCCTGAATATACCTGTAAACCAAAACTTACTGCCGACGGTACACAATGCTGAGTATTGTGCTTGAAACCCTTGAACACTCGCTCTCACCCATCGTCTGAGGCACGTACGGCGACCACAAATAAAGAAGTCGAGCAGATCGCCAAAGTGTCGCAACACAAACCTGACGAAAGATGAAAACGCTCGAAAGTATATGATCAACACATGTATCCATTGTTTGTCAAAGCGTTAGCTGAAACGGTAACACATGACGCCGACGAAAGATAAAACGTTTGATGAAACGTGAAACGTCTGACGATCTGGTCGCCCAATGATTGAAATAATGTATAGGTACGCAGTTTGACTTGATTAATATGTATTGCATACACTGATACAATGAAGAAGTAAATGAACGGTCATTTTACGTGTCGTAAGAATACTTGGTAGTTTGAATGCTAAGCGTAGAAAAGAAGGAATTATAGTCTGATTTGAAACATGTTTTGGGTTTAGTTCATATCCATAATGGCTCCGCAATAAAGTGCGTGTGTTATGTTTGAAGTCCTCAAAAACGCATCGCGCGATGGCCCAATGGGCACCTCAGAATTGCATGCTCGTTATCGTCAAGTTCATAAGAAATATACTACATCGATGCACAATTGACAAGTAACGCTCGCAATCACGGGAGCGCAATGGCTTGCGAATGTAGCCCATGTACACTGCGCACTGCCCCTATTCGTTGTTCGTGTCCTCACTGTTGTCGTCGATGAGGGTCAGGACTCGCTGCTCACAGTGCTTTCGCTTAGCATCACGGTCACGTGCCCTTTTCGCCTCTGCACGTTCGATGATGCGTTGGTACTGTCATTCGATCGTGACACACCGAGCGAGGTTGCGTGTCGTTAGTGTCCTTCCGTGTGAAGACCTTGGTGCACACAATGCAGCCGGTACATTTGGGCGGAGGCGTGTTGCGAAGTGGTGAGACTAAAAACAACGAGAACACACGACAACTCAGCGCCAGTTACCTCAAGCTCGGCCACAACCATTCATGTTTTTCTATTCGCGTCCATTCACCGATTAGTGACAACTTGTTAACTCGGAAACCGATTACTAAGAGAATCCCTGTTTTCAACTACTCGCAAATTGTAACAGTTTGGTCTATTCTGTGACTATTTGTAATTGCCCCGTTAGACGTGCAACAAAAGTATGTACAGAGTGCGGTGCCGAGTCAGTGGGCTCAAAGTCCGATGTTTGTCTGATTGCCTTGACACTTGGATGGCGGCATCCAGCGCATCTTCATGCGTCAAGACGTCTTGCGAACACACTCAAAATGTAGTTGGTGAGTGAAAACTTCACAATTGAACCCATTGCGAAATTCTTGGACGTACCATAAATAATATATGAGTTCGGAAGGATATGTCGACTCAACAAACGAAGAAGTGAGGCGCTAACTGTGATTGTAATACTACCACTACTAGTACCCCACTAGAACTATACAAACACGCTACGCCCTGGAAGGGACGTGGACATATCACACGAAGTTCGCCAGTGGCTCGCATCCAAATGCTGTTAGAAATTCCTCGTTCAAGAGTTTGTGCTTGATTGTTTTGGCATTTGTTTCTTGTAGATGTTTACTGAATAGTTCTATCTGACATAAAAACCCACGGATTTGTCTAAAATATACCCCAATTTTATCATCACAAGGTAAACATCTGTTCATTTGTAATACATCAGCCAGCGCTGAGAGTGTTGAAAACTAGACACAAGTTAATTGAAGACCTGTGAACAAATCAACCCGAATATCGACTTAGCAGTGGTCTGTATCCTTGGCGCTAAATATGGGTTTTGTACGATATTTGAATTTGGAAATATACCGCAAAATACCAGATTTGTTTGAAAATTGCACATTTGTGATGTCTCCTATTGTAGGCATCACGATTCAGATCCAAGAACCAAGACTGCCTTTGGGTCTTCTGCATCCTTGGTGCGCCTGGCATCAAGAGCTGGTGGTTGAACGAATTGAATGAGCATCGCGACATGCAACACTGGACGATACGTGAAGCCTCCGGCACTTTCACGCCGAAGTGGTGTTGTAGTGATGTTGGATTTTACCGAGCTGATCGAATGAGGCTGTGAGACCTGAAGACGAGCTCGTGCGTGTCAACCTGAAGGTCACAAACATCCTCATCTCAACACTACATGGTTCACGAGACTGACGGTTGTTGTATTGTTTGTTCAGACGATGGTGGCGACGACGTTGTTGCTGCCAAGACCTTTGGACTCACACCAGCGGCTCTGTTCAGTCCTAGCATGCGTCGCAGTGTTGTCACAATGCCTGCTCGGCTGAGCTGCTGGGGCGACGGCGGACCAGCGCCATGCTGCGCACCTCGAGGCTGTTTGCTTGCTGCGCCTCCGATCGCGAGTGCATTGAAGTCCTGGAGCTCTTGCTCGAGACGCTTCTGTTGCGCAGCTTCCTCCTCTTCAGTTCGCATGCTCATTGCCAAGAGCGTATGACCGAGCTCGTCGAGCGTGAGGTGGCGCAGTTTGTCACGGCGCGCAGCTTCTCGTGCGCGCTGCTGGGCAACTGCTGCAGTCGCAGCGGCGACAGCAGCGCCAGCACTCGACTGGTTTGTGCTCTCGCTGCGCTTGGCGGCTGTCAGCACGTTGCCGTCCGCGACGATCGCGTGCTCGAGCAGACACACGACGCACTGCTCTCGTGGGCGACAGAGCACGCACGATGGCAAAGATGACGGTGATGACGACCCTGCGGCGTATCCTTCTCGCACAAGCTCGTCTTGGAGATACGGCTGGAACGTCTCGAGCTGCTGAAGGATCGTGAGACTCGCGCGGTCTGCACGCACGGCGCGGAGGAATCGTTCGCGGAGCATCGCGTCCGAGCTCAATGGACGACAGATCACAGCAGTGACGGCTTCACCGCAGACGGCGTCGCTCACGCGCGGACCTTTGTACTCGGTGCTGTCCATCCCAACGACGTCGACTGTCTCGAGCCCCAACATACCGGCGCAGTTGTCGAGCTGTACACGCACGTACTGCCCAAACGTATCGACCGGGAGCGTCCAGACGTACGAGCGATCGCGTGCGCTCTGCGCATCGAGACGGAACGTCACGTGCGTGCTCTGGCGCTTGGCGAGTGCGAGTGAGTACTTGCCGCGCTCGTCGGTCTCGAACGGGAACGGACTGATCAGGATCGCGTACTTGAGCGCTCCAGCGCCGGACGACGGACGCACAGTCGCGATTGGCGCACTGCCGTCGCGGGAAGTCGAGCTCGCTGCGGCGCTTGCGCTCTTGTCGACAATGACGACGCGCACGCTCTCGATACGACTCAAGCGCAGCAGTGCGACTTGCCAGAACGGACACATTTCATGCTGCGTCTGCGCATAGTCACTCGCAACGCCAGACGGGCGCAGTGCGTAGTCCGGCAAGCACGTGCCGTTCTGTGTGCTCTGCAGCGCCTGCACGCCGTCGAGACGGCAGAGGCTCATCGGACGCTGATACAGACAGCTCACGCGTGTTGGAACTGCGACCTTCGGGAGCAAGAGCGAGTGGCCGGTGCAGCCGCCAGTGTTGGTGCCCCACGTGAAGACCTCGCCTTCAGAGCTCACGACTGCAGTGTGCGCGTTGCCGCAGCTCACGCGCGTGATTGCAACGTGTTCACGGGAGCTGCTGTCGACGACTGGGAGCAACGTGAACGTCGGCGTGAACTTGGCGAGTGCGTGGCTGCTCCCAGCGACGTACACGCGACCGCCGACAACGACCTTGCCGTCTCGCAAGCTCGTGGCGCTCAGGACCGCAGTGTGTCCAGCGCCGCAGCTCACTTCGACGAGCGTCTCGGCTTCAAATGGCGTGATGACGTGTGTTGGCATGCTCAGGACGCGGAGCTGGCCGCCGTTGCGCGGAACCATGTTCGGTCCGACGTCTCGACCGTCGCCGAGTCCGAGCTTGCCGCCATCGCCGCTGCCCCAGACATACAGCTGCCCGCGTGTCGTGAGCAGCGCCGAGTGCGACGGACCGCACGCGATCTTGCGCACAACGACGCCTTGCGGTAGCGCGAGTGGCACGGGCGTCAGTGTGAAGCTCTCTGCGACGGCGACGTCACCAATGCCGAGCTTGCCGTGCGTGGCCGAGCCCCACGCAAAGACGCTGCCTTGATTCGAGAGCGCAAGGCTGTGGCCAAAGCCACACGCGACGGCTCGGAACCGATGCGTCGCGAGCGCATCAACGACTGTCGGTACGTGCGCATCGCTGTGCCACGCTGCTGGGTCGTCCCGCGAGTAACGAGGCGGTGAGTGTGCACTGCCGTTGCCAGTGCCAGTGGCACTGTTGTTACTGTTGGTAGCTGGTGGGTCGTGTGCGCCACCGAGACGACCGAATGAGCCGACGCCCCATGCGAGCAGCGTTCCTGACTGCTGCACTGCGAGCGCATGGCGCGATCCGACTGCGATGCACTCGACCACTTGCTGACTGTTGAACGGCTGGAGCGGCGAGCCGCGCGCAGTGAGTCCATTTGCATCGAGGCGGAGCGCTGCGATTGAGGTGTCGCTGTCACCGCTGTCTTCTGTCTCAACGCCTTCGCGCGCTTGTCGCGCCGCTTTCTGCTTCGCTGCGAGGATCTTGCGCTTCATCGCGACGTACGCGTCTTGGCTCGTTGCGAACGCATCGCGCTCGGCCGTGGCGATGCTCTCCTGCAAGACGCCGAGGTCGTACCACTGCGCGGCCGTGCGCGCAGTGACCTCGATCATCGCTTTCTCGCGCCGGTCGTTGCGCAAGCGCCGCGCGATCTTGTCTTGCGCCTTCATGTGCGCGTGGAACGCGTCACCGACGCACTCGAGCTCGAGTGCGAGGCACGCTCCGAGCTTCTCGAGCAGCTCCATGCGCGTCTCCTTTGCGAGGTACACGCCGCGCATCTGGAGCGAGAGTGCGAGGTCGTCGACGTGGAGCTCAGGCTCAACTGTCTCCAAGAGCTCCTGAAGCGACGGCACGGCTGGCGCTGGCAACGCACTTGCGACATCGCCTCCTCCACCTGAGGCAGCGACTGGCGCTGGCGCATCTGGCACGAGGTCGTAGTAGCGACCTACGAGCAGCAGCTGCGCCTGCTTGTCGTCGTCTGTCGGGAGCATCTGCACGGGCTTGACGAACGTCTTGGCGTACTTGGTTCGCAGCAAGCGCTGCTCGTACTGCGTCCGCTTGGCTACGAGGTGCGACGGCGCGACGAACTTGAGCATCTCGCTCCGCGTCGTGAGCGGCCGTCGCGAGTCGTTTGGCAGGCGCTGTGCGAGGTCGCTCGTACCGCAACTGCTCGGCGGTCGCTCGACGCTATAGCCACTTGCGCTGGCTTCGAGCGTCGAGTGGTCGTAGAAGTACCGCCACGCGCGCTGCTTGCCGCCCCAGCAAAAGACTTCGCCCGTGTCCGTGACAGCGTACGCGACGACCGAGCCGACGGCGATGCTCTGCACGCGCTTGCCCCAGAGGAACGCGGTCATGAGTGACACGTGGCGGTTTCCAAACGCGCGCGCAGCAGCGACGAGCGCGATCCGCGAGTGGGACTGGAGGACAGCAGTAGCAGCCGGAGCCGTCTTCGCTGTAGGAGAAGCCACTTGGTCAGCATTAGCACTATTGAGCTTGTCGACGGTGCTCTTCTCGTCGGTCTCGGGTCCGCGTGGCTCAAGAGCAGCACTAGCGTTCGCATCAGGACGCACGCGCTCGCGCCAGAGCTCGTCGATGCGCTCGTACTCTATGAAGTCGGCAAAGTCTGGCCGCACTGGGTCGCCGTCAAAGCAGTTTGCAGGTCCTTTGCCAAAGACGTAGACTTGACCCGCAGCGTCGAGCGTCTCGCTCAAGACCACGCGCGCAAGCAGCAGCGCTTCGTTTACGAGCGCTCGGCGCGCGCGCGCGATCTTCTCGTCGTCGAGGCTGTTTGCAGCTTCGAGGAGCGTCTTGGCCTCTTGCTGCTCCTCGAGCGTCACGAGCGCTTCGAGCTTCTTTGCAAGCGCCGACGGTGGGAGGAACCGATTGAACTTCTCGCGGCGGCTCCGGAGCTCCGCGCGCACGTCCACGAGCGAGAGCCACACCTTCTTGAACTGGTAGTACCCCATCATCTCGAGCTCGGGCTACTTGAGCAGACAACAGCGCAGGCACAAGCGAGCAAGGGTGAGCACAGCCACTGCCCCACTCTGGCGCTCGGAGGACTAGCTAGCCAACCAACGAAGAAGCCAGCACTAGAGCGCAGACAGAGTCCTTGACGCACGTCTTCGTTGGCCGAGAAGATGGCTTCCATGTCTGCGAGCGCGAGCTTCTTGCCGAGGAACTCGAGCACTTGCACGAACGTCGCGCGGTCGATCGCGCCTTGCTCGTCCTTGTCAAACATCTCAAAGACGTCTTTCGGCGAGAGCGACTGACCGGGTGCAAAGCCCATGGTGCGACTCGGGTTCTTTGGGTCGCACGTGTAGAGCGCGAGGCGGAACTCCTCGAACGAGATGCTCCCGCGCCGCATCGCATCGCACTTGCGAAAGTACGCGAGCGCTTTCGGCTCGGACAACTGAATCTGCAGGTCCGCGAGCAGGACCTTGAACTCGTCAAAGTCAATGCCGCCCGAGCCGTCCGTGTCGTACTTGTCAAAGAGCTGAGCCAGACACGGCAGTGTGAGTGTGACTTGCAGTGCAAAGGACCGAGTGAGGCAGTTGGCTAGCACAAGAGAGGCTCTGTCGAGCGTACCGCACGCGGGTCGAGGAGTGCGAGCGACGCTGGGTCGCTGCGCTCTTCACCTTTGAGTCCCGACTCGCCAGCATCGAGGATCGTTGATTCGATCGGGATGCCGTCGACAAAGACCACACCTGGTGCGAGTAGCGCAGTGCACGCAGCGGCGTATTCATTGTCAACTCAAGTGTTATGCAAGAGCCTGCGCTTTTGCTTGACTGAGCGAGCACGCAGTCGTAGCCCTGTCAGAACGCTAGCTCGTCAGCTGGTGCACGCACGTTTGCGGTATTTGCGACCGATCATCTCGACGTGCGTCCACGATGCGTTGTGCAAAGTATGCGCGCTTACGATGATACCGCAGAGCAGGTGTGGAGCTTGGGAGAGCTCGTCGGCTACAACTTGAGCGCGCCTCTTGGAGGAGTCGCGTGATGCAACTTTTTGGTGGCATGCTTAGCCACCTCGGGTAAATTCCAGTTAGTCCGTGCTTCATTTAGTCTTTGTATTGTTGCGGACTTGGGATTTTGAGTCCGTCCTTTCATACAAACAGCAAGTGAACGATGCACAAGGACAGCAAACGTGCAGTCTCGAGATACAGGTAGCGAGGATCTGTGAGGACTGAGCAAGTCAGTGCATCAGCTTCGCAAGCTGGAACGCGACTGCGACAGTTACATGGATTGGTGTATGCGTACACCAATCCGGGATGTCCAATCCTGGACATGGTCTGTTGTGGTGTGGGACACACCAAACAGTGGTCGTCGTCACGTCGGACGCACGACAGCGACTCATTGACTATTGAGTCGCGTGTACCTCACGGTACTCGGTGGTTATCTTGCATTTAGTATAGGGATACTTCGGCATGCATGTTGTAGGACGATGACCATCCAATGCACTAGTTTGGAACCTGCTCTGTTGTTCACACAACGTCCAGGCTAGAGGGAACACGCTCCCAGCAAGTTGAGGTTGCAGCGCACACGTGCGCACGCTTCCTCAGCGTATTGTGCTGTGTGACCCCGTCACGCTTGGTAGCACTAGTAGTCAATCCACGCCTACGCGGACTTGACTAGTCTGAATCCTCGCGGATAAAGACGGCAAGATAATGGAACGGGAGCAGTTTCCTCATCTGGATGACAACCTGTGGCGAGCACTGGGTTGCATCCTTCAGATCATCGGAGATGATGGCGCGGCAGCGTTTGCCCCTGCAAGCCCTGCTTCGCAGGTCGAGCGAGTCAATCAGTACCTACGGTTCGAGTAGAACCTGGTTGACTACGCTCGTGAGACGGCTCCGGACGCGTCCGAGCCGTCTACTCCACAGCGTGTGGATGGCCGGCCGCTGTACGTGGCGACCAAGCCTCTTAGACTGAAGGTACCAGTCTATGAGGGAAAGGAGTCCACGAATCTCCTGCTCTGGATCAAAGAGCTCGAGATTGCGATGGACGCCGCTCTCCTCACGGAGTAGCGACTCAAGGTCGCATTCGCAGTCTCGAACCTTGGCGGTCGAGCCAAGGCATGGGTCTTGACCCATTCGGAGAGCCTGTACGAGGCATTCCCCACGTGGAGTACGCTCTGTGAGGAACTCCGCCACACGTTCAAGCCACCAAACGTGGCGTTCCGAATGCATTCGAAGTTCGTCGCTCGAAAGCAACGCAAGCGAGAACTCAGCGATTACGTGAACGACCTTCGAGAGCTCGTCGCAGCGATGGCTTCACAGCCGCTGCAGGAAGAGACCAAGGTCACGGTCTTCATGGAGGGGCTCCGCATGGGCTCTCCACGTGACCAAGTCTTCTGCTCGTGTCCCACGACACTTGAGCAGGTGATTGACATCGCTCGGCTCGAAGAGTACAGCTTGCGTCAAGCTCGTACGTCTTCGTACATTCCAAGTGGAACGCGTTCCACTGGCGGGCCGACGCCGATGGACGTCAATGCGATCGAGCGCCAGCGCTCGGATCTGCATTGCTACCAATGCGGTAGAGCAGGTCACTTCATGCGTGAGTGCCCGCGGTCGAACCAGCGTGTGCGCGGCAACACAGTTCGATCTGCCACGCGTGGCCCTCCACGTGGTCGATCGACCACACGTGCTCTGACCCGTGGTCCAGGTAATGGCCACGCCCAGTAGGCGTGGGGCGTCCAACTGGGGGGCCACAAGGCGTGCGTGGCGGTCGCGAGACCGCGACGCATGCATGTTTAGCCCTCGGAGACTCTCGCGAGCCTCCGCAAGACGAACCGATCAGTGACAAGCTGATCATCGTTCACGCGAGCGTGAACAGCTTCAAGGAGAAGATGAAGCTCCTGATTGATTCAGGAGCAAGCTGCAACTACGTGCGGCTTGCGAGCATCGCTCAGAACAAGGCGATGTACGATGGCGCTCGTCGAGCGAGTCGTCATCGTGGGCAAGTGAGTGTCCGTCTGGCGACTGGTGCGGTCGTCGCGACACCGAAGAACCTTGTCGATCTGACAATGAAGTTTGAAGACTTCAATTGCGTCGAGTTCTGCATGGTGCTCGATATGGATGCACGTTACGACGTGATCCTCGGCATGCCGTTATTGGTACGGCACCAACCATGGATCGACTGGCGGACCAAGTCGATCGGCGCAAGCGTGCCCGTCGCGATCAGCAGAGCTTTGGTGAGTCATGTTCCCATCTCTGCTCGCTCGCGACGAGCGTGGCTGGAGCCGAAAACGTCCCATAAGAACGTGGTGGACGTCGGTGCGTGTGAGGTACACGTACCGCGCGAGACCGTTCCGCGTCCACAGACGACAACAGCTCCCCGAGATCGTGCAATGTACGAGCGCCGCGAGGTTCGAGTCCTCGCCTCGCCGGCTCCTCTCGAGAAGAGAGTAGTAGCCAAGGATGAGTGCGTAGACACTCAGGTGCTCAGCACCTGGTTCAAAAGAACCGCTGCTGTTGCAGCTCCACCCGCCAAGAGAGTGGAAGCAAAAGACGAACGCAACGACGTTCATGTGCAGAGCACCGATTCACGGGAACCGCTGCAGCGCGTGGGCATTATATGACCCAGCAGTTGACACAGCAAGACGCTGTGTCTCCAGTCGCTCGCGACAGCCCGACAGGGCCCACGTGTCACTTGGGATACGCGACGGGCATGGGCATCACAACGTGAGCTCGCGGCACGAGTGTGCCAGCGCTGAAGAACGACACGTCTCGGTTTCAACGAAGAGAAACGCGAGACTGAAGGACGCACGCAACAGGCGTGGGCGGTCCGAGGTTCGCACAAGTGAACGGCGTGTTGATACACGCGGAGTGCAGACTCCCACCGTCGACCAGTACAGGGTCGTCGACGGTCTGACTGGTGCAGTCAAGGACACGGGTGTTGTCCTGGAGCCACTCCCTGACCTCGCTCAACTTCACAGTTATGAAGTGTTGAGTTTCTCGGACTTCCTCTCGAGCTGAAGGCTGGAGAGCTGTCCGAGATGGTCATGATACAACTAGAGAACGAAGAGGTGCAGGTGAACTCCTCCTCCGTCATGGACGAGAGCGTCTTGAAGGAGTTCAAGCGACAGTTTGAGTCGCGGCGCGGAGCGCAGATACTGAGGGATCCGAGTGATCCTCTGTATCAAGTCCTCATGAACTTCAGCGACGTGGTGTGCAAAGAGCCACCGACGTCGCTGCCACCAGATCGTGGTGTGCGTCACGAGATCGACTTGATGCCAGGCACCAAGAACTGCGTGACGCGGCAGTGGGCACTGCCCAAAGAACAAGTCGACTTCATCGACGAGTTCTTCGCAGTGAAGGAAGCTGCCGGCTTTGTGCGAGAGTCTCCGCACTCAAGCCCGACGTTCTACGTCAAGAAGCCGAACGGCAAGTGGCGGGTCGTCCACGCGTTCAACAAGTTGAATGTGGCAACGATCCCGGCGCAGACGCCGATTCCTCGCAAGGACGTCATGGTCAACAATATGACCGGGTGCACGATCATCAATGCACTGGATCTGGTAGATGGCTACTACCAGATCCTCATGCGGGAACAGGATGTTCCACTGACGGCAGTCAGTACGCCGAGTGGCATGCTGTGGGAGTGGCTCGTGATGCCGCAAGAACTCTCGAACGCTCCGGCGACGTTCAATCGCCTCGTCACGCAACTCTTCCGTCCGATGAGGAAGTTTACGCAGACGTACTTTGATGACATCTTCGTCCATACCATGGCCGAAGATGGAGCATCGGACGTGCAGAAGCACGTGGAGCACCTGCGAGAGGTGCTCGCTTGCATGAAAGCAAACAAGCTCTATGCGAACGTCGACAAGTGCAACTTCGGAGCAAAGGAGATCCCGTTTCTCGGATGCTTTGTCGGTCGGGAAGGCGTACGCGCCGACCCGAGCAAGGAGAAGGCAATCGTGGATTGGCCTTCACCGCGCAGTCAGAAGGACTTGCGCAAGTGGCTTGGCTTGGCGAACTACCTTCACAGGTACAGCCACCACTACGCGGACATGGTCCGTCCACTGTCCGACTTGCTCAAGTAGGACGTGGAATGGCTTTGAACAGAGGTCCATGAAGCCGCCTTCGAGAAGGTCAAGGAGAGTCTGGTGCGAGCGCCGATCTTGGCACTGCCAGACCCGAAGAAGCCGTTCTCCGTTGTCTGTGACGCATCAGACTTCGCGATCGGTTGCGCGCCGCTGCAGAAGGATGATGACGATCGCGATCGTGTCATCGCTTTCCAGTCTCGGCAGCTGAAGGCAGCCCAGAAGAAGTACCCGGTTCACGACAAGGAGCTACTCGCGATGAAGTACGCTCTTGTCAAGTTCTGAGTCCACCTGCTTGGGCCGGAACCGTTCGTGATCTACACAGATCACGCGTCCTTGAGGACGGCGACAAGCTCTCCGAACTTGTCGCAGCGCATGGCGCGCTGGTTGTCATTCTTTGCAGAATACAACTTCAAGGTCGAGTACAAGCCCGGACGCTTGAACGTCCTTGTGGGCGCGCTCTCGAGACACCGCTGCTCGAACTTGTTCGAGCAGCGTACCAGCACGACTCGTCGTGCGCGCTACTACTGCGCTACTTCACGGCTGGCGAGGGCGCCGCCAAGATGTTGACCGCATGAGCGCGGTCGCGGTTGCACCGCTACTCGTTGCAAGACAGAATCCTGTACTTCCGAGTCGGGAAGGAGGACAAACCACGCGTGGTCGTGCCTCAGGACGAGGATCTCAAGGCCAAGGTGCTGTTTGAGGCGCACGACACGCCGGTGAATGGTCTCCTTGGTCGTGAGAAGACTTATGCGCTCGTGAGCGATGGGTTCTGGTGGCCCCACATGTACAAGTGGGTCGCCAAGTACGTCAAGACGTGCGAGGTCTGTCCACGAGTGAAGACCTCGCAGCACGGTGCAGCTCCGCTGCAGAGCTTGCCTATGTCAGCCGACTGTTGGCGGTCTGTGTCCATGGACTTTGTCTTTGGGTATCCAAAAGACAAACAAGGACGCACCGGCGTGGTCGTCTTTGTTTGCCGACTGTCCAAGATGGTGCGGCTTGCGCCAGTGCGCGAGCAGGTCAGCGCGGCTGACACTGCGCGTATCCTGTTGGATCCGGTGTTCCGACACCACGGTCTGCCAGAGACTGGTCTCGGATCGTGATCCGCGTTTCACCTTGCAAATGTGGCACACGCTGTTCGACTTGCTCGGCACAAGGCTGAGCATGCCAACAGCCGACCATCCGCAGATCGACGGTCAGACGGAACGCAGGAATCGCGTCGTCGAAGACAACTTGCGCAGCGTTGCTGCGGAGCATTCAACACGTTGGAGCGAGATGCTCGCGTTGGTTGAGTTTTCCACCAACAACGCAGTTCACGCATCGGCCAGCTTCACGCCGTTCTACGTGAACGCCTTGCGCGCGTCGGGCATTCCTCTGACTCTTATGGGTCAAGGACGCGGGCGCCAAGGCGACTTTAAGACTCGCTTGACGAGTGTCGCACCAGCGACGGTGCGACGTCAAGTGGACGACTTGCTGACTGCGCGCATCGCGGTCATTCGTCACGTGCGAGACCGCATGGCGGATGCACAAGACGCACAAAAGAGACAAGCGGACAAGAGTGGTCGTTCAAACGAACATGTGTTTAGTGTGGGCGACCTCGTCCTACTGAATGCAAAGAACCTACCACTAGGTCGCGCGTCCGCTGTCGGCACCAACAAGCTACGTCCTTGCTACGTCGGACCGTACAAGGTCCTGCATGTCAGAGGGCGGACGTGCACTCTGCAGCTTGCCGCCGGCTCTGCAGACGGATTCGACGTTCTACGTCGGGATGCTCAAGCCGTATCGGCCGCTGGAGGATGCTCAGAGTGAGCCGGATCACGATCCGCTCGCGCGCCACCTTGGCCGCGATCCTTCTGCGCCAAGTCCGCTGACGGATCGTCCGAGCGCTGCGTCGAGTAGACGTTCGAGCACTGTGCCGAGCAAGAATCGTTGGCACGACGATCAGGTTCGCGAACCTCTTCGAAGCGCCCGCGATCGCGATCGCGCGGAGAGTATCCAGAGCAACCATCGCGATGGTTCGGCTGGTCCCAGCCACCGCCGTAGCGCGAGTCCGAGTACGAGCTCAGATACTCGCGCTGAGCACGGTACGGCGGGTGGTAGTCGGTGCCGAAGGAGCGGCCGGTGAGCTCCAGCGCATGCGCGAGATCTCGCGATCATGCGCGTCGACAGTCGTGCGCAGAGCCGCCGCGCCAGACTCCAGATACGACACGCGCTCGCGCAGGCGCACATTCTCGGCCTCGAGATCGTCAAGGCGACGGCCGAGACGCGAGCGCGAGCTCCCAGACAGCACCTCATTCTACTGGGAGCGATGGCGATCCATGAGCTCCCGGATCAGGCCCTCCTGGCTCGAGATCCGCGACTCCAGTGCCGCAAAGCGCGCGTCGTACAGCGCGCGTGCACCACCGCCGCTTCTGGACTCGTCTGGGAACGAGTACTTCCATATGGAAGCGCTGCTGAACCAACGAGGCTCGGGCCAGCGCCGAGAACTTCTTGTGAAGTGGCGTGTCTACCCACACTCGCGGACCTCGTGGCAAAGCCGTACGAGTCTGCTGGCTGATGTGTCTGGCTTGGTCGCCCAGTTTGACCGGCAGCATCAGCCACCGTCGAGACGGTTGTAGGTGGAGCCTCGGCTCTGCCTACGGCGGGCCCATAGCGCGATGGACGTTTCACGGGCGTCCGTCCAGGTGGCGAGTTGCCACTTGGACGCTTCGACGCCGCAGTCAACGATCGGCCGGCTTGATCGCGATCAGCCGGCCACCCAGCCGCAGCGCTAGCAGCGCTACATGCCGCAGCAAACGAGTCACGGGCCCTTCCGTGACATAGCACTGCGCGAGGAAGCGTCTCGTAGTCTTTGCGGTGCAAAGACTACGCTTGTCTTAAAGTTTGTATGCGCCGGCGAGAATGTCTCGCCGACGAGGAAGAAGACGGAAAAGCTGCGATCGTAGGTAAAAGAAGAGTGAGATTGGTGTGCGAGCTTCCAGTAGCTCGCACTTCAAAGAAAAACCTAAAAACCTAAGACCTCCTACTCTGATTGGCTAGACACTGAGTGCCTCCTAACCAATGAGCGTTCTTAAAGCTCATGCGTCACAGCGACCGTTCGTGTCGCTGTGCTTGAAGATTCGGTGTGGAGTGGACCACACCTACTTGAAGTGACACACACTAAATAGCGTGACACCCTACATTATGTGGTCCACAAACCCTGAGGTGGACCGCACTGTGTAACACCCCGTCACAATGCCGACGTCCAACAGGCGAGTGACTGGTGGTCGAAACGCGACACCATCCTCGCGATTCAGTCCTTTTGCGATCGACACAACATCTCAACTCGCAAGCAATGCGGAAAGCTGGCTGTGTCGCCTGAGAAGCAGCGCAGCATTGACCGTGCGGTGGCGTACCATCTTGGCCAGCTCAAAAGACAGTTTGACAGTGGCGAGCTCATGGACGACTACACGTACAGCATTGACGCAGCTCACTTTGTCGTCAATGTCGATGACGGTAAGACGCTTGAAGTGAAAGGCGCCAGAGAGGTCAAGTACCACGACGTCGTGTCCCGCGGCGAGGGGATGACGCTTGTCGTCACTTTGCGAGGCGGCAAGCGGGCTGGCGTCGTGACACGGATGCTCATTTTCCAGAATGACAAGCGAAGGTTTCCTGTCTGCGGACTTCCGGACGATGTTCCTGGCGTTGCCTACCGCACGGGACTAAAGGGCTGGATGGACGGCAGGACTTTTGCTGCGTGGGTGGCCGACTCCCGATGCCTGCGACGCGACTCACACGACCACGGCCAAGTCGTGTTCCTCGACAACGCTGGCGGCCACAGACTGGACGCTCTAGTAGACGATGAGCTTGCCAAGAAGCGCTTTTCGCTGCGATTCTTGCCGCCAAACAGCACCGACATCTGCCAGCCTGCTGACGCCAACGTCATCCAGCGGCTGAAGCGCGTCTGGAGAGAGCAGTGTGAGCTGGAGAAGCAGCGCCTTGCGATGAAGAACCGCTTCTCCAACATCCCAAACAACAAAGGTGAGTGGTCAGGAAAGCTGTCGCACCCTGGAAAGCGCTTCTACCTCCAGCTTGCCGCAAAGTGCTGTCGCATCGTGAGCGACATTCGCGACGACAACGACGTCAGCATTGTGAGGAAGTCCATGATCCAGTGCGGCCTCGGTTTGAACGTCAACGGAGTGTGGGAGGAGGCACAGCTCTTCCCGCATCTGCAGGCCATTGTCAACGAGCATCGCGACCACTTCAACAGGACAGAACCAGTAGACTTTTGTGAGGCTGTTGTCTAACTGAAATCAGACTTGCATTCTTGTACTAGTATATAGTCTGGATCAAAAATTAGTCTGGTCCAGACTATGTTCCTTCTGACCAACTCAAAGCGACATTAATATTTAGTCTCGACCAGATTAAAAACAGCCAATAGTGTAGTTTGGGTTAGTTGTGATGTATGTGTTGGTTTCTATTCAACACATGAACTCGACGGCAACAGGACATCGACTGATCAGTACGGGCACAGATCTACTTGAGTGGATCGACCTCCGACGCGTGCGAGCAGCATCCCCCTGCGCGTCCCAGACTCTTTACAGACTCAAGAGCAACCGATTTCCAATGTGGAACTGGTCGGCACACAACACATCGTGCCCGTACGACACGTGCGCAGCAACAACTCGCAAGACAGCTGCGCACGCGTTCTGGGAGTGCCCTTCGGCCAGTGCCCACTGGCAGTTGCTGCTGGATGTATGGCGGTGCCTAGGAGTGCAGGACAGGTCCAAGACCAGGACTTGGATCTTTGCGCTCGAGATCGACGCCGTACCACAGCACGCGTGGTCCGAGGTGAAACGCGTTGCATCGCAAAGTGACACACAGCCTTTGGCTCGCCAACAGCTCTACACTGCTGTTCAGCAGCTATGGAGTCTGTCGGTTGCAACCGTCCTTCACGCCATCTGGACGGCCAGACTTGAGACGATGGACAACTCGGAACAACACTCCGAACGACAGCTCGAGAGCGCTCGGTCCCAGTTGCGTAGAGCTCTCCGGCGCCTCCAACATCCCAGTTTCACGCGCCACACCTCAACCACAGAGAAAGACACTGCGGTGATCCGATCACTGCTCTTCTCGGCGCTTCTCACAGACTCAGAAGCGGTTCTGTCTCGCGCTCCATCCACGACGGCCATTGACGCGATCTTCCTCCTTTTCTTTGATGGAGGATCGCGCGGCAATCCGGGCCCAGGCGGATCAGGTGCGGTTCTCGTGCACCTCTCGATCGGCACAATGTCCGCTCAACTAGTGTGGGTCGCGAGTATGGCGCTCGGCAACGAGACGACAACAAACAACTACGCTGAGTACATGGGGCTTGTGCATGGCCTCCACTACGCAGCACGCCATGCGTGTCGCCCGATCCACGTCGTCGGCGACAGCTTACTTGTGCTCAACCAACTCCGCCGCAGACATCCACCGAAGAAACAGCGCCTCGCAACTCTGTACCACTCGGCGAGGACGCTGGCAGACTCATGCTTCGTGTCTAGCTGGAGCCACCACTTCCGTTCACACAACAAAATGGCGGACCTCGAAGCCAACACCGCGATGGACTCGCGCGCATCGATCCAGACAGAACGCACAGCAAACCGAGCGATCGTCGACAAGATACAAGCGCACATGAACAATGACATCAACTTTTGGATCGAGACAGCAACAACCTCCGAGAATCGCCAGCGAACATCTCGCCTGCCAAGTACGCGAACAAGGGAGCTACAACGACAAGAGCTCGCACGGCGTCGAAGGGACCTCGGCGTTTAGATGAATTGCCTTCTGCATTCACACACCTGTCGCTAGGACGTAGATCCGCGCGGCGGATATCGTAGGTCGGACACGTACCTAGATATACCTCACCTTCCTCCTCCTATTCAACCCATGTTGTAAATACGCAGTGTGGTGTAAAATACGACGAGTGTTGTTTTAATCGTCCACAAAAGACCAACCGATTGACAATACAATAGTATCAAAATGATTCCGAGTATCGCACAGAGCATCTCGCTCAGTCTGATACGGATGATTCTGGCAAAAGCAAATGTTTGGCAAACAACCGATTCACAATACAATAATATCGAAATGCTGCTGACTGCTTCGTTTCGTATGATACTGATGAATTCTTGCAAAAACACGCTTGGTAAAGAAAACTCCTGTGTGTGTGTTGTATTGACGTTATACTGACGGTCGATTGAGTGAGTACAGGTTTGATTGATCATTTTCCGTCCTGGCGTTCACAGTGTTCATGGGGCAAGGAAGGAAACATGGATTGAGGTTACTACTTCTGCGTCTCACATCGGAGGTGTACCCCCAGTAGAGACGCTGGAGAAGTGACCACAAGTGATGCTTCTTCCAGCTCCGTTGAACGCCAGACTTGGAAGGCTGAGTCGCTGGTGTGCCGATGCTTCCTTGACTCTTGCTCCGCCGTCGTGCTGTTGCTGCTCGCGTGCTGTCTAGATGCTGCCGAGCGCGCACATCGTCGCGGGCATGTCGACGATTCTCCGCCGGCCTAGAACCGGGACTCGCGCATACCACTCGTGCTATAGATCGGCGACAATCAGTACCGGAGGCCGTAGCCAGTGACCAGCGCGACGACTGCGATCGAGCTGTCCGTAGCAGCAGGATGGCGCGAGCGGCGACGACAGGGAGAGAGCGTGCCGAAAGATCGTGGGTGGTGCGAGATTGCCCCCCACAAGCGAGCAAGCGAGGAGCGACCGCGATGTCAAAGGCTGTGATCGCCGTGGCCTTGGGCGCTCGAGCCGGCGCGAGGTCGGCGCGCGGCGATCTTGAAATGAGCGAGACCGTGCTGTGCTTGGACGCTCGTGCCTTGAGTGGATGACTGGATGTCGAGCCACGATCCCAGACGCCGCAAAGTCGAGGCGGAATGACACAGCTGTTCCTGGACCGGAAAGCACACTTCCTCCTCCGCTCTGCCCTCAGTTCACTGCGTTGCCTTCAGCCTCCGCTTGTCGAAAGTTGCGAGGGTGGTCGTGCATTGCTTTGCGTTGCTGGTAAGAGCAACAGCAAGTGTGACTGTGTCCTCGACTCTCCTCGACTCCTTTAGCAAGTAAGAAACATCCAGGTTCGACTTGTACTGCCACCAGCCTATCGCTACTGCTTCTTAGTGCGTGGTCGCTGTTTTGCATGCAGCAGAGACGCTATAGCTTACAGAAGGGACTCCACTCCAATCACTCTCGACGCACCGATCTAGGCGAGCTGCTCGTTCGACTCGGTGCTGCTATGTGAAACCTCGGGAATGGACGCTGCTGCGTTCGAGAGAGCGCGCACAACCTTAGACTTCGAACGCAACGACCTCGCTCTCTCACACACTCTTTCCTCTACTCAAGTGCTCGTATACTCCGAACCGAACAAGACTTGCCGACGTCAAGTGTTCAAACGTTCATGAGCAAGCCTCGTTCCGTTTAGGACGTGACCAGTGTTCGCTCAATGCGCTTCGATGTGCTCCGCAATCGCCACTCATATCAAACCAAACTAAACACCTCATGCTCGAGTGCGAGGCCGAGAGACTCGCACATCTCGTATCATCTCATCTCATCGCTAACTTGCCTTTGCAAACCACTGACTAATCATCGATATTTCGATAACAAACTTGTATGCTCCCTTTGTACAGTGGCGCACAGCATAGCACTCGCACTCGAGGTCATTTCTGAATGTGCATTCTCTTTAAAGGGTACTTCAAACTTACAAGTGTTGCACATGTCAAGTGTAATTACGTGAGAACGAGGTGGCAGTGAAGCCACGCACACAGATGACGAGGCTCATACTGCATGTGCGGTTGTCGACAATGTATTTTTGCCCTGGTGCAGCTCCAAGCGCGTGTTCGTCGATTAGATTGTGATTACATACTGATCGATCGATGCAAACACAAAAAGGCACTGTCTCAGCACCCATTGGTTAGCGTCGCCTGTAGAGCCTGAGATTCGATCTCCACCTTTTTCTCTGAAGGTTGCGTGCTCGAGTGCACCTATTTGCCGCCTGTGTTCATGTTCCACGGGCTGGACGTCGTGCTGGTGCGCCTTTTGCTGTCTTGCCATTACTTGCCGTAGAGTTGCGACCATCTATCAGCGATTGCTCTCGTGCACTGAGTCGGCAGAGACGGGCTTGCCTTCTCCTTCGCAGGAGGGTATGCTCGAGAGATCGTGATGTCGTGGACGATACGGGCCAAGTAGCTCGTGGAATGCTCACGCAAGCACCCGCATCCGAAACCGTTGCTGTCGACGCCACACATCATTTGGTATATAATGTCTGTGAAAACGATGTGGCTGTCGTTCGCGATGTCCTGCATGAAACGACACATCAGACTCGCCACAATACAAAGCTCAGAGCATAGGCACGATCGCACCTTGACGGGCAACATTCAGGTCGTACACGCTACGGACACTCGCGTCGGCGCAGTGATACGACATTGTCGACCTTCGAGGACGGAATCGACGCCATATCAGCATCCGCGCCGACGTACAGCACCATTGGTCAGTCATACAAGTAGATAGAATTGATGTATGTTAAGATATCTGTGACGTGCAGTAAAAATTTGCTATCATAGTGAAACGTGATACCACGCGGTCAAACCGTCAATGCCTAGATTGTCAACGCCTCGTGCTTTAGCGTGTGTGCACGTGCCCTCGTACGGTATGGGTCGGCTTCATGATTTTTTACTAGTATTCTATTTTCAAAAAGAACTCGAGACCAAAGGGAATGTGCTTGCGATGTCTGTCTGCCCGCGTCCTTAAAGTGTAGCGTGTGAGTTTGGAGATTCGCACGAGCTTGAGCATTGCTGACTCGATTTGTACTCTATTAGAAAAGAAACTTTTCCTCTTACACTCTCGGATATCGACTAGTTTAGATGACAGTTTGTTAATGTACAGTTTGGACAGGAGTTACATCATATAGTACACCAAATTCAATTCAACCTGGGTACGGACTAACTTTCTCTAGAATTTGGGTGACTTGTTACAGACTACATATCATTAATGAGTATATTTTTTAGCGATTCGGCGCAAAATATATACCAATTACATACTGCATTTCCCGAGATAGTAGGGACCACCAAATCTCACCAAATCCCTTCAAATCCGTTTCGCCTGACTTTGTGCAAACATCGTTTGTGAAAGGGTATCAATATTAAAAGGCTGTTTTGGAGATTGATCACATACAAATACAAGTATATGGGATCATTCACATACAAAATACACGTATTTTGCTACTGACTCAAGAACATGAGTGCTTGGTTACCACAAATTGATTGTTGTACTAACAAGGACATCCCTTTAGTATTTTTTGAAAGGTATGCTGTTTCGTTTGTCTTGTAAATGTAGGGCGTTTTGCCGCATATATAGAGTGTGATGATAGTCGATTTGTGAATGATCTCAAATTGTGACCAAACGATATTGTTATTACAAATTAGGTATAAAGGGTTCGTAAAAATACATATTTATGCATATCAGGTGGTCCCTACTATCTCAGGAAATGCAGTATTAACCATGACGACTGCAGTACCGAAAATGTGTTGCAGCATCAACACCATGATCACACGACGCGTCGCCACGTACAGACTGGACCAGTAGCATGCAGAATGAGCGTGCATGTGTGAGTGAAATAGCCTTCCTGGCGTAACAGGCGCGACTCTGCGCGTGAAGGCAGACCAGATTCGCCGCGAGCTCCTCCCGTCTGAGACAGAAGATAAAGCGAATTGGATCAAGACTCTCTTGTTCGCTATCTGCTGGAGGATCCAGGTCAAGCGCTGGCGCCGCTGGCGCCGTATCTTGCAGATGACTAGGCGTGTTGCAACGCAAACAGCTCGACCAGACTTTCTGTTCTGAACCTAAGGTCAATCCGACAGCTGGACTGCGTCAACGTTCTGCAGTGTTATACCACCACTGGCTCGGACGGTTCAACGAGAAGGTTGCAAAGACAACGGGTGTGTGTCTCCTCGTCGACAACGTCCGCTCGCACTGCCAAGAAGAAGCACTGTCGAATATCGAGTCGCGAATGCGTCTAACACGAAGTCGTGGTGCAACCTCAAGACGCAGGCAATATCAGCGCTAACAACGCGCTGATCAGCCGCATCCAGCATCAGCATATGGCCATCAAGCTCACCGGCATGCGGACGCACGAGCCCGTCGCAACTGGTAGTCAGGAGAAGGCGATCGCCTCGCTCTTTACCGTAAATCTACATGCAACATGCTGGGTTGATGAGACACGACAACTGGTGCTTTGTAGCACCGTATCGCACTGCCGGCGCCATACCAAGGTGTTCGATGAAGACTCTTACTAGCTGGTTTAGAGTCTGTATACGCTACACAACGGCGATGTGCGCGTTACGCTCGATCTAGATCCTACAAACTAAATGACACTCGCCCTTGGTGTGTTTGCGCATTCTTGCAGTGTTGATCCTTCGTTGACGTCATTGCTCAGGTGATGACCTCCAGAAAAATATTTATATCCTCATCGCCGAGGTTGCACTTCCACATCAATTAATTTATCTGTAAATGACGCACTTCCTCTGTCAATGAAAAGTTGTCATATATGTACTGTTATATATGTATTTGGAGTGTTTGTTACTTCAACCCACCAAGGCCCGATGTTGTATCAGCCAACATGCTGGATAATCTCACATGTTGTGGGTACAACATGTTCTATTAGCTATGGCTCGGAAAAAGTTATCGATACAAAAGTCAAGATATACACCAATTTGCACGAAAACGGCCATGTCAAGGTTTTCCTTCAAATGCACAGGGTTAGGTGGCCAAACGGACACAAAAAGGCCTAATGGGATGCAATCAAGTGCTTTGAGAGGTCTCGTCGTTTAAAAAATGGCGCGAATTTGTGGAGGTTTGATTTGCCAACACACATCTCCACAATTCACTTGAGAATTTGCCGAGAGAACACCAGACCAACGGTGTGTGCGCGGCGTGCGTTTGCACGCATGCTACATATGTGTATGTATGAAGACTCACGATCTCTTGCGCTCAATGCATGCGTGCATGCGAAGGGAGATATGTCTAAACGTGTCACTAGAGCGAAAAGGAAAGCGCAGCGCATGCTGTGGCAGCGCGACGCTGACAACGAAAGCGCGCAAGCGGCCCAGACGCGACGCCCGATGGGCAAGGATGCGGCATACCTGATTGCGTGTGGTCGCCCACAAGCGGAGGAGAAGCGAGCTGCGAGTCGCAAGAAAGGGATGAGAACGCGAGCGACAAGCAGCGCGACGACACCAGCGCTTGCTACACCGACGTCTGAACCTGCCGCAACGACACCAGCAACTGCTGCGACGACGCCTGTTGCGACGACGCCTGCACCTGCGGCTACTATGCCTTCAGTGACCACTCCTGCTGCGTCTGCTAGCCCTGCAGTAGTTACTGTAATACCTCGTGCAGCACGTGCGTCGCTGCGCACGCCACCAGCGTCGAGCTAGAAACCGTGCGCAAAAACCAAGAAACAGCTGGATCGTGAGGCGGCGGCAACAGCTGCAACAACCACGCGAGCACAAGAAATACAGCGAGTATCAATCGAGGCCACTGAAAGGCAAGGCACAGCAGCTCAGCAAACAGCTGCAGCACTATTTGCCGAGCCGCGTCATACCAGTGCTCAGCTCGAAGAAGGGATGCGACAGGAATGACTCGAACAAATGCAGCAGAGCAGGTCGACAACTGAGCGAGTACGTCGCGCTCAGATCAAATGAAGAAGGAGGCAGACCCGGCGCATGAAACGAGGATGGAGAGATAGTAGCCGAGCCAGACGATGACGCAGAACCGTACGAAAAAACAATGAGACAGCGACTGACGAGCACGACGCGGCCATGGACGGCGACTGCAGTCTGGTGATATGGCGCAAACTCAACAGAGACGAGCTCCTGGACCTCGCGCAAGACACTGACAAGCATCGTCGTATGTGTGTCGACGGATGAGAGACTGGTACGTCGTACGTACAACATGTCGATATTGTATGTTCAACGTGTGGTGCTAACATGTCCAATGCTGTTTGTAAAACAGATGAACTTTCCTTTCCAGCAGACTACAACTACCCAGGACAACGACGTGCCTCTGAAGGGCCATTGCATGCAGTCTCTGTGCTAGCCGACTCACCACGCGACCACTTCCTGTACTTCATGCCGCATTCGCTTTGGAAGAAGATCGCGCGCGAGTCGACCGGTATGGCACCCAGAACTTGATCCAGAGAGTCGACAGCATCTTCGCGAACAAGGACAACGCAGATACGCGGACGAAGGACGCGATCATGATGCAAGAAGCCCGGATAAAGGACGTCAAGCCGCACAAATTGCTTGAGTGCATCGGCTTGCTCGTGGGGCGCATGCTAGCACCGCAGACGCGCCGCTTTCGCGACCATTGGACAACCACCCAGACGGGAGCCGTGCCAGCAGGCACATTCGGCCGCTTCATGAGCAGAAACCAATTCGCAGACATCATGCGCAACCTGCACTTCACGAGCAATGCGGGCCCGCGAGGAGACAACGACCGCACGTGGAAGATCAGGTTGGTGGTAAACACACCCCAGCGCACGTTCAAGTCCGGCTACACGAACCCAGGCGTGCACTCGTTCGATGAAGCCGTGCTCCCGAGCCGCAGTCGGTTCAACTCAACGCGCCAGTACCTTAAAGACAAGCCGCACAAATGGGACTCGAAGCAGTTCCTGACTTGCAGCGCCGAGGCATCTTACTGCCTACGGCGCGTTGCATGCATGCTTATTTGCATGTGTGCGTATCTGCGTGTGTGCATGTTGCTCCACAGTCCCAAAAGGGACCACGAAGCTCATCCTTTTTTGGACAACGTCGACATGTTGAATCTCTAACAAGTGGTTGCGGTCTATGGTGTATGTATTGCATTCCAGACTTGGAGTGTACTGTGATAAGGCAGAGCACGCGGCAAGCTCTGTCAACACAAAAACCAGGCCGTCGGCGGTCATCCGGAACGTCAAAGAGGTGCTGCCGGCTTGAGTTGGTGGGGTGTTCCACGCCGTAGTCACAGACAGATTATACACCTCGGTTCAGCTGGCGCTAGAGTTGCTGCAATGGAACGTGTACCTCATCGGAACCATTCAGTCGAATTGCCAAGGCTACACAGACGCGATTGCAGAAAAGAACCGCCCGCGACCAGCGTCTATCGAGCGAGGCACATCCCGCTTCTCAGTTTCAAAGTGCTGCCCATGAATGACCGCGTGCGTGTGGTGGGACAACCGTCCAGTCCAGCTTCTGGCGACCGGCGGCAGTCGAGAGACCGCGTCATGTGGTACGCATTTGCATTTGAGCATTGTGCAGTCGCGCATGTTGTATATGTGTACTTGCGCACTGGTTTGATGTTGTACGTATACCATGTTCACACAGTACGTCGCTTGCAGGGCGGGGTGAAAGTCACAGTGCCTTGCCTAGCGCTTGTGTGAGACCACCAGCGCTGGATGGGGGAGTCGACGTTCACGACCAGCTTCGGCTGCAACGTTACACCCTCCAGCAGGCGATGACGTTTAAGAAGTACTGCCGCAGCTTGTTCCTTGGGTTGGTTCTCGTGGCGATTGACAGCGCGTTCATCGTCCACCGTGAGGTGAAGAAGCGCTCAGGCGAGAAGACCATGGACCACGCAAAGTTCCTGTTGCAGCTGCAAGTGCAGCTGTTTGCAAGTAGTGCGAATGACTTCGCTCCAGCGGTAAGTAGTACATTCAACATGTGATATCGCGGGCATGTCGTCAAACAAACTCGTGCGCTTGTTCGTGCATTGCCACAGCATACCAACCTCGCGACGCAAATACGACCTGTTGTACGGGATCAAGCGCTGAGGAATGTCCTGACTATCAGCAGATCGGCGTCTTTAAGCGCCGTCGTCCGCGTCAATGCAAGGACTGCTCTCTGCTCAAGACTACAAAGGGCGAGCTGATGGGCACAAAGTACGTCTGCCCAGCGTGCAGCAACGACACGGCGAGGTCAGTAGTGCTTGAGCGGCGACTCGGTGTGGTGCGATTGACTGACCTTTTATGTGTCTGCTACAGGGTCTACTTGTGCAATCGCGCTCGGCCGCACAACAACATCAATGTGCTCACGTACAACCAGATCATGCATAACGTTTGGGAGAACGGCACGAACCTGCCGCAGCCCATCGTCGGGCGCGGGATGCAGATGCGGCGACCTGGTCGAGCGCTCGGCAAGCGCAAGCGCGGCTCTACTGCTGCTCGAGGCGCCGACGACAGCGATCGCGACGCGCCGAGTAAGTGCGGTGTCGGCGGCGAGAACGAGCGCAAGGAAGGTAGCGAGGGCGAAGACGGCGGGACTGGCGGCGACAGCGAGCTCGTGACGACAGCAGAGCGTGCCGAGGACACCAGCGATGCAGACACGAGCGCCATGCGACCATGCCCACGAGTCAAGTGCGCTGCAGCGATACACTGGAGCGACAGCGACGACGAGAGCGATCGCGGCGTGGCAAGCCCGGCTCCAAGCGAGTGGAAGGGCGCAGACGCCGCGTCAATCGACGGGCACAATGCCAACAAGTCGGACGACTTTGGCGATGAGTGAACGCGTTTGGATGATGTGTGTGTGCGTCTATCGTAGCGACGTAGCCTATCTCAATACATTTCACCTCTCTTTTGGCATTCTTCGTCTGGTTTCTCTTGATTGCACATTGCTTGAGGGCGCTCAAAGTGGGACTCTCGATAAAAGGGCCTTTTCAAACATGCCGTTGATACAACTTCGGCCAAGGAAATACGATCAATACAACATGAAACCGCTTGCACGTTGTATCGGCAACTCCATGTCCACCAAATGACACTTTTTCATGTCCCGTATTCCATGGGCAGGCGTCGCTCTTATCGTTAGCTATTCAAAAACCTTGTATAGAATCTAATTTCACATGTTGTACGTACAACATGTGAGATCTTCGATACACGTACTTATGTGAATCCGGGCGGTGGTGGGTTAAATTTACTGAGAGCGATTGTTTTTACTCCTCTGGACGAACTCCAATGGCGTTTGTACAATTATCTTGAAATACCCATTCGCGATTGTATGTACTTCTTTTTTGTATGCTCTCACACCGTCATGTCCGGTTTTGTGCTCGATCACTAGTTATTTTATCGAACGAAATTCTCCAAAAGGAGTTGTGAAACTCGAAAAAATCGATTACTGCATACTTCATAACTAATGCGACTATACATAAATCAATTTATACAAGTCAAATATGACGTGCTGATTGGATGGAACACCATGTATGGCAGGGTATTTTTGCATCTGTGCAGATACACATTATCACGGTTTACTTCAGAAGTAGCTTGTAATCATCAATACAAATTGCATCAGCCTGAATGGCATCGGTAATTTGAAGCTGTCAATCAAAATAAGTGTGAGAAATTCATATTTGTCTACTTTGTCAATCTAACACACTAACACACTTGGACAGTAGGGGTTACGGGTAGCCTTGTTCGTCTAACGTAGGTCAGATCAACAACAACAGATCACATAAACGAGAGGAATCAAGAGCGTAATGGATACACGGAGTGACTCATGTTTCTTGTGCTAGAAGACTTTCTCAACACAAGTGAGGCTGTTGTGTTAACGAGCTGTCAATCAAAAGACCAATTTTGTCATCTACGCAATCTTCGAGGGTTGCGGATGTAGATAGCCTTGCTAGTCTGAGGTAGGTCAGATCAACTACAACATACAACAACATAACACACAGACGAGAACAAACAAGAGCGTAATTGATAGCTCGGAATGGCCCAAGTTTCTTGTGCTAGAAGACGTCAATAGCGAGGGTGCTGCGCTTGCGAGAACTCCGCCTCCGGCTGCTGCGCTTGCGAGCACACTGCCTCCTACACGCACACTGACCATCGACTCGCGTGTATTTTCTTTGAGCGTGAGCAACGACATCACGTTCTTTTGTCCCTCTTTGAGCAGGCAAAGATCGTTGCAATCACGCGCGCTCTACCACTACCAACAAACGATCAGAAGATTGAACCGCTCCGCGTTCACGTCAGTCGACGTCATGTACGTTGTGCTGCGTATCCTGGTCGCTGTGGCGGCCCTGCTTTTTTAGGCAGCGCAACGAGATCTCTACGGCGGCCAACTACGTGGTCAAGTTCCTCATGGACACACTCGGCGGATAGTTGACTGTGACCGCAACAACCGAACCTCTCGCGCGGTTGCACGGACTTGTTTGCGCTGTCAGCGCACTGGTTCTCCTCTCAATATCATGTTTCTTCCGAGCTTTGCTTGCCGATGTTGACTACTGCAACTCGTTGTAGAGCTCGCTCAATGACACACAAGCACTACATTGTTCGTGTCGCTGCGTAACACCGTCTCTTCATGCTTTCTCGTTGTGTCTCAATATAGCTTTGCTCAAGCTCAAACACAAGACCAACGGCTCGAACAACTTGTACTTACCGCTCGGAAAAAGGGGACAGGCTTCGCCACCCTACACAAATTTTGTTGGGGCATCTGGCCTGCGCTATTTGTGAAAGCGGTGTTATTTTCCTTGCCCTCTGTCGATACTACCGCCGTCAAATCTAAACTTTCAGTCGCGTTTGGATGTATTGTGATATCGTTCTCACCATGGCGCTTGTCTAATCGCACAGCAAGGCGTGGTGTCCGCCGCCGACAACAACGTTGAGCATCGGTACAACAGCGATAACAAGCAGTAGGAACCCCTGATCTATTGGCGCAGTCTTGACGACCGTCAAGACTCATGGGAGCCTCTGGTGACCATGTACGAAGCCATCCCAACGCTGGACAAGTCGTACATCTCCAGCAACAACACTACCGAGCTCTAGGCGAACAACTAGCACGGCTTGGTTCGTCATGGAGGGCAGTGTTGAGTATTTGCCGACTGTACCAAGCCATACATCAGAGTCGCGGCTGCAGCCGCAGACCACAGCATCAAGGCCGCAGCAGCAACCGCGGACCGCACGTGCAGCCTAAGTGTCGTGGCAGCAGTCTGGAGACCACATTAGCAAGATTGCGGTAGTAGCCGGAAGCCGCAGCCAATGCAACGATATTGCGATAATGGCTGCAAACCGCAAACAAAGCACCAAGTTCATGGCAGCTGCAACCGCGAGTCGAGCCAGCGCAGCACGGCAGCTCAAGCACTCAGCGTGGCAAGTGCCTAGCAGCAGCAATCTTGAGTCTTTTTCAACTCTGTTAGAGACAAAGCAATGAGTCACTTGAATCGAAAGCATTCAGCCGTTGTGGTACGCACCTTGAAGGTCTGCCGTTGAATGAGCACGCACTCTGTAGTCCTCGCGGTTCTCAAAGCCACATACTACATCTCTCCATCGACGAGTGGCTCTCTTTTGTGATATGAGGTCCGCTCACGTTGTGTTTGTTTGGATGGATACATGGTGCGTGTGTCGTGCATGGTGCGTAGAGCAGAATGCAGAGCGAGCTCGGCAGTCACTAGAACATGTGATAGCGTTGACAGCAGGACGCCAAAGAGCATGCACAATATCTTGTTCTTGACTGCGCACGTGTAAAGAAGTAGACACACTACTAGGATGGCGATAGTTTGTGTAGGCGGCCTGGGCGGCACATGCTGGGGAGCATGGTGTAGTGTGGAGCGAACGCGGCCAAAAGCGCATCAAAGGATACTGAATAGAGGCCATCGCCACGAAGCTGCCTTGATCGCGGCTCCGGTACAGAGTGCTCCACGGTGCGTCTGTGGGGACAAGCAAACGGACTTGAAGTAGTAGAGCACTCGGTTTCGTCACTATCAAAATTCATGAACTGTCGGTAGGTATAGTGAAACCAACTATAGTGCTGTCGATACCATGCGAGACGGGACTTGTTGATGCACTAGATGCCAATGCGAGTCGATGATCAAGTGCTAGACGATGAGGTGCGCCATGCCTCGCACACTTGCTGCTCTTGTCGACAACGCGCCACACAACTGACGGTCACACTCGCTGCTGCTTGTGCATTATCAGCCGTGCAACGCGCTGCACTTTGCATCGAGCGTCGCGTTTGAGCTCGCACTCGACAGCACAATTGCCATTGCTTTGGCACAACACGCACACAGCCATATCGCGTCGCACGAACGCCGGAGCGCTGTGCTTGAGAGCTCCAGCTCTGTACGCATTCTCGAGCACTCGCACGCGCATCGACTCGCTGCATGCTCAGTACACGAAGCTGCATCCACACACTCGTCGCTCGCCGCAGACACTGCAACAGAGCAAACAGAGACTGCTACAGCCGCGACAATCGCGATCGAGTACGACGTTGCGTGCTTTGCGCTCAGCCGCTGCGGCATGTACGTCGCAGTCGCAGACGCAGTCGGGACGCTCCATCTGCTCAAAGTCACAGGCGAAGCGCTCTTTGCGTACCCAGTCGTAGCGACAGAGAGCGATGACCGGTACGACCAAGTCACGTGACAGCTTGACCGCTGGCGGTGCTTGCGCTGACACAGCTAAGCGACTTGCTTGCTCTCCTGGACGTCAACGGACGTCGTTAGTATCGTCTCGCTCGGGTTTGCGACTGCAACCAGCGCGTCCTCGACGCTGCAAGACCTCGTCGTCGTGTCTTCAAGCGGCGCAGTGCTGCGTCTCGGCGACTTGGATCTCCCACTGATCGAGCGCGTGGCGCTAGAGACCGAGCCTGCGAGTGCGTTCCATGCGATGCTGCAGCAAGTGCGCGTGCAGCGCGTCGCGATCGGTGCGCTGCACGCGGATCGAGCCTCGATCGTGCTCGTACGTCGCGCACGTGAACAGAGTGCGACTTGAAGCGGATCGATGCGACTGACTGTGGATGTGACGAATTGGTGCAGGCTCAACGGCTCCAGTCATCGCTCTACGTTGTCGTAGCGAACCACACTGAGGCGCTTGGCGCGTGGCGAGCGCAAGGTCAGAGCGCAACAGGCATCGAGGTGCGCAGCGCATGCGAATGGATGAACGTGCACCTGCTCACCTCACTGTGCGTGTGCGCCTGTGCTCGGACACTGTCGCAGACACTGTCGTCGTTTGGAGGCGATCTGCTGACTGCGTCTGGCGTCAGCGCCATAGCGTTTGCGCGACCGCTGCGGCAGCTCCTCGTACTCACAGGCGACGGGACGCTCTCATTGTGCGTACACTGCGCTGTGTCAAGTCTTGATCGACGCGCGCTCATATCAAAGTGCTGCTGCTGTGTGTGATCAGGTGGGACTGGCACGACATGGTGCTCTTGCACCAGCTCCCACTCGCTCGCGTCTCGAGCTTTGCTGTCCTGACCGACCTGCCGACACGCAAAGACGCTGCGTTGTGCATCGCTGTCACTCGGTCGCTAGCGAGCGACAACAGCGCTGGAGCAGACGTGATTGATGTCGTGTGCGTCGCGCGCACTGCGTCGCCGCACCAGTGGTGCACCGAGTCGGTGTGGTCGATGCGGACTGACGCGTGCAGCTCGCGTCCTGGAGTGTGCGTCGCGTTGCTGCCACGAGCGCACAGTGGCACTAGCTTCATCACGTCAATCCAGACACACGAGATGCTTGCACTGTGGACGTGGGAGCCCACAGACGCGCCGTCTTCAGCTCGAAAGAAGAGAGCGCGATCGAGCTCTGGCACGTCTTCGCCACTACACGAGTCAAGCGACCGGTTGGGCGCTGTCGCACTCGCCACTACACTCGCAACAACGCACGTCTCGGACTTTCACGCCACGGAAGACGTCGAGGCGTTCGTGAAGCAGCTCGCAACGTGCTGCGACCGCATCGGCGTCGATAGTGACGAGACGCGGTCGCTGCTCGTGCACTTGCTGGCTCTTGCACGACGTCTTCGCTCACACAACGGTGACGGAGCAGCAAGTGTGAGCGTTCCGCCCAATGTCATGGAGTGGAGCGACCGCATTGACGCGCTTTCGTACAAGTGGACGACGTTCCAGCTCCTAGAGCCATCAGCAGTCAACGATCCCGACGCGCCGAGTCTCTTGGAGCGATGGACAGCGTTCGATGATGCGGATGTGCTCGCGACGCTCGAGACGTACGTTGCACGTGGCGCAATGCGCTGCGTGCGCGTGCTCTGGAGTCGCCACAAGGACGCTCGCGTCGTCCAGAGCGTCCCAATGCTCCTGCACAAGCTCCCGCTATCCGTACCGGTCGCAGCGTACGAGCACTGGATCCAGCACGACGTCTTGCCGGCGATCGTCGCGCTGAGTGGCGACGCAGGAGCTCACAGCAGCAGCGACCGCACCTGTGAACGTACGACGCTCCTGCATGACCTCGCGCACTGGCTGCTCAAGCGCGCACAGTACGTCGCAGACAGCGGCGACCTCGCTGCTGCCACGCGACTGAGTACGCTCTTGAGAGTCCGCCATAGCGCTACGAGCGCAGACACTGCGCTCCGGATGCTCGCACTCGCGCACACGCGACTGAACAACGCGCCAGCAACTGAGGACGCACTGGATCCGATCGCGCGTCTCGAGCGCCTGACGCAGCAACTGACGCACTTGCAGCACTTGAGAGACTCGCACGAGTTCTCGATCTCACGCGAGCGCTTTGCACACGAGACGCCAGCTACGATCACAATGGCGATGATGGCGCGCGTCCACTCGCCAGTGCAGCTCCGCGAGACGATCGAGCGCCACGTGAAGCCATACTTGCGCTACTGCAGTGCGCCACGTGACGCAGTCCTGAGCGACTACGTGACGACGTTGGCCGAGTCGATGTGCTCGCCGAGCGCGCCAGAAGAAGCGCAGGCGCTCGTCGTCTTGGACGCGATCGAGTGCATCGAGCAGCGCGTGGAAGCGGCGCTCACGCTCCTTCGGTCCGTTGTGCCGCCGTACTCGCTTACGCTGCGTGCGTTTGCTCGATCAATGGCGTGTGCGTCGAGCGCATCAACTCGACACGACGAACTCCACGAGCTCGTGCGCTTGATGGAGATCCAAGACATGCTCCGATCGTACGGCGTCAAGCACTTTGACATCACAGACGCGCACATTGCCACGCGCGTGCTCAGCCACGTGTTGCACCAGTGCGCACGAGCATCGGCTCTGGACGACGCGATGCAGCTCGTCGATGCGTTCAGTCACCTCCGATGCGACCGCGCAGCTGTGCAGTTCATTGAGAACTTGCTCACTGCGCCACTCGCATCGACACTGTCGAGCGATGCCGAGCGTGAAGTGGCAGAGCGTGCGTCCAAGGCGCTCGACGCGCTGCAGCACGTGAAGCAACGCACTGACGCTGCGACGCACGCGACGGCACTCGTGTCGGTGATGGAAGAAGCTATTGAGCTCGCGCTCGCGCTGCTCGAGCTCGAAGAGCAGGAGCGAGCTGCGAGTACGAGAGACGACCGCTTGCCAGATCCAGCGGCACACGCGCGCGTCTTGGACGATGCCAACGACGACGACAGAACACACTCGGCGCTGCTCAAGCTCACGATCGCGGTTGTTGGAACGTTCTTGCCCGAGTGCCGCGCGCTGGAGGACGCAGCGGCACGCACACGGAGCGACGACGTGCTCGCGTACATGGCGAGCGCAGACTTTGTGCTCACGGACGCACTGCTCGCGGATCTCCACAGACTCGCGCGCATCGAGACAGAGCACGGCGTCTTGCTCTCAATCGCAACGCTACGCGACCCCGAACGGCGCGAAGCGACCGTGCGAGCGCGCATGCGACCCGAGCTGCTCTTTGACACGGACGCGATCGCTCTCGATGAACGCAGTAGACCAGACCGAGAGTCTCGACCGCCGCAGCCGTCACTGTTGCTTGGCAAAGGCAAGCGACGCGCGATGCTACAGGACAGAGCACTAGCCGACGCGCGAGTGTTCAAGCGACCTCGTGTGGACTCCATTGGCGCATCGAACGACGCAAGAAATGACTCACCGCCGCGCGACGAGCGCCATGCGCAGTACGCTGCGCGCTTGACACGCTTTGCTTCGAGCGTCGGCGTCGCACCGACGCAGTATCGAGCAATGGTCGCTCTCCTTGCAGCCCAACACGGTTGTGTGCTCCAGGCGGTGCGGTTTGCGCGCGACGTGTTCTCGCGCATGCGCCACTGCGAGATGACGAGCCCGGCTGCCGCGGGCCAGACTGTAGAGCACTCGAGCACGCAGGCCGCGTCGGCCGAGACGCTCACGCGCATCTCTATGGCGCTGTCGTGGTACACTGCGACGCACATTGACGACGTCTACCCCCACGTGTCTGCTACCAAGCAGACACCGTTGCAGCTTGCGCGCATGATGGCGCCGAGCTACGCGCGCGAGCTCCTTCAGTACGCGATCTGCGTCTGCGCCATGGACGCGTTCGACGAGACGTTCGTGCTCTTGACGAACGCGACGCTCTTGACTGACGCCCTCGCGCGCACGCAGCTCGAACTCGTCACCAGCGACAGCAGCAAAGTGGAGGACACTGGCGAGCAGACAGCGACGCACGTCTACACACGATGGTTCCGCCGTGACGCGTGCGCGCTGCCACTGGCCGAGACGATGCGCTACGCCACGCGCTTTGCGATCGCAGAGCACGCACGCGTCGTCGCATTCAACCACCACAGCAGCAGCACGGACGACAAGGACGATGACTGGATCGCGTCAAAGCGCTACGTGTCGTTCCTTGTCGAGCACAACGCCGACTTGCTGAGTCTCCAAGCGCTCTTGACCATGCGCGCGGCCCCAGACGACGCGCTTGACGTCGTTCAAGCGCAAACAGCGCGGCTCCTTTCGACTGTGTTCCAGTCGCACGCGATCGACAGCTTCTTGGCGCTCGGGTACGTCGTCGGCCGTTCTTTGTCCAGTGCGTGGAGCGGCTCGATAGCTCACGCGCGCGCTCTCTCTCTCTCAACGCGTACGTCCGTAGTCTGATGCTCTCGCTCGAACAGGTCGAGGCGTTCAGTGCGTTCAAGCGGCAGATCGCGCGTGAGAACGTTGCAAAGGACTTTGGTCGCTTCCAGACGCTCGCGTGCATTGGCGCCGACGCCGCGCGCGCGTGGCAGCAGATCGCGTTCTTGCACCAGTGCGTCGAGCTCGAAGGCAATGCGCAGTGGTGGCACTACCTCCAGCTCGTGGGCATCGAGTGCGACCACCGCGCGTTCCAGAGCGAGCGGCGCGACCTCGCAGCGATCCGACGGCTCGTACCGGCGCTCGTGACCAAGAGCAACTTTGATCTGTACACCGTCTTGGCGTTCACGCGGCACTACCAGCTTGACGACAGCGTCGCGTCGCTCGCGTACGTCGAAGCGCTGCTGCTCGAGCCAACAGCAGGAGGCGACCGGTCGTACCAAGACAAAGTCGTTGGTGTGCTCGACGACATCCACGAGCCGCACCTCGTCGCGCTCTTGCTCAAGAGCATTGGGAGGATCGCCGGTAGCGACTACGACCGTCTCTTGTTTGTCTTTCAGCTCTTGCTCGCGCACACGCGCTACGACGATCGCGACGAAGTCGAGCGCCGCGTCGACGTCCTCCGCATATTGCAGACGCACGCTACTGCGCTCGCTCGTACTGAGAAGGCAGAAGCTACCGAGTCGACAACATCACCGAGCCTCGTGTCGTTCCACGACGTGATCGCGAATCCTCGCGACGTCCTCGCGCGAGTGCTGCGTCCCGACAACTTTGAGACGCTCTTGGACCTCGCAGGACCGCTGCGATTGCAGACCGACGAGCTCCAGATGCTCTTGCTCAAGCAAATGGTCGAGCAGCACGTGCGTTCTTCTCCTTTGGACATCAGTGACAACGATGACACAGTAGAGCAGACGCGGTCAGTGCTGCCGTTTGCGGCGTTTGAAGCCGTGCTCGAGCGCCTGACCGACACGGAGAACAAGGTCACAGCCGCCGAGTGGCTCGCCGAGAACGTTCGAGCGAGCGACGACAAGCTCCAGGCACTCGTGTTTGCGCTCGCAGCTGCAAGTGGCGACTGCGTTGTCTCGACTAGCGACAGCGGAGACGATAGCGTCTCGCAGCAGACGTTCACTGGCGCTGACGCACGCGTGCGACTCGAAGCAAAGATCCTGCGCGTGCGCGTCGAGCGCGTGCTGTACGGCGCAGTCTTTGACGCGCGCTCAGGACTCGACCCAGCGATCCAGGACGACAAGCGCCATGAGCTCTTGCAGCTCGTCGCGCAGCCAGCGGAGCTCCTAAGTGCGCTCTACCGTCGCTACGCGCTCAAGTCATTCGAGACTGGTTGCACCACGCTCCACGACGTCGCAGACAAGCTCGAGGCAATCACAAACGTGTCGGCGCACAAGGTCCAGCGCGATCTGATGCGCGCGTGGCTCGTCGAAGACGCGGTCTTGCGTCCATCGAGCAGCTCGTCGGGCGCTGCAGCAGAGTCGGTCTTTGCGCCACTCGACGACGAAGTCGCTACGCTTCATGACGACGCGTTTGTCGAGCGCATTGTGTTTGTCGCAATGCAGTACGTCCGTGCGAGTGTGTCTCGCGGCGCAGAGCTCGTCGAGTACTTGGTGCGCTTTGCACACGACGACAAGCCGCGCGCAGGCGTGACGTTCCGCGCCAAGCTCCGCGCGCTTCGTGTGCTCGTGCACCTCGCGCAGTCGCACCACACGCTCGTGGCGCGCGCCATGGTGACTACAAGCGTGAGCACAAGCGCAGACGATGCGTTCATAGACGAGCTCGTCGACACTGCGCGTCACGTCTCGCACATGATTGTGCTCGAAGAGCGCCGCGCGCCGTTCGACCTCGCGTTCGTGCGCCGCGCCGACAAAGACGCGTTTGCTCGGAGCGTGCTGCGTCAGTTTGGCGCGACCACGCCGTGGGTCCTACGGTGCGTGAGTCGCTGGATGCTCGACTTTCAAGTTGATGCGATCGACGTCTGGACGACTGTGCTCGCGAGCATGCGACGCCTCGAGATGGAGCGAACGCTCTCGCGCGTCTTGGAAGCGCTGAGCGCGCGACCGTGGGTGCGGCAGCTCGAGCACGGCGCGGCGATCTGGGAGCACGTGATGCTTGCGCCACTGCAGCGTTTGAGCGACGCAGCACCACGGCTCATGGACTTGAGTTTCGACTTTGGAGAGCCTTCTGTCGATCGAAGCGCAGCCGAGCGGCCAAGTTCCCATAGCGATACGGTGAAAGCCGTCGTAGCACCATCATCTACGAACGACCTGGTGTTCTGTGGCGTTCCTGTCGAGCGCGTTCGCACGGAGCTCGAGCACATGCACGTGTTGCTCGAGACGTGTCCGTTCCTCGACGAAGTCGATGTCCCAGCGTTCGTGATCCGTCTCAAAGACCTCACAGACGCTGCTACTCGCGCGCGTGACGGCGCTGCGATCTTGGAACAGCTCGATCTCTTTGGCTTTGCTGTGCGCTGCGCGCTGCTCATTCCAAAGCCACTCGCACGTGTCGAAACGCTCACGCGCATCATCCACGCTGGCGCCTCAATGGCGGTGCTACGTGAGCTGCTCGATACGACGAGTCTCTGGACAAGCGACGCGTCGGATGTGAGTGACAGCGTCGACACGAGCGCGTTTGACGACCAGATCCGTCTCGTACGCACTGCATTCGCAGAGATCGTCAAGCGCGAGGAGCACAGCAAAGTGCTCGGGACGCCGTTCGAGTCGAGCTTCTTGGAGTTCGTCGCTGCGACTGGACGCATCGACCGCATCGTCGGGATCCTGTACGTCTCCTGACAGCGGCGTTGCGCTTGTCGAGTCTTTGCGTTGGTGGTGGAGCTAACGCTCGTCTGTGTCGCTGTTGTCACTCCCAGGATCGCAGACAAGCGACTAGAGACAGCGGCGATGGTCGTCGACATGTACGCGGACTTTCATCCTGATGCGTGTCCAGTGATCGCCACTCGAGACAACGAGGCAAAGGACTCGAGCAGCACATTGGTGACGCCGCTGAGCCGCTTGCAAGCGTTCGTCTCGACGTCGACATCGCAGCACCTCGCTGCGTTCCGAGACACCGTGCGATGGACGCACGATATCGCATTGGATCCGTAGCACAAGCATTCGTCATCGTGCTCGCGTATCCAGTGCTTTGAACACTCGTCATCCATCTCGTCGACGTCTTGTACAATGATCTTCATCACTACGTACGCCACATGGCGAGCACTGGTCTTGATGCTGCCGGTCTGTCAGTCTCGACGAGCAAGTCGCTGCACGTGGTGACGAGATCGATTTGTTGCCTCTGTGTGCTTCACTCGTGAGCTGAGAGGCGTTGAGAGTGCGCTCCAGCGACGTCGCAAGTGTCGTTGGCGGTTCGAGGCTCAAGACAGAGAGGTCGCGTGCTCTCGACGTACAGAGGAGCACTGAGCTCCTGCGAGTCTGGTGGCAGTGGTTGTAGTGAGTTGTAGCGAACTAGCAGTGATGGGAACGAGAGATCACAAGGACTCGAGCGAGCACAGATGCTTGGAGACGACGCACTCTGCTCATGTCCATTAGCACGCACATACGAGAGACGCAGTGTTTGCATCGAGACACGAGGTGTCTTCGCATTGTGTGAGCTGCTATGTCGTGTGATGATGACTAGGACACTTGAAGCGAGTCAGAGTGCACTTCGATGTGGCAGTTGACTCGGATTCGCTAGTTCATGGAGACTCGATGGCGGTCGAGTGTCGACGACGCGATGCTGACGACAGATTGACTGACTGACTGGCAGTGCTCGATCAGACGCGCTGAGCGCACGTCCACGACAGCAACAAGCAAGAGCACGCTCAAGTGTGAAGCCTTCTTTGCTCACTCACTGCTCGTTCGCCACGTTGCTCTCAGGATGAAGCGACACACTGAATGCAGCAAACGCTTGCTCGAGGTCGACAAGACTTCGGCTTGCGCGTGCGCCAACGCTGCTCTCGTCGTTGCCACAGTCGTCGCTCTCAGCTTGTGCATCTTACTCGCACACGCTACAGCAGCAGCACCAGTAGCTAGTCTGACAAGAACGAGTTCGCACGCACAGTTGCAGTGCGACCGAGTGAGTCTGCTCGACCACGCGAGCGAGCTGCAGCTGCTCAACAGCGGCATTGACCTCGCGGTCTCGACCGGGTACTTGCGCAAGCGACTCGAAGCGATCGACCCGACCACCGTCTCGAACGCACCGCTCGAAGCATCGACACTCTCGCTCCTCGGTCTCGAGTTCCGCGTCACACCGTTCGTGCACGCGATGCAAGTCTCCGGCGTCTCGACTGCCGTGCCGCAGCGCGTGAACGTCACGTCACCAACGACTGCTGCACTCGGCGTCGCATTCGGTGGCGCACTGCGTCTGAACGGCACAGTGCGGCTCACACTCGAGCAGATCAAGCGCAAGTGGTGGCAGTTCTGTTGGCTGCACGTCTGGCATCTGCGCAAGTGTCCGCCCGCGACGCTCGACGTCGATGTGCGTGTCATCGCCACGCAGCCAAGCGTGGCAGCGAACGTCAAGCTCGAGATGCTCCAGTGTCCACGGCCGCAAACACACTTGAGCAGCAGCGCCTCTCAAGCGCAAGATCAAGCACGAGACGACAGAGCCTCGACTTTGGTCTGCAAGGACGTCACACTGCGCGACGTCCTCTCTGCTGTGCTCCACCGCACACTCGCAGCTCTCGAGACGCGCGTGCGCCGTCGCATCCAGCGCCTCGCACTCACAGACGTCCGCATTGCGTTCAACACGCTCACAGAGCTCAGCGTCCACTTCCACGACACGAACGCACTCACGCGCGCGGTCCTGAACGCGCTCGTGCGCTTCTCGCGCACACACGTGAACCGCAAAGGCGCGAGCTACCGCACGCTCGTCGCACTCGCTGCTGCAAACGTGAACGCGAGCGCGAACGCTGCGATCCGTCGAGTCATTGGCGACACTGCGAGCGCGACGTGCTACGACTCGTAAGGCGACTCTCGCTCTCTCTCTTGCGTCCATGCATGCACACAAGCGTCTTCTGTCTATCGCTAGTACCTCCTTGTCTCTCTATGAACACGTCCGTGTCGCTCCACGACATGCTCTCATCTAGGTCGTGAGCGTGACGTCGCGCTCAGCGGCAAAGTAGATCCGGAAGAAGACGTAGAACGCAAAGAGCGCAGCGATGTAGAGCGCCATGAGGTACAGCGCGGCCTTGGACATCGGCTTCTCCTCCGAGTCGTGGTGGATCCCAGCCTGGACCTGGAGCACGCCACTCGCGTTCATCGTGAACGTCACAGGGTGCGCAAACTCGCCGGCCTTGCCGACCTTGTCGGCGGGGAGCCGAAAGTTAAAGTAGCAGATGTGGTCGTTCGCTTTCGCGACGGGGTCCTCGCCTTCGTACACTTCGATCGTCAGGCCGCGCTGGCCGTCGTCGTACGTAGCAAAGTACTTGGTGAGCGACACGGGGATGCGCGCGTTCTTTGGAATGAGCACCTCCATCGACCCGTCGGCCGTCTCGAGACCGATCGGAAGCGGAATGACGTCCATCATGAGCACGTCGCGGAAGACGCGACGGTCCATGCCGCTGAGGATCGCTGCTTGGATCGCAGCGCCTTCGCACACAACTTCGTCTGGGTTCACCGACATGCACAGCTCCTAGCGATCCATCCATCCATTGCAGTCAGTCACGCGTGCTCTTGTGAGCCTCAGACGCCACCAGGTGGAGGACAAGAGAGAGAGAGAGACGTACTTTGCCGTGGAAGAAGTCCGAGACTCTAGTCCGGAGGATCGGAATGCGCGTCGAGCCGCCGACCATCACGACTTCGTCCACTTCGTCCACTGCGACGTCAGCTTCCTTTAGGACGTTGTGCACGATGCGGAGGCACCTACGAGCACAAGCGCAAGAGTGCGTGACAGGAAGTGTGAGAGAGACGCTAGGCTCCAGTCGCTAGCAGAGCGAGACGTCGACGCACTTCTTCCAGATCGCGTCGCCGAGCTGCTCAAACTTGTGGCGCGTGAGCGTGTACGAGAACGACGCGACGCCAGCGACGTCGCAGAGTGCGATCGGCGCAGTCTCGTCGCTCGAGAGCGCGATCTTAGCGAGCTCTGCCTGAGTCTTGAGCGCAATCATGTCGTCCATCGAGAGCGCAGCGCGCGTGACGCCGTGGTGCTTGTGCAAGAGCTCGATGAGGTGCTCGACGATCGCGTGGTTCAGGTCCTCGCCGCCCAAGTTTGTGTCGCCGCCGATCCCGAGGACTTCGAACCGACCGTCTTGGATGCTCATGAGCGAGACGTCGAGCGTCCCGCCGCCAAAGTCGACGACCACGACGACCTTTGTGCCTGCGACGAATAGGCCGTACGCCATCGCTGCGGCTGTCGGCTCGTTCATGAGGCGCACGGCCTTGAAGCCCGCCATCGACGCGCTCGTGAGCGTCGCTTTGCGCTGCGAGTCGTTAAAGTACGCGGGCACGGTGATCACGACGTTGTCGATGCGCTTGTTGGCAAAGTACGCCTCGGCCGACGCCTTGAGGTCCGAGAGGATGCACGCAGAGACCTCCTCTGGCTGCACGAGTACGCTCTTTGCTCCGCGCACGACTTGCACTGCTGCGTTCCCTTGCTTTGTCGACGCGATCGCGTACGTCCCAAACGCCTTTGCGACGTCGACCGCTTTGCTCGTGTACCTGGACACGCGAGATAGACGAGTACGAGGGTCAGGACACGGCAGCAGCAGAACGCATGTGGAGCTAGTAGTACTGATAGTGTAGGGTCAACGCACTTTTGACCCATGAGGCGCTTGACGGAGCGGATCGTGTTGCCTACTGGCTGCGTCTCGCGTGCGATTGCTGATGCGCCGACGTCGTACTGGTGCTCGCTGTCTGGGTCAAAGCGCACAACTGATGGCGTCGTGCGCTTGCGGTCCTTTGCGTTCTTGAGGATCTTGACGTGGTTGCGCTCGACGTGCCACATCCCAACGCCTAGCAGCAAGAGAGAGAGAGAGAGAGAGAGAGCATGCGCGACGTGTGTGTAGGTCCATCAATTGCTGCGTTCTCGAGTTGTAGTCAGCCAGAGAGACTGGTTGCGTGAGTACCACAAGTGCGTACATGAGTTCGTCGTGCCGAGGTCGATGCCGATGCAGATCGAGCCATCGGCGAAGCGCTCGCTCGCGCTGCCCCAGCTGTCGTACGAGTGCTCGTCCGCCATGATGTCGTGGTCTTGCTTGCTGTCGTCTTGATGGTCATTGTATCAACCACAGTATCGACTTTATAAAATACGCTAACACACTCACCTAAATCCGATGAAGACGACAAGGACATCGACAACTGCAGCAGCAAGAAGCGCGAGCTCGTGCGAGACAGTGCTGCGCCTTCGTGTCTGCTACGTCCACATCCACGCAGCTCACGATGGCGTCGAACCGCAAAGGCGCGTCGTTCGTGCCAATCTCGACGCACTTTCAGACAGCAGCGCAAGTGCTGAAAGCCACACCTGCTGCTACAGCTGCAGAGGATGCGATCGACCTCACTGCATCGACCGACGCCAACAGCAACAGCAACAATACAAGCGCAAGCTCGCGAAAGCGCCGTGCGCCTGCAAGTGCAAAGCGGCCGTCGTTCTTTGACGACACTGGCGACGACGACGACGACTTTGAAGAGATTGACGACCACGACTTTGCTCGCGCCGACTACGACGCACATACGCGACGCAGCAGCAGCAGTGCAGCGAACGACAGTGCGCAACTAACATCGTCTGCTAGTGCAGCACATGCAAGTGCGACTGCCGCGCCTGGGAGTCGCCATCGCCGCCGCGAGTCGCACCAGCCAGCTCCAGCACCAGCGAGTCGCAACGACTCCAACGCCGAGTGGTCGACGCACAAGCGCGCACGCGCCACTGGCGAGCAGCTCAGCACGAGCGCTTACAGCAACAGCAACAGCGCAAGCAACCAGCCTAGTCGTAGCAGTGCGCCAGCACCAGCACCTGCAACGACACATCCGTTCTTCGCATCGAGCGCCAGTGCCTCTAACGCACCGAAGACGCCGGCGAAAGACCTGCTCGACCGCGCGAACAAGGCGATCTTTGGGAACGACAGCTTCCGGCAGAACCAGCGGCAGGTGATCGAAGCCACGATGCGGAAACAGGACTGCTTCGTGCTCATGCCCACCGGTGGCGGCAAGAGTCTGTGCTACCAGGTGCGTCGCTCTGTGCCTCTCTCTCGCTGTGGAGCGTCGAACGCCAGCGACTCGCACACTCACACTCTTGTGGTGAACCTACAGCTCCCAGCCGTGCTCTCGCCTGGCGTGACGATCGTCGTCTCACCACTGCTCTCGCTCATTCAAGACCAAGTCACAGCGCTGATCCGGAACCCGCAGTGCGGCATCCCTGCCGGCTACCTCTCGAGCCAAACCGGCATTACACTGCGCCGCGCGATCGTGCAGGAGCTCCGCCGCCCGCGCCCGTCGCTCAAGCTCCTGTACGTGACGCCCGAGAAGCTGAGCAACTCGAACGAGATGCTCGAGCTGCTCGAGCTCTTGCACCGCAACGTACGTTGGCTTGAGTATACATTCATGTATACACTTGTGCTTGAGATTATCCGGATGCCTCACACACACATGATCATGTGTATACTCAGGGCATGCTCGCGCGATTCGTGATTGACGAAGCGCACTGCGTGAGTCAGTGGGGACACGACTTTCGACCCGACTATATGAAGCTCGGACTGCTCAAGACGCGGTTCCCCGACGTCCCGCTCATGGCGCTCACAGCTACGGCGCCGCCAAAGGTGATCCAAGGCGTCCAGAAGTCGCTCAAGATCACGAAAGGCCTCGTGTTCTCGATGAACTTTAATCGGTCGAACCTGACGTTCGAGGTCCTCGACAAGCCGATGCAGGAGCGCAAGGCGCTCGAAGCGCTCCACCAGCTCATCACGTCGTCATTCCAGCCAAACGCAGTCGGGATCGTCTACTGCATGACCAAGCAAGAGTGCGAAGACGTCGCCAACTACCTCTTTGACCGCGGCGTGAAAGCCGACTTCTACCACGCGGGGCAGTCGAACACGGACCGACAGCTCGTGCAAGAGGCGTGGCAGAACGGCCACGTGAGCGTCGTGTGCGCGACAATTGCGTACGGCATGGGCATCAACAAAGCCGACGTGCGGTACGTGATCCACTACTCGGTCGCCAAGTCCATGGAAGGGTACTACCAAGAGGCTGGACGCGCGGGCCGCGACGGCAAACCGTCGCAGTGCACGCTCTTCTACTCGAGTCGCGACGTCGGCAAGATGCGGTCGATCCTGTACATGCCGTCGAAAGGCATGACTGCGAAGACGCGCGCGGTGCACATGGAGAAGCTCGCAGCCATGGCCGAGTACTGCGAAGATAGCACGAGCTGCCGCCGCGCGCTCCTCGTGTCGTACTTTGGACAGACGTTCCGGCGCGAAGACTGCCGCGGCACGTGCGACAACTGCATCCGGTACCAGCGCCGTCCTGGACAAGCGCACAACAGCAACTAGCAACTGAGTAGTATACACTTGGTATACGCCGTGACAGAGTTGGTATACGCTTTCAGCACACGACATCGACCCTCTCTCATGCACGCATCAGCTCTTGCGGTCATGACGCAGCGCGCGTGCAGGTGTATTGGTCGTTTGCGCGTACGGCGCTGGTCGTTCTACTTGTCGTTCCACTGCTTCTTGCACTCGACGCACTTGTAGAACGTCGTGGACGGCTCATCGGCCGAGCGGATCTGGATCTGCATGAAGTACGCCTTCGTGTGCTCGCAGTGCGGACAGCGCGCTGTTGCAGCAACAAGAGGCGAGACAAGAAGAGATGGAGAGTGAGTCGATCAATGGTCGGTCGTGCAGAAGAGCAGCGGAAAGCACACAAGAGTGGACGCACTCTCGGTCTGGTCGACGTTCTCCCAGGCTTCGTCGCCGCCGAGGACGTCGTCGACTTGCTTGCGCTGCAGTGGCACCTTCTTCTCGACTTTGTCGTTGATCTGGTACAAGTACGGGCACGTCTGGCAGAAGAAGCGCATGCCATCGGACTGGACATTCATTCATTCGGTCATGTGTGCACACGCGTGTGAGCGACTGCAGTCATGTGTGTGCAACACAGAGAGCAAGCGAATGCGCATGACAGCAGCAAGAGCAACAATTCATAAGCACATACACAAGAGACGTACGTCAGGCTCGACGAGCAGGATGTTGCCGCACGACGGACAGAAGTGCATGGTGACGAGGTCGTGGCGCTTGAGCCAAAGGCGCTGCTGCTGTTGTTGATGCCCAAATGGCTGGAACAGCCAGAACCTCTGTTTTGTCACTATCAATTTTAACAGTTGACGTTTGGATGTCCATTGCTTGCCAACCACCACTGCAACGACAGTGGCGCTCTTGACGCACTCGACGACGACGACGACGAGGATGACAACGAGTTCCAGCGCATCGGCTGTCGCTGCACAAGTCACGTCTGCGTGGCGCCGCTGGCAGCAGCGCAGCGCATCGCAAGCTGCTTCAACCAGCACGCAGCGCAGCGCAGACGACGAGACGCAGTTTGAGCTCGTCGCAGTCGGACTCGCTGCTGCGATCAGCGATGCGCAGCTCAAAGAGCTCTTTGCATCGAGTGACAGCATTGAAAGTGCGCATGTGCTGTCGCTGCTACTGCCGTTGGAGCCTGCGTTCACGCAGGACCCGCAGCAGTTCCACTTCACGCTCGTCGTTGTCGCCAAGCTCTTTGCGCTCTTTCTCGACCTCGAGCAGCAGTCAACGGCAGCAGCAGTAGTACTCGAGACAGACCACATCGTGCGCGAGCTGCTGCTACCGCTCCTGCAGCGCCAGCGCTACGCGCGCGTGCACGCAGTGGCACTCGCGATGCTCGAGCAGATCGTCCAGTCGCCTCGCACTGTCGCTGCTGCTGCTGCTCCGGCTGCGATCGAGTCCCTCGCGTCCGACGTCAGCGCCATGCTCATCGCAGACGCATCATCAGCACAAACGCATGTGAGCGAGAGTACAACTAGCGATCTTACCACGAGCAGCGACGACGACACTGTGAGCTACAGCGCTCTCTGCAGCGCACTGCAGCTCTTGCTCCAGCGCAGCGACTCAACTACGACTGCAGCGCTCGTCACTCAGACCACGCGCGTGTGTCTCGACGCCATCACGCGCTTTGCAACGGCGCCGCTGCTGCTCCGCGCAGTCGCGACCGAGTTGGTGCCGTCGCTCTTGCGTCTCGACGCTACGAGCGCACAGGCGCTGACGGACTGCGCCGTTGCGACGTGGCGCGCTGCAGCTGCCGATCGGTACGCGACTGCGCACATTGCGAACGTCCTGTACGTCTTGTGTCTCTTGGTCCCGAGCGACGCGACGCTCGTGCGCGACCGCGGCGTGCAGGACCTGATCGCGTTTGCGCTCGCGAGCTCGGACGCGCTGCTGCGCAAGCAGAGCATGTTCGTGCTCCACGCGGCGTTTGCGCACTACGCGAGCGACGCAGCGAGCAGCAGCGTGTTGACGACGTGGCAGCGCTTCCTCACGGCGTCCGACGTCATCCAGATGCACGAGCAGCTCCACTTGCTCGAGCAGGTCTGGCCGCACGTCACGGAGCTCCTCGAGTCGTCGCTCGTCGTCGCTCCGACCGACGACAGCGCTGCCATTGCGACTGCGAGTGCGACCGCATGGCCAGTCACAATGTCGTTCGACTGGCTCCAGTCGCTCCTCTTGCGCGTCTTTAGCCACGAGAACCCGCTCGTGCGCCGCACGTTCATGCAGCGCTTCATGGACACGTGCGTCGCGCAGTGGAGCGCTGCGAGTGCTGCAGGAGTCGACACGACTGCGTCGTTTGCGTGCAGCGTGAGCTTCCACGCGTTTGTCCAGACGCGGCTCCTGCGCGCGCTCAACGACGCGCAGATGTACAAGACGTCGACCAAGGACGCGTTCATGCGCTCAGCGACGGCGTTCCTGGCCGCGTACCTCGCGTTCACGCTCACGCACCGGAGTACCAGTACCAGCAGCACCAGCAGTAGTGTGCTCTCTGACTACGTCGACGCAGTCCAGGACGCTGTGTTTGGGACGTGGGGCGTCCCAGGCCACTCACCCGAGGCGCTTGTGAGCATGCTCGGCGCGTTCCACAGCCACGCGCTGCAGCAGACTGTCATGGAAGACGACAGTGTCGACGCGAGCGACTTGCTCAACGCGCGCGCGCTCGACCAGCTCCGGATCATGATGGAGTTCCGCGTCATGCGGTCGTTCCCGCAGTCGATTCGCCTTCAGATCACGCACGCGATCGTCCAAGCACTCACGCGCGGCTTCACAGACGCGCGCGCGCACTCGCTGCTCTCGCTCGCGAGCGTCTTGCTCGTGCTCCCGCTGCGCAACGTCGTGGGCGACGACGGCAGCACGTACGTCGAGCTCCATCGCTGGCTCCGCGCTTCTGATAGCAGCAGCACGCGCTTTGAGTCGGCGCTGCGTCTCGCACTCACAGCGTTTGTGCGCCAGACAGACGCGAGCAGCAGCAGCGCCACTGGCCGAGCGCTCAGTGCGCACCACCTCAGCCGCTTGCTGCTCTTCATGTCGGACGTCCACGCAACTGACAGCAGCTCTGACGCACCAGTGATAGTGACGCTCGCCATGCCACTGGCGTCGCTCGTTGCTGCTGATGTCGGCGCTGTCGACAGCCGCAAGCTGTTGGCGCTCGTTGGGATGCTTGAAGCCGACGTCGCGCAGGTTCAGGACCTCGCGCAGCACACGACTGCGCGCTTCCAGTTCGCGATCACGCCCAAGCGCGTCTACGATGACGCGGCGTCTGTGTTCAGCACGTCTCAGCTCTTTGCGCTCGGCGTGCGCGAGTCGTCCGAGTGGCTCGACCGCGTCCTGGCAGCAGCTGCCAGCTGCAACAGTACGCAGACAGAAGACGACGATGACGACGATGCGAGCGACAGCGACGACACGAGGCAGCGACTCGCTGCGACGGCGCTCGTCGTGACACAGATGGCGACGTACGCGATGGAACAGACTGGCGACCTCACGCCAATGGACGCGCTCGACCGCCTCTGCGTCTCGCTCCAGCAAGCGCTCGCACCAGAGACTGCGCGCAACCTCAGTGCGAGTGACCAGACGCTCGCGATGCAGTACCTCGCAGTCGTTGCGAGCCGATCCGCTGCGCTCGACTCGCTCCACTCGATGCACGGCGAGAGTACGCTGCCGCTGCTCCTCGCTGCGCAGCTCCCAGCTTCGACTGCGACTACGAGCAGCAGCAGCAAGCGCTACAAGCGATGCACGATCCAGTTCTTTGAGAGCCGCTGGACGCTCATCCACAGCGTCCTCCGCGCAGCGTCGTACATCTCAACGCCGCTGCTCCAGCGCGTGTTCACCGCGTGCCTCGACGCGCTCGCAGCTGTCGGCGCAGACCCATCAGTGCTCTACGAGCTCGTGCAAGTGCTCGCACTCGCGCTGCAGCAGCTCGCAGTGACAGTCGTGTACGCTAAGGACCGCGACGCGCACCTCGACGCGCTCTTCCAGACCGTTTGGGGCGAGTACAGCGCGTGCCTTGCGAAGCCCGATGCGCTCACGCGCGCCGTGATCTACTGCCTCTTCCAGCCGGCGTTCCTGCTCACGCCGGCGCTCTGCGACGCACAGGACGCGCTCATGAAGCGCTGGGTCCACCGCGTACTGACGTTCGGACAGGTCCATCGTCCGAACGTCGTGTTCCATCTCACGTGCCGCCTCGCGCAGGTCTGGCGCGCGCAGCCGTCGGCGGCGCACTGGTTCGTCGACGAGATTGCGACGCTGCTGCTCTACCGCGAGCCTGTGATCGACGAGAAGGAGCAGCTCACGCTTGCGCCTGGGAGCGCTCACGGTGCGACGCCAGCGCCAGGAGCAGCAGCTCAGGCAGCGACAAAGACGACGGGCCTCGAGGCAAAGGACCGGTTCGTGCGCCTCGTCGTGCTCTCGCTGCTCGACGAGATGAGTGTCGAGGGGTCGAGTGAGGACGCGCCAGAGCGCTTGCTTGTCGAGACGCTCGTCATGCGCTTGCTCGAGCGCAACTTGACCGACGAGTGGTGCAAGCAGCACATGGTCAACAGCGACGGCTTTGGGCAGAAGCTCCGGTGCTGGCAAGCGCTTTGCGTCCTGAGCAAGCACATCCGAGCGCACATGGTCTCGAATGTGAATGCGCTGCTCTGGCGCGCGTTCGTGTACCCGCACTTGCCAGCGATGCGCTACTACATGGAGCTCTTCGCCATGCGTGTGCTCGTGCGGTTCCCAGACGCGACGATCCGCGACCACGTCGTGCCGCTGCTGCGCGACTACAACCTCACGCCACAGGTCGGTGCGTCGCTGCTGCTCGTCGCAGGCTACGCGGTGCACACGCGACTGGACGCGACACTCGCACAGGACCACGCACTCTGCGCGCTCCTTGTGAATGCGATGGTGCCGTGGCTCAACGCTTCGCACGGCCACACGCGCATCCTCGTGCAGTTCCTGCTCGCAGTCGTCTTGCCGCGGTACTTGCACCAGACAACAACTGACGCTACGAGTGGCGACGCGCAGCTCTTGCGCGCCACGGCGGCGTTCCTGAGCGAGAACAAAGAGACGAAGCGCATGCACCGGCGGCAGCTGGCGCAGCTGCGCAAGTTCCGGCCCGAGTTTGAGTGCTCGCTGCTCGGCGTCCTCGCGTCAGCGCACGTGAACGAGTTTCTCGAGCTCGTGCCGCCAGACGACGCGCTCGTGTTCAGCGCGCAGTTCAAAGACGCGATGAACGCGCTCCACGCGCAGTTCAACCGCGAGCACTTTGTCGAAGACGCGCCGCCTGCGCGTGCGACTGCACCGACTGCGACGCTCGGGCTCGTGCACGTGCAGCGCAAGATCGACACGAGCGCCGTGCTCTTGGACGACAGTGTCTTACCAGTGGCAATGCAAGCACGCAGCGGCGCGGCGGAGCTCGACACGGTGAATGCGCGCAATGCTCGCCGACAACCGGTGATCCTGTGCGCGAGTCTCGTGGACAAGACGCCGAACCTCGCGGGCCTCGCGCGCACGTGCGAGATCTTCAACGCGCAGGCGCTCGTGGTCCCGAACGCGCGTGTGTGCGACGACGCGCTCTTCTCGACCATCAGCGTGACCGCGAGCAAGTGGATGCCGATCGAGCAGGTGCGGCCAGACAACGGTGAGCTCGTGCGCGCACTTCGGCGCTGGAAGCGCGACGGGTACACGATCGTGGCGCTCGAGCAGACGGCGTCAAGCGTCTGTCTTTCGACCGTGGCGTTCCCTGAGAAGGTCGTGATCGTACTGGGGAAAGAGAAGGAGGGCGTGCCGGTGGACGTGCTCCAGATGGTCGACATCTGCGTCGAGATCCCGCAGTTCGGACTCATTCGGTCGCTCAATGTGCACGTGAGCGGCGCGATCGTGCTCTGGGAGTACACACAGCAGCGCATGCTCGAGCGCGCGACAGCCATGTGAGCAAGCCATGTGAGCAAGTAAAGATGGTCGACAGGTATCAAATATTGTACATAAAACAATACAATATTTGTGAACATTGCAGATTGTACTAGTATTTTAAGAAGAAAACAATAATACCAGAAAAAGATATTAATAACAGAGCAATACAATACGGCACAATGAAAGTACTTTGTATACAATACAACAGATCACAATCAAACGGACGTAGACTGACCTCGTTTTCACAAACGTTATTGCTTATTGCACTAAAATCCGAATATTGTACAAAAAGCGATTCGACAATATCATATATTGTGCCAATACAATACAGTTGTTGTTGCATATGATGATTCAACTGTTTACAAAATACAATAATATCCCAAATTGACAATACTTAATACAATGATCATACCCCTATTTACTCCAATATTGTGGCAAATGTTAAGTAGATGGAGTATAGGACTCAGGGTCTACATGTATCAAGTATTGTAATTACAACAAAAATATGGTTGTGAATTGCAGATTGAATTTGTGAATAGGAATAATACCACCAGGAATTAGGATACACACATACAATGACAATATATCGGAATACGGCGTTCTTGTATGCGTTTCAATTGAACAAAACTGTCGGACTGATCGGTATTTTGTAAAGTATATTGATTATCATACTTAACTCAGATAATGAACGAAAAGTGAGTCGACGCACATCAAATATTGTACATAAGTTGCATTTGCTGATTGTATATTAAACGTAGTAAATTAACATCTCGATACGACCAATTTTTTGTACAACAATAATATCACAACTTCCGCAATATTCCGACGAGTATGATATGGCTCTTTGAAGCGACAATGCAATCAATGTAAAAATGTCCAAATTCATACGCAAATACGACATCATGTACATACAACTCATTGATTGTACATATTCAAACAATATTAGAAACGTCTACCAAAAAAGATACATCTCGTCAGTAGATACAAAAAACTATATGATATGGTTTGACCAGCCAGTCATGCCCGAAGATGCTTTTGCGTGCTAACGTTTGACAACAGGCAGAGTAACCTACCTCCGCTACGGTACAGCGGTAGTCGCGAGAGCAAGTGTAGAAGACTATGTGTCAGCGACTGAGTCATCTGTATATGGCAGCGTATATGTAACGCCAGTACAATACTTGCAGATTGTAGTGTGAATGTATACAATATCATCTTGAAAGACTAAAAATAAGATACAACAAGATGCGCTTTACTACACTCCGCGCCAAGTTAGATCACCCACTATGGTTTGTTGCGTATCTTTCCCAATTTTGCGATTTAAATTGCGCGCTTCACGTATGTTGTTTCGTGAACGAGAGGAATCCAGCGATATTTGAAGCATTCTCAAACTCGCAGTCTGAAACAGTGCATCCATACAAATATTTGTTTTTACCAAGCGACACATTAGATCACCCGCCAGATTGCATACAAATATCAAGTATATATTTTTGTTAGAGAAATTACAACCATACAAAAACACTGTATAATTGTGATCGTTGTTCGTGTTTCTGCTGTTGTGCTCTAAGGCTCGTGTCTAAAGACACACATACCTCATACACATCATATTATCCGTCCTGTAAAATGCCTAAGAAGTGTCTTTTGTGTCTATTGATCCATTCAAAACATCCACGACGAAACTGAAATTGAAGACGGATATGGTAAATATTATTTGTAAAAATGGTTCTACAGGTTAGTAGAGTTTTTACTCAAGGTTTAGTGAGCCATTGTTTTCTTTGATAAAACCGACATATACAATTACTTTGATTACTTTGATTCCGTATTGTAATATGTTTATCGAAAACGCTGTTCTAGATAGTTCTTTAAACAACAGCCTACCAAGAATCTAACTACATCCACGATAAAAGTAAGATGTTCAGGTTCAAGGTTGGATGCGACCGTATTGTGAGCGAGGTAGGCATAGTACTGGGTGTGACTCGTGGCAGATAGAAATCTCAGTACCATGGACATATGAGAAGAAGACGGCACTGTATGTACAACTCGTGGGTACTTCGAGCAAGATCATTACCTAGACAGCTCCATTCCACAGTCTTGAAGACCTAGCCTTCACTAGAACTTCGTTGTTCGTCCAAGTTGTATCTGTCGCAGGGTACATGAAGCGGATTTGCTAGCTAGCGGTGGAGTCCGCGACCACTCGAGTACGCTAAACCGTCCAGCTCAGAGCACTTAGTGGTTTGAGCAGTTGTTCCATACATCTCTCAATGTAGAACCGCATGTCAGAATGTTACAAAGCTAAAGGGCGACCAGTGCGTCGTCTTGGCGCAAGCATACTCTGTAGAACGTCGAGTTTCTTACAGTCATGCATGACGTGTGCGCATTTCCAATCCATCAGGAGGAAGACTTGGCAGTCACACCTGAGACACGACCAGATAGTGTCGATCTAAACAGTTGGATTCGTCAGAGTGTGCTTTGTGTGTGAGAGTACGAACCGCGGCCACAACCCTTGACACCTTTTAACCTCGTAGCACCAGCGAACTGTGGCACAACGATGCTCCTCACGAACTCGACTCCGTGGAGCAACAGGCAGCGATATCAAGGTTCTCGACTTTCTCATCTCACCATAGCACATCCTTTAGCGATTGCGTGTTGGTTTTTGCGTATTCTGTCGATACCTTTCGACGTCAGGTTGACTCCATCGAAGAGGAATGCTGATGGATTGAACAGTATTGTAACGGGGTCACCGTACATTTACCACTAGGTACGACTAGCGGACCTTCACTCACGAATATTCGTTTCAGGAGGTGTTCTATTAGCGAGGGATCTCTTTTGAGAGGGACTCCTATTAGAGGCGCCCTGCATTTGAGTGGCTCTCAGTACTGCCGTACTTTAGAGGAAAGCACTCACTAAAACCAAATCAAAAACCTCAGAGTTGAAAAACACACATTACACTCAAGCTTCCTCTGCTATAGTGTAAGCAAGTCACTCCCATGACACCTGGTAGCACTTCGTAGTCTGTCCAACGACTATGAACGTCCAGCCGATCGAGAGCGACGACGGGTCGTCGCCGTCGTACGGCGACTTCCAGTACCTCACTCGGTATGAGTGGGAGGCGTTGCGTCGCCTGTCAAGTACGGCCGGCATCTTCGTCGTCGCAGCGATGCTCACTGCGACGCCCAAAGTGCAACAACGCAACGCAATCCAAGAGTTCATGGCACGCGAGCTCGCCGACGCAAGTTGGCGATCATCAACTCCCGCGTCGCCCAAGCTCGACGTGGTCAAGCTCGATGTCTCCAGCTACAGCGGTGAAAGAACCAGGCGTCTCGCATTGAACCGCTGGCTGTGCGAGGTCGACATCGCAGTCCAAGCGCGTCAGCTCTCCAGCGAGTACACTCGCACCCACTTCCTGTTGTCCAAGCTGTCGAGCAAGGCAGTGGAGTGGGCGCTCGGCAAGCTCGTCGCCGATCCATCGTGGTTCCCCACGATGGACTCGCTCAAGAACGACCTGCGGCTGGCGTTCGAGCCGCCGCAGGATGAGACGCAACATCGCACGGCGTTCCTGACACTGCGCCAAGGTCGCTCGTCCATGATCGACTACATCCAGCGCGCTCGACTCCTGGCATCGTGCATCGTCAGCAACCCGATCGACACTGTGACGCAAGTCCACGTGTTCATCACCGGCATGAACGCGGGTCACCAGCGCTTCTACTTGACTCGCAAGCCGCCAGCCAACCTCGAAGAGGCGTTCACGATCGCTCTTCGAGAAGACTCCAGCGTCCATACGTCTCGTCATCAAGTGTCGTTCTCTCAGTACGAGAACGAGGCGGAGCCGATGGAGATCGACGCCATCGTGCAGTCGTCCCCGCCGCAGAGTGGCCGCGGCGGTCAGGCAAACACCCGCTCCAGCCGTGGTCGCAACACCACGGGCAAGGTGATCACTTGCTTCTGCTGCCGCAAGGTCGGCCACCGGGCAGCGGTGTGTCGCGCTCCAGCCCCTGTGCTCGCAGCGATCGAAGACGAGACAAGCGCCACTGGACAGCCAAAAAATGAGAGTCACCAGTAGGCGCGGGGCGCCCTACTGGTCATGTTGCAAGGAACGTTCCCCCGGTGACAGATCGTCCTCCTAGCCCCTCTGCGCTACGTGCGCAACTCAATGCCACCACCTCCAGCAGCGACTCGCGACTAATCGTTCTCAGTCTGCATGTCGACGGCGCCAGACGCCCGCTGCGCGGACTGCTGGATTCAGGCGCGACGAACAACTTCGTGCGCGCCGAGACGATCTCGCTGCTGTCTTCGCGAACACGCGTTCGCGAGCTTCCAGGCGAGATGATCGTCAAGTTCGCGGACGGTCTTCCTCGATCGCTTCCTCGGCAATAGGTCTCGTTCGAGTACCAGTTCGACGGCTTCAAGGGCCACGACGAGTTCCTCGTCGTGGACCTCAACAGCGCGTTCGACTGCATCTTCGGCATGCCATGGCTCGCTCGCCATCGCCCTGATGTCGACTGGCTCAACCGCACTGTCAAGCCGCGCGACATCGATGTCGACGCGGTGCTCGCAATGTTGCAAGCGAGCAACTGGCCGCACGTAGCAGTCGTGGACCCCGCGTCCGCGTCGCTCATGCACCACGAAGAGAGCGATGGCCCTTCGTGGGTTGCGTGCTACAACGCTTCATGCGCCTCCTCGGTTGAGCAGTGGCTCCCGAGCGGAACCGCATCGCCCGATCAGTGGATTTGGGTTCGTAATAGTCGACTGCTCAAGCGCGCACAAGCTTCAACGCACGCGCCTGGGGCCCCTGGATCTGCTCGAGCTGTTGTTCGCACTCCCGCGCAAGCAGCGGCTCGCGCGGCTCGATCGCAATCGTCTCCGGTTCATGGTGCAGTAGTGGCTCGCACATCCGCACATCCGCGCTCGCAGTGGCAAGCGCGGCTCCGTCGTCGACAACACACTGTGGTAGTGCTCGAGCATCGGCTCGCACTCCCGCGCAGGCAGCGGCGTACGTGGTCGGATCTTCAGCAAGTGCTCAAGCAGCGGCTCGCACGTCTGCGCCAGTAGCGGCTCGCGCCGGTTGTTTTGCAGTCGCGGGACGGTGGTCGCCGCTGTCTGAACAGCTGAAGGTACTACTTGACGACGAAAACTAGGCAGGTGACGACGCAGACGAGCGAGTATCGCCATCCGCAGACTTGCCGCCCGTTTTGTGACGATCAGCGTGATCAACATGACCGGCCATGGTCCACAACAGCACTCGATGAAGGTCGCGAGCCCTCCCAGCGATGCCAAGACCATCACGGAACTGCCGACATTGTCGTGGAAGAAGATGCTGCGTGAGATCAAGCGCGGCGAGATCGAGCAGCTCTGCACAATCGTTAGCGAGCGTCCCGAAGGAGCCGTGCCAAAGTCGGCACGGGAAGAGCGATTTGCTGCGCAGTCATGGAGCGAGCTCGAAGCCTCTGGAAATCCCGTCCTCGAGCTCGCGCGTGAGTTTGTCGACGTCCTACTTGACAAGCTCCCCGCGGCGATACCAGCCGACCGAGGGGTCCGCCACGAGATCGACCTCGCTCCAGGCACGAAGTACTGCGTAACGCGGCAGTGGCCACTGCCGCGTGATCAAGTCAAAGCGATCGATGCGTTCTTCGAGGGACGCCGCGTCGCCGGGCACTTGCGTGAGAGCACGTCGCCGCACTCGTCACCCACGTTCTGTGTCAAAAAGCGACAGGTGGGTGGCGTATCGTCCACGCGTTCAACAAGCTCGACGACGCGACGATCCCTCCGCAGACGCCGATCCCGCGCAAGGACATGGTACTAGACACCATGACAGGCAGCACGATCTTCAGCGCCATCGACTTGACCGACGGGTTCTATCAGATCCTCATGCGCGAGTCCGACGTCTCGTTGACGGCGGTTAGTACTCCCAGCGGCATGCTCTGGGAGTGGCTCGTGATGCCACAAGGTCTGAAGAACGCGCCAGCGACGTTTAATCGCATGGTCTCGCACGTGCTCCGGCCTCTGCGCGACTTCGCGCCGAGCTACTCTGATGACATTTTGTGCACAGTCGGGCCACGGATCAACTGACCGTGGTCGAAGTCCACCTGGCGCACCTGCGCCAGGTCTTCGCAGCGATGCGCAAGCACAAGATATACGCGAACCTGAAGAAGTGCATCTTCTGCGCGCCAGAGATCCCAGTCCTCGGCAGCTACGTGAGTGCCGAGGGTGTGCGAGCCGATCCAGAGAAGATGTCTGCGATCGTCTCCTGGCCGGAACCGCGCGACCAGAAGGAGCTCCGGCAGTGGCTTGGTCTCGCCAACTACCTGCATCATTACGCGAAGGACTTTGCAGCAACGATCTACCCGCTCTCGCAGCTCCTCAAGAAGGATGCACTCTGGGGTGGCGCCCAGAGCACCAGACGGCGTTCAATGAAGTCAAGTGACGCCTTTCCAGTGCGCCGGGGCTCGCACTGGCGAACCACGACAAGGAGTTCCATGTCGTGTGCGACGAGAGCGACTTCGCGATCGGCTGTGCGCTCATGCAGCTCGATGCCGACGGGCGCGAGCGTGTCGTCAGCTACCAGTCTCGATAGCTCAAGCCCGCGGAGCGCAACTACCCAGTCCACGACAAGGGGTTGCTCGCGATGCGGTACGCGTTCGTGAAGTTCCGCGTCTACCTCATCGGCGAGAGGACGTTTGTGGTGTATACGGACCACGCGTCGTTGCGCACTGCGACGAAGTCGCCGCATCTCAGCCAGCGGATGGCGCGCTGGCTGTCGTTCTTCGCCGAGTACAAATTCGTCGTGCATTACAAGCCAGGCACAACCAACATTATCGCCGACGCGCTCTCGCGCCGACCAGACTACGATCCGCGGCCAGACACGACTCGGCACCTCGTCGGCGCCGACGAGGAAGACGACGAGTGCGTGGTGTGCATCGCGCAAGGCATCAACACGACGACCGTCGTCGTCAGCCCGCTGCGTGAGTGTATCAAGCGGCGTACAAGAACGACGCGCATTGCTCCGCGCTGATCAAGTATCTCCATGCCCCGTCCGAGAAGAAGCTGAGCGAGCTTCCTGCGACGTCGCGCTCGCAGGTCAAGCGCTACTTTGCCAAGGGCGATCTGCTCTACTACCAGATCGACGACCACGATGTGCCGCGCATCGTGGTTCCTTTGGACGACGATTTCCGCGCTTGCATCATGCACGAGCACCATGACAGCGCGAGCGCCAGACACTTGGGTAGAGAGAAGACGTATCTCGCGCTCTCGCGCACCTTCAATTGGCCTCACATGTACAAGTGGGTGCGCAAGTGGGTGCGAAGCTGCGAGGTCTGTCAGCGCGTCAAGCCAGCGCCCGCGGTGCGAGCACCACTTCAGCCACTCCCCACCGCTGAGTCGGCATGGCACTCAGCGAGCATGGACTTTGCCTTCGGGCTGCCGCGAGACGACCAAGGACGAACGGGCATCCTCGTGGTGGCGGATTGGTTCAGCAAGATGGTGCATCTCGCGCCTGTCAAGGCGACGATCTCGGCAGAAGAGACGGCAGCGCTGTTCATCGACATGGTGTACCGACACCATGGCATGCCGTCGAGCATCGTCTCTGACCGTGACCCGATGTTAACGGCGGCGTTCTGGCAAGAGCTGTTCAAGTTGCTCAGCACGCGCTTGCTCATGTCGACCGCCTTCCACCCGGAGACGGATGGGCAGACGGAACGAGTCAACCGCGTCGTGGAAGATGTGCTGCGAAGCTACGCCACCTCGTTCGCGCCATGGAGTTCGCAATCAACAACGCGGTGCACGCATCGACGGGAATGACACCGTTCTTCGTCAACAACGGTCGACACCCACGTGTTCAGGTCGTTCTCGGTCTCGACGAACCACTCGAAGCGCCCCGCGCCACTAATGCCAACTCCCACGCTCATAGCGACAAGCGCGGCTCCAAGCCCCACGATGCGTTAATGGCCGTGACTCGCGCTGCCACGCAGCGCGGTGCACCTCGCGAGCATCCCGCTCTCTCTTCGACCGCTGCATGGGTGCAAGGCTCTTTGTTCAACCCCGGCTCTCGTCGCGCCGTTGCGCTTGGCGCTCCGCCTGCCTCTGCTGTCGACATGACGACTGACGACACGACAGTTGCCTCGTCTCTGTCGCACGACCCTCTCGAGCGCTTTGTCGAGCGTCGAGAGGCAATCGCACGTTTTGTTCGAGACGCGCTCGCTAGCGCGGTTGATCGACAGAAAGCCGTAGCCGACAAGCACAGCAGATCCAACCACGAGCGCTTTGTTATCGGTGACAAGGTCTTGCTCTCAACAAACGGCATCGCGACAACATCAGTGACGAACCTCAGTGCTGCGAAGCTCGCACCGAGGTACATCGGTCCATTCACGGTCGTTAAGGTCCACGGCGATGCTTACGAGCTCGATCTACCATCCACGATGCGCCTACACAAATCCTTCTACTTTGGTAGACTCAAGCGGTACGCTCGGGCGACGATTCCGGATTCGGCGGCTGACGAGGCGGCTCCGCGGGCGCGAAGCGCGGCCCGCGGTAGCGCGGCGCATTCTGGGTGCTGGGCGGAGGCCGTCCCTGGTGAACAGCACGCGCGTCATCTCTCGCCGCCCGGCTGCGCTGCTCGTTCGCCTCCACTCGACGCAGTAGCGCCTGTAGCAGCTCATCGTGACGATTAATGCGGCGGCTCTCTTCGTCGATCTGATCAAGCGCTGTCGTCGCGTTGTGCCGCACAAAGCGCAACGCGTCATCCCACGGCGCCGGCGCCGTGGCCGCTTGCCGCTTGCTCGTTGTCACCGGGACGCCCACCGTCGTCTGCGCGTTCGTCGTTGTCGGCGCGCTCGTCGCTGTCGGCACGTCCGCCGCTGACGGCGCGTTCGTCGTTCCCAGGGCCAAGTGCTGCTCCGACCCCGCCGCCGATTGTTGATCACGCTGTACAGACGCGTTGGGTAGTCGACTCGCTTGTGGATCATGGTGACCACCGTCGCGGTGCTGCTCGCTCCCACGTGTCTCGTGCCTCACGCCAGTATCGGGTGCGATGGCTCGGCTTCTCTCCCTCCCATGATACATGGGAGGCGCGCTCGACACTGCTCGAAGACGTTCCTGATCTTGTTGCTGCGTACGAGGAGACGCAGGCAGCGCGCGCAGCGGAGAATGAGCATGACCTCGCCGTCGGTCGCCGCCGCGCGGAGACGAGCGCTGATGGTCACCAAGCGACTGAGCACGTCGCGGCGATCGAGACCAGTGTTGAGTTCGGACTTCGCGCGGCGGAGAACGGCGATCGACCCATGCGCGCGCGTGACCAAATGATCCTTCGCCTTGACGCCAGCTGTCGTTGTATGTCGAAGACCCGCGCGGCGGCGACCGTGCGCGCGGCGGAGCGTGGCGATCGATCCAAGCGCGCGTGCGTTCAAAGCGTTCTTCGTCTCGACGCCAGTCCTCGTGTTGCAGCGACACGTTGTGTGGCTGCGACCGTCCGCGCGACTGCCAGTAGGACTGCTGGTCTCCATGACTCGGTGAACGATCGCGCGGCGGAGACCGTCCGCGCGAGCGAGATCTGATATGCGTCGGCGCTCGATCCTGCGGCCACTGCTGCTGCGCCTGGTGGTGTTGGTGCTGCCACTGCGGCTGCCACTGCGATTGCGACGGTGCGACTCAACACTGACTCGCGCGGCGGCGATCTGCTGCGCGAACGAGATCGAGCACGCGGTGTCGACAAGCTTGGTCGACGCGATGCGCGCCGCGACCATGCGACGAGTGTCTCTGGCGCGACTGCGATTGACGACGTGAGCGTGATCGCGAGCGCTGTTGACGACTTCTTGGCGACTGCGATCGCGCATGTGCACCCTCGCGCGCCGCCTGAGCGCGCGCGCGATGCCAGTCTTCAGCTTGGTCCGGTTCGCCAAGCGCGACGCCATAATGCGCACGCTCGTACGTGCTCACAGCACGACGGTACCTCCCGACGAGGCGCTCGTCGTCGGCATCATGCGGCTTCTCCTCCAGGATCTCGCGCAAGCCGAGTGTCGTCGGCCGCCCACAGCGCGTGCTGCACGAGTCGCAACCGCGATAGAAGTGCGCGTAACAGCATCGACGTTCAGCTTCCCACGCGCGCTCGCACAGCTCGTTCGTCAGCTCCGTCGTGCTGTACGCTCGACGGCGTTCTTCGCGATTCACTACTCCACGCTGCAGCTCGTCATCCACGTTCCAGCGTCGGATAACGGCCGTCCACGACACGTCGAGATCGTCCGCTGTCACTCGACCGACCGCGGTAACCGCCGTTCCGTTCGCGACTCGTTGCCGGCGCCACAACTCCTTCAGCACTTCGTCGTTGGGTGTGTTGATCGCGCCCGAACAGTCGTACAGCGTCCACTGCCGACACGACTCCGCGAACGACATCGCTGCGGCTCGATCGAGTCTCCCATCGCGCTCGCGCGTGGCGGCCTTGGCTCCGTTGTGATCGCGCCGCTTGGCTCTCCTTCTTTGCGCTTCGGCGCGCTTCTCTTTGCTTCTTTTGGCTCTTTGCCTTTGTGTGACATTTGCGAGGGTACTCGCAATTTTGTGTGTGTGTGGGGGGGGGTGTAACGGGGTCACCGTACACTTACCGCTAGGTACGACTAGCGGACCTTCACTCATGCATATTCGTTTCAGGAGGTGTTCTATTAGCGAGGGATCTCTTTTGAGAGGGACTCCTATTAGAGGCGCCCTGCGTTTGAGTGGCTCTCAGTACTGACGTACTTTAGAGGAGAGCACTCACTAAAACCAAATCAAAAACCTCAGAGTTGAAAAACACACATTACACTCAAGCTTCCTCTGCTATAGTGTAAGCAAGTCACTCCCGTGACAAGTATACTGTCGAGACAGCGTCAGTCATCGACTCAGTGGTCTGGGTAATGACATGAGCACGAGATCATCAGCCATAACAATGATTGTACGACAACAACGAATCAAGCGATATAGAGACATACCGGTGATTTACAGCTTCGTATAGCACTGCCGCATCGACGCATACGTTTCGATTGTGAGCCACTAGAAGCTAATCACGGCGGAAACTTGGAACCACGAGTCGACGAACGCTGTGCTGGAGCTCACTCTCCCTTGCATACTACAGCTCGCCAGAGACAATTGCGGTTTAGTTCAAACGCTTCAATGCGTTATGGTTACTTACCGTCACGTCTTAAGAGTCACAAGGCAAAACCTGGTACTTTGTTTTGAACAAGTAAGCGTATGCTGCTGTATCATGACAATGCCAATTGAGTTGCACAATAGACTGGAACTAAGCAGTCGATACCAGTACGAAGGAGGTGTATGAGCATTTGAACGACGTTGGAGTAGTGCGTATGTCTCGGAAGAAGTGCGCAGGCATCGAAAGCACCACTATCTTGCGGCGAGCATTTCGCGCAATGTGCGACCAGTAGCTGAGCGGTTTCACGCTTGGACACGCGACTGAGAATGGTTGTGCGATTCTGGTGGCGAGGTCATGCGATGTGTACTGTACTCTGAGCTCACAGTCGAAGATAGCCAAGAGTAGACCTCATCACAGTCGAGAATAGGTGCTGTTATACTCCCGTCGACGCACTGCATATATACTCGTACGCCTATCGTGCGAACTTGCGTCGATACAAGTTTGCGCGGAAGTGTGGGACCGTTGCCGAACGCGACCATTGCCCAACCTTCATGTTGCAGTTTGTACGTGTCGTAACCCAGAGCCAGGACTATGTCGCCTTGTCCGACAACACTAGTATTTTGGTGAGAAAGAGACGTCTAGTGGTGTTCAATGTTGAGAGGCTGATTGATGCGATGGGTTAAGCAAAACGCTTGGAGAAAGATCAGCTCATTCTTTTAGACTGCAGTCTGCTCGACAAACACAGACATGTACGGGTCCGGGTCGTAGCGCCCTATGACGATGAAGAGCTTGTCGCCATCAGGCTAACTGCGCCCGCTGCTATCGAGCGTGAACTGCAGCATCTCTCTGCGTAAGAGTACTCACAGTCGGGAGACGCGTCGAGAGAAGGCGCTCCCTCCGTCGCAATGCAGTCCCACAAGATTTAGACCGTTTCGAACACTGGTGGCACCAGTACAAGAGGAAAAATGTTGGTTGCGAACTACATAGGAATCAAACCAGTCAATATTCAGGACTCGCACAAGAAGGTTCCTGTGCTGACTCAAAATGTTGGTTTTGCCTTCGTTCAGACGCCAGTGAAGCTGCGTCGTCAAGTGCTTAAGGCGGTCTAAGGCGTTGAACGCACACATGAGCTCGCAGCCTTATGCTCACATGATTCGTGTGTGCATGAAGCGCACCTGGCGCAGGGTCATTGAGCTTGAGCTTGTACTCGACGTTGCCTTCCTCGATTTCTTCTGGCAAGTGCTCGTTCTGTGGCGTCGATGCGCTCGCGCGTGCGCGTGCGTACTCGTCACGCACGGCAGCGACGAGCTCGAGCGCGTAGTCGAGCGTCATGTCGTGGGCGAGAATACAAGAATGTAGACCCAGCGATGTCGACAGCGACAACGACAGCGACGACAACGAGAGACAGAGCGCGTGTGTTTGTGCGCGTGCAAGGGCAGAGGCCGCAGGGACCACAGAGGCCGCTGCTGTCGCGCGTACTCGCTTCGCTTCTTCTCGCCGAACTTGTGGTGCGGCGTTCGTTTCAAGTGCGCTTGTTGCTATGGATTCTATCGTTTATACTGGCGTTTGTATTGAACCATGTGAATCTGTCGAGTCACTGAATCTGAGAATACTTGTGGTGAGGAACCGAGTGAGTGTGGGTCGGCAATTGAATCAACACACCTCGGCATTAATCGAGTTGGTGATTTTGGCGTTCGTCTTGTGTTTTGTATGGGTGAGATGTTTCAGCACTACTGACAGTACGTACTGTCGTGATTTACATCGCACGCTCAGACGGTTGAACCCACGGGATACTCTCGAGCAAAGCACATTCACTTGGTCGAGCGGCTCAGTAGCTACCTACACGCGACTGCTGTCGATGGACGCGCTCGAACGTTCACCTGGCCGAGAGGCTCTGGTTCGTTGGTTCGTCGCAGTGCGTGTCTAGCAGTAGCTGCACGCAAGTGCTCATACGTTCTCTTGGTCGAGAGGCTTCGCGAGTCGTTCGCTCGTGGTTCATCTTACTGTAGCGCGTGTCTAGCAGCAGTAGCATCGGCAGCACGAGACAGCGAGACGAAGGACTCGACCAGCGTGTCTGCAACTCTATTGCGTCGCTTGAAAGCGTTTGTCTCGACGTCGACATCGCAGCACCTCGCTGCGTTCCGAGACGCACAGACGCTGTAGAGATGCACGACAGCGCATGTAGTGAACGAAGCAGCACGTGCAGGACCGACAAGAGCGAGCAAGCGTCGGTCTTTTGTCAATGGAGACTGCACTCGCTCCTTCGACGCTGTCGAGAATGTGTCTCACTCTGTACACTGAATCATACGAATTGGTCTTGATGCTGCCGGTCTGTCAGTCTCGACGAGCAAGTCGCTGCACGTGGTGACGAGATCGATTTGTTGCCTCTGTGTGCTTCACTCGTGAGCTGAGAGGCGTTGAGAGTGCGCTCCAGCGACGTCGCAAGTGTCGTTGGCGGTTCGAGGCTCAAGACAGAGAGGTCGCGTGCTCTCGACGTACAGAGGAGCACTGAGCTCCTGCGAGTCTGGTGGCAGTGGTTGTAGTGAGTTGTAGCGAACTAGCAGTGATGGGAACGAGAGATCACAAGGACTCGAGCGAGCACAGATGCTTGGAGACGACGCACTCTGCTCATGTCCATTAGCACGCACATACGAGAGACGCAGTGTTTGCATCGAGACACGAGGTGTCTTCGCATTGTGTGAGCTGCTATGTCGTGTGATGATGACTAGGACACTCGAAGCGAGTCAGATGAACTGCATCTGCGCTCGCTTGCTCGTCTGAGTGTCCTTTGTACATCGTGCTCCAGGTCCACGCTGGGATCCACCACGACTCGGAGGAGAAGCCGATGTCCAAGGCCGCGCTGTACCTCATGGCGCTCTACATCGCTGCGCTCTTTGCGTTCTACGTCTTCTTCCGGATCTACTTTGCCGCTGAGCGCGACGTCACGCTCACGACCTAGATGAGAGCATGTCGTGGAGCGACACGGACGTGTTCATAGAGAGACAAGGAGGTACTAGCGATAGACAGAAGACGCTTGTGTGCATGCATGGACGCAAGAGAGAGAGCGAGAGTCGCCTTACGAGTCGTAGCACGTCGCGCTCGCAGTGTCGCCAATGACTCGACGGATCGCAGCGTTCGCGCTCGCGTTCACGTTTGCAGCAGCGAGTGCGACGAGCGTGCGGTAGCTCGCGCCTTTGCGGTTCACGTGTGTGCGCGAGAAGCGCACGAGCGCGTTCAGGACCGCGCGCGTGAGTGCGTTCGTGTCGTGGAAGTGGACGCTGAGCTCTGTGAGCGTGTTGAACGCAATGCGGACGTCTGTGAGTGCGAGGCGCTGGATGCGACGGCGCACGCGCGTCTCGAGAGCTGCGAGTGTGCGGTGGAGCACAGCAGAGAGGACGTCGCGCAGTGTGACGTCCTTGCAGACCAAAGTCGAGGCTCTGTCGTCTCGTGCTTGATCTTGCGCTTGAGAGGCGCTGCTGCTCAAGTGTGTTTGCGGCCGTGGACACTGGAGCATCTCGAGCTTGACGTTCGCTGCCACGCTTGGCTGCGTGGCGATGACACGCACATCGACGTCGAGCGTCGCGGGCGGACACTTGCGCAGATGCCAGACGTGCAGCCAACAGAACTGCCACCACTTGCGCTTGATCTGCTCGAGTGTGAGCCGCACTGTGCCGTTCAGACGCAGTGCGCCACCGAATGCGACGCCGAGTGCAGCAGTCGTTGGTGACGTGACGTTCACGCGCTGCGGCACGGCAGTCGAGACGCCGGAGACTTGCATCGCGTGCACGAACGGTGTGACGCGGAACTCGAGACCGAGGAGCGAGAGTGTCGATGCTTCGAGCGGTGCATTCGAGACGGTGGTCGGGTCGATCGCTTCGAGTCGCTTGCGCAAGTACCCGGTCGAGACCGCGAGGTCAATGCCGCTGTTGAGCAGCTGCAGCTCGCTCGCGTGGTCGAGCAGACTCACTCGGTCGCACTGCAACTGTGCGTGCGAACTCGTTCTTGTCAGACTAGCTACTGGTGCTGCTGCTGTAGCGTGTGCGAGTAAGATGCACAAGCTGAGAGCGACGACTGTGGCAACGACGAGAGCAGCGTTGGCGCACGCGCAAGCCGAAGTCTTGCCGACCTCGAGCAAGCGTTTGCTGCATTCAGTGTGTCGCTTCATCCTGAGAGCAACGTGGCGAACGAGCAGTGAGTGAGCAAAGAAGGCTTCACACTTGAGCGTGCTCTTGCTTGTTGCTGTCGTGGACGTGCGCTCAGCGCGTCTGATCGAGCACTGCCAGTCAGTCAGTCAATCTGTCGTCAGCATCGCGTCGTCGACACTCGACCGCCATCGAGTCTCCATGAACTAGCGAATCCGAGTCAACTGCCACATCGAAGTGCACTCTGACTCGCTTCAAGTGTCCTAGTCATCATCACACGACATAGCAGCTCACACAATGCGAAGACACCTCGTGTCTCGATGCAAACACTGCGTCTCTCGTATGTGCGTGCTAATGGACATGAGCAGAGTGCGTCGTCTCCAAGCATCTGTGCTCGCTCGAGTCCTTGTGATCTCTCGTTCCCATCACTGCTAGTTCGCTACAACTCACTACAACCACTGCCACCAGACTCGCAGGAGCTCAGTGCTCCTCTGTACGTCGAGAGCACGCGACCTCTCTGTCTTGAGCCTCGAACCGCCAACGACACTTGCGACGTCGCTGGAGCGCACTCTCAACGCCTCTCAGCTCACGAGTGAAGCACACAGAGGCAACAAATCGATCTCGTCACCACGTGCAGCGACTTGCTCGTCGAGACTGACAGACCGGCAGCATCAAGACCAATTCGTATGATTCAGTGTACAGAGTGAGACACATTCTCGACAGCGTCGAAGGAGCGAGTGCAGTCTCCATTGACAAAAGACCGACGCTTGCTCGCTCTTGTCGGTCCTGCACGTGCTGCTTCGTTCACTACATGCGCTGTCGTGCATCTCTACAGCGTCTGTGCGTCTCGGAACGCAGCGAGGTGCTGCGATGTCGACGTCGAGACAAACGCTTTCAAGCGACGCAATAGAGTTGCAGACACGCTGGTCGAGTCCTTCGTCTCGCTGTCTCGTGCTGCCGATGCTACTGCTGCTAGACACGCGCTACAGTAAGATGAACCACGAGCGAACGACTCGCGAAGCCTCTCGACCAAGAGAACGTATGAGCACTTGCGTGCAGCTACTGCTAGACACGCACTGCGACGAACCAACGAACCAGAGCCTCTCGGCCAGGTGAACGTTCGAGCGCGTCCATCGACAGCAGTCGCGTGTAGGTAGCTACTGAGCCGCTCGACCAAGTGAATGTGCTTTGCTCGAGAGTATCCCGTGGGTTCAACCGTCTGAGCGTGCGATGTAAATCACGACAGTACGTACTGTCAGTAGTGCTGAAACATCTCACCCATACAAAACACAAGACGAACGCCAAAATCACCAACTCGATTAATGCCGAGGTGTGTTGATTCAATTGCCGACCCACACTCACTCGGTTCCTCACCACAAGTATTCTCAGATTCAGTGACTCGACAGATTCACATGGTTCAATACAAACGCCAGTATAAACGATAGAATCCATAGCAACAAGCGCACTTGAAACGAACGCCGCACCACAAGTTCGGCGAGAAGAAGCGAAGCGAGTACGCGCGACAGCAGCGGCCTCTGTGGTCCCTGCGGCCTCTGCCCTTGCACGCGCACAAACACACGCGCTCTGTCTCTCGTTGTCGTCGCTGTCGTTGTCGCTGTCGACATCGCTGGGTCTACATTCTTGTATTCTCGCCCACGACATGACGCTCGACTACGCGCTCGAGCTCGTCGCTGCCGTGCGTGACGAGTACGCACGCGCACGCGCGAGCGCATCGACGCCACAGAACGAGCACTTGCCAGAAGAAATCGAGGAAGGCAACGTCGAGTACAAGCTCAAGCTCAATGACCCTGCGCCAGGTGCGCTTCATGCACACACGAATCATGTGAGCATAAGGCTGCGAGCTCATGTGTGCGTTCAACGCCTTAGACCGCCTTAAGCACTTGACGACGCAGCTTCACTGGCGTCTGAACGAAGGCAAAGGCACTGCGTTCTACGAAGTCGGCGTGCGCGACAACGGCGACCCGATCGGCATCTCGGAAGACATCATGATCAAGTCAGTGCGGACACTCGCACGGTGCGTCGTTGCGTCCATTCCGTGGGTCTTGTTCAGCATCATGAAGACTCGAACTCTGACGAACGGGACGACTCGTACGACGACTGCAGCATGTGCCAAGTGTTGAACGCCGACGTCCAGATCGTGCGCTTCCGCAATGGACACAACGCCGCGTCCAAGTGCGCGCGGTTACAGGTCACGCGCATCCTCGAGAGCAACACGAAGAAGCACGTGCGCGGTACGTCCGACACACACAAGACACACACACGTGCTGTTCACATGTACAGACACTCAGTCCTGACGGTGGCTACGCGCTGCTGCCTCTCTTTCTCTCTGTGTGTAGTGTCGGTGATTGGAAGTGTCGAGAGCGGCAAGTCGACGCTCATCGGCGTCCTCACGCGCGGGTGTCTGGACGACGGCAACGGCCTCGCGCGCATGCAGGTCTTCCGGTGCGTCATCTCGCGTGCTCGATCGATCCAAATGGCTTTCCGATGAGACTCACAGACACATGCATGTCTTGTGCTGTAGCCACCGCCACGAGATCGAGAACGGCCGGACATCGAGCATCAGCGAGCACACGATCGGAGTCACGCAAGACGGCCGCTTTCGCTCGACCGACGACTTTGAAGCCACGGGCTTTGACGACGACGACGACGATGACGATTTTGTGGCGATGGACACGGACGACCCGCAGAGCTTTGTCACGCTCAGCGACCTCGCTGGCCACGAGAAGTACCTGAAGATCACTGGTGCGTACGACCTGTGGGCATGTGCGAGCTTGTCTGGCCACTCGGTCCCTTGACCAAGTCCTCTTGAACGCAATGAACGCGCAGCCTCTGGTCTTGCGAGTCAGTTCCCCGACTACGCGATGCTCGTGGTCGACAGCACGAAGGGCGTGCAGCCGATGACGCGCGAGCACGTGAAGATCGCAACGGCGCTCGAAGTCGCGCTCTGCGTCGTGCTCACGAAAGTCGACGCGGCGTCTCTTGAGCGGATACAGCGATCGATCGACGACGTCGCGAGTCTCTTGCGGATATGCTGTCCGACCAAGACGCTGCGGGCAGTGCAGCAGCGCGAGCAGAGGAGCGCAGACGACAATGGTGACGACAGCGTGATTCCGCTGCTCTTGGTCTCGAACGTCACAGGCGAAGGCCTCGACGTGCTGCAGTCGTACCTCGCACACCTCCAGCCCAAGCGAGTGCGTTCGTTGTTGGTCATTGAGACTGTGAGTAGAGGCTCTTGCTATCGAGTGACTGACGAGCTGCTGCTGCTGCTGCGACCACTAGACATGGGCGTCCAAGGACTCGACGGCAGTTGAGTTCCAGATCAACAAGGCGTACGACATTGAAGACACGGGCACGATCGTCACGGGCTTGGTACAGAGGTGCGAGCGTGCGGCTCTCGAGTGATTCCATGTCGCTACTTGCTTGTGGCTCGCCACTCATATATGACGCTACAGTGGCTCGCTCTGCACTGGCGAGAGCATGCTGCTCGGCCCTGGCGCAGACGGCGCGTTCGTCGAAGTCAAGATCGACAGCATCGAAGTGCAGCGCAAGGCCGTGCAGTCGCTCCGCGCAGGCGAGACTGGCGCAGTCTTGCTAAACTTCCCAACGCTCGCAGAGGTGCGTCGCTCGCTCAATGAGGTTCTGTCTTGTCTGGTTCTCGTCGCCTTTGGTCTCGGCATTCACGAAGCAATGCATCCATCCTGTGTGTCGGCAGATGAGCGCGTCGGACATCCGCAAAGGCATGATGCTCGTGCACCCGAGCGTGTGTCCGATGGCGACGCGGCAGTTTGACGCTGAAGTCCACTTCCTCGCCGACTCGCCGATGATCCGCGAGAACTACCAAGCCGTGATCCACGCGGGGCAAGTGCGGCAGATGGCCAAGCTCGTGCGCATGACAGACGCTGCGGACGCGTCGTCGTCGCTCAAGACGATCTGCCGCTTTGAGTTTATGTACTGGCCCGAGTACATGCGCCCAGACTTGCCGCTCGTGCTGCGCGAAGGCTCAGCGCACGGCGTCGGACGCGTCGTGCGCGCGGTGCACCGCACGACCGAGCACCTCGCGAGCGTCCGGACATGCTAACCTTGGTGCACGAATGCTCACATGTACGAGTGCTCACGCTACGAGAGAGAGAGAGAGGACTCTTGTTCGCTTGACCTTGTCGAAGCTCTAGCGTCTTCTAGGACTACAGTCATGTACGTCTGAGAGAGAGAGACGTCAGAGTAGCGAAGCGAGTTCGAGCACAGTGTCGATACGAATGAACCACAGATACACACACATGAACGAGGGGAGCGAGTCTTTGATGCGAGAGGATCAGCTTCATCCAACCGAGCACTCCAACCATCACACAGTCGTCGCTGCTCACGTGTACCACACCAACCAGACACACAGATGGCTACATTTAGCATTTGGACCATCACTCCTCGTGATTTCCCAAGCAGAGGAGCAAGAGCAAGAGCAGGAGCAAGAGTAGCGAGAACGACGACGACGACGGCAGCGTGTGCACGAGCCTCCTTCTAGTGCTTCGGTCGATGGTCGGTGCGACGGAGGCGCGCTCCTCGAGTCTCGACATGAACGCCGCGAGCGCAGTCGTCGACAAGCACGCGAGCGTGACTGCGAGCGACTTTGCGCTCGACAATGGACTGCACTTGGACTTTGAGAGCCTCGGGAGTGGCCACGAGCCGCAGCACTCGCACGCACATGCAAACAGAGCAGGCGAAAAGCAGCTAGCGTCTAGCAGCAACAACACACTTGAGAGCGCGACGAAGATGCACAAGACGATTCGCAAGCGCAAAGGACCGCGCGCACAGACGATCGAAGAGGTCTTTGCCACAATCAGCTCCGTGCGGTCGTCAGGACTCAACCCGCCACAAGAGCACATCGTACTCACGCCACGATCTGCAGAAGCGTGTCTGCGCTGCGGTGTGAACCCCGAGACGCTCAAGATCCGGGACCTCGAGTCGTTCTACGACGCTGATGTTGCGCCAGCCGTGCAGCGCATGCGCCACGAAGCGTACTCGATGCGTCGACACGAAGAGATGAAAGCTGTGCGACTCGAGAAGAAGAAGATCATTGACGCCGAAGACGCAGCGGACGACGCGCTCTCGCCGCACCAGCAGTCGCAGCACTACTCGCCGCTGTCTGCAACGGCAGCGCGTTCGCGCCACGCAAGCAGTAGCGCAAAGACCGGCAGCGGAGCAGCGAGTCACAAGAAACCAAGTGCGCACTCGCCATCGCCAGACCGAGGCGACGCGAAGCTGTCGCTCATTGAGATCGAGAAGAAGCGGCTCGAGAAAGTCAAGGCACGACAAGAGCGCGAGCTCGAGCAGATGCTCGAGTTCGAGATCAAGATGAGCAAGATCCAGCAGGGCGCGGCCGAGAAAGTCGAGTTCGAGCGCCGACTCCAGGAGCAGCGCGAGCGCGAGCGCATGAGGTTTGCACAGGAGATGGCGGAGGAGAAGCGTCTGCGCGAGATCAAGAAGAAGGCGCAGATGGACGCGGAGGAAGAGCGCCGGAAGCTCCTCGCTGCCGAAATGGCGCAGCGCGACCGCGAGCTCGCAGAGCAGAAAGCCAAGCAAGAGCGCTTGCGGCGGATCGAAGCGCGCGATCGCGAAGAGGAACGCAAAGCCAAAGCCGAAGAGCACCGACTGATGACAGAAGAGATCATGAAGCAGCAGCAGCTCGAGATCGCTGAGCGCCTGCGAGATCTCGACCTCGCTGAGCGCGCACGGAACGAAATGGTCGAGCAACAGCGCCTCGAGCGCGCGCGGCAGATGGAGGAGCGCCGCCGCATCGTGACGCAGCGCATTCGGAAGAACCTGAAGCAGTCGAAGAAGCTCGAGCTCCAGCGCAAGCGCGAAATCAAGCGCAAGCAGTTCGCGAGCGAACAGCTCCGACAAGAGCACGAAGCCGAGCTCGAGCGACAGCGCGAGCTTGCACGCAAGCAGCAAGAGATGATGGAGCGCAAGCGCTTGCTCGTGCTCGAAGACGCCAAGCGCGAGGAGGAGCGCAAGAAAGACGAGCTGCTGCAGCGACAGCACGAGATGGAGCGCAATGTGCACCAGCTCCAGGAGACGCAGCAGCAACAGCTCGAGCTCAAGAAAGAGTACCGACGGATCCAGCAGCAGCTCAAGCTCGGCAAGGTCGAGCGCATGAAGCGCATCCAAGAGTACAAGCGCCTCGAGACGCTGCGGAAGCTGCAGGAGACCGAGCAGCGCACGCAGGCGATGCTGAACGAGAAGGACGACCTCGTGAAGCGGCGGAAGCAGATCGCCGTGCACGCCAAGATCCAGCGCGACTTGATCATGCGCACGATGGAGAATGTCAAGATCACGAAGAAGTGGAGTCAGGCGTCCAAGACGATTGAGCAAGTGATGGGCAAGGCGTCGCCGCGGTCGCCGTCGCCGACCAAGTCGGTCTCGAGTCGGCCCAAGTCGAGCTCTGGTGCGATGTCGCGCCAGACGTCGCTGCCGAACATCGCGCGGCCGCACACGCCCGGGAGCAGCGCGGCACAAGCGCGCGTGTTCCGACCGCCGTCGCCGCCGCCGACGCGCACGGCGTTCAAGTTTACGCGCGAAGCACAAGAGGAAGCTGCCGCAGCAGCAGCGAGTGGCAGCGACGGCCCGCAAGCGTACTTTTCGCCGTACGACCAAGCGCCAGCGCAGCTCCGGCCAAAGGAGCACGCGCACATTCGCTCGTCCGTGTTCTAGGACGACGACGCCTCTCATGATACACGTCTTTCACTCTTTCAAACACTCGCGCACTTGGTCCATGGCTTGCAAACAAGTGCGAAGCAAGTGCGAGTGTCCTTCTTGTGTGGTCGCTTGACGCACTTGCTCACGAACGATTGACTGGCCGAGTCGCTCCAGTAAAGTGCGAGGCATGTGGGTGCTTGTCGTGTCCTTCTCCTTGCTAGGCAAGCCTCCTGCACTGGAGGTCTCTCTCGCTCGGTCTGTTTGTCGGTGTCCTGACTTGCGCGCGACCACACTTTCTGCGAAAGACAAGCGAACAGATCCGTTGTCGGGCAGTGTGGGCGAGCTCAACAACAACAACAACAACAACAACGACAGCGCTATGTTTGTGAGAGTTGGGAGGCGAGTTGATGTGCGCTCGTAGTTCATCTCGTGATGGAGATCCTGCGTGTTGCATCGCGCCGCGTTGTTCACAGTCGTGAAGTAGACGAACGAGCAAGTGAACGAGCAGAGCATGCTGCAGTGCGTCGAGCACGACAACAACAACAGCATTGAGTCGATAGAGCTGAGCTGTGCTCAACCGAGTGTGAGACCAGCCACACACATACACAAGCAGGCAAACGGACCGAGCAAACAAGCAAACACGCAGATAGGCAGACAGTCGCGAGGGTACCGAGGATTGACGAGACACACGCACACGCACATGTGAGAACGAACGCACACTGTTTGTCAATCGCAAGACGCTATCAGTGAATCAGTGTGCATCGATCACGAGCGTAGCTGCAGCAATGGTGGTGCTAGTGGTGCTGGCGCTCGAAGCGAAACATGTACGCTCCTGCACTCGAGCATCCTGAAGCTTCAAGTCAAGTCGGTCGCTCTCTCGTTTTGTCTGCAAACACATTTCGATGTGTGGTGTGTTTTGTCGGATTTGTCCGACGGCGGCGGGAAGCCAGCGAGGACTACGGTATACAGTTTGCAAGTGCATTGTCCGCCGCATTCGAATTGTGTGGCGCACACAATGTCACAGGATTCGTTTGTCTGGTTGACGACAGACAGAGTTGCCATCGCGACTTGCGATCGCCGTCGGACAAGTGCGCCTGCTGCATGGACCTCATCGAATGGACGGACTGACTCTGACTGGCACAGACAGACAGACAGCGAGAGACCTCGTCGTCGCGTGCGAGTGCTGCTGCTGCTCGTGGGTGCGTCGCGTCTTGTCGGACGCATTCATCATTGGCGATTGATCTCCACACAGCTCGACTCGACTCGACTCGATTCGAGGCTCCGCACGCTGCAACTCGCGCCGTCCTAGCTCCAGCAGCTAGCACCGCCGCGTGACAACAACAACAAAATCGTCAGCAGCAGGACCATGATGTTACTACGTCAGACACTTGCAGTCGCGCTGCTCGCGCTCAGCGCTGCGATGCACCACGCGTTCGCGCACGAGCACCACCACGAAGACGAAGCGGCCAAGTCGCCGTGGGAGTCCGCTGCGACGTACGACCTCGCTGCCGGCAACCACACACTCAAGCTGTGCGCGATGACCGACGAGGTCGTGGCCGACGGCGGCATGATCTTTGCGCTCCTCGCGCTCGAGTCGAGCAGCGACAGCGCCGCGAGCGCCGCGACGACGCGCGCCGAGACGATCTTCAGCGCGTTTGCGTCGGACGAAGTCGTGCACGAGCGCGTGACGAGCGGCAAGACGCTGCGCATCAAGACGAACGCGTCGTCGCCGGACGTGCTCTACCGCGCCGAGTTTGCGCGCGAGCAGATGTGCGTGGACGCGAGCGTGCCGGTCGCGCGCGCCGGTGCATTCATGCTCTTTGCGCAGCACGGCGGCGACGAAGTGAGCGTCGCGGTCACGGACGCCCAGGCGCAGCCGGTCGCGGTGCTCAAGTGCTACGCTGGCTGCGACGACGATCACGACGATCACGATGGTGAGGACCACGCGCACTCGGACAGCTGGCTCGGCCCGATCGCTGCGTCGCTCATCATCTCGCTCACGTCGTTCGTGGGCGTGATCATCTTGGGCATGAGCAAGCACCGCATCGAGTCGGTCGTGGAGTACATGACGAGCTTCGCGGCCGGTTGCTTGCTCGGCGTCGTGGTGTTCCACTTGTACCCGGAAGGGAGCGAGTACTTGGTCGACTTGGGCGAGTGGGTCATGGGCGTCTGGGTCCTCGGCGGCATCGCGTTCTCGATGGCCGTCGAGTCGGGCGTGCACATGGTGCTCTCAACGTTCGGCGCTGACCACCACCACGCGCATGGCGGCCACGCCCACGGTGAGCACAGCCACGGCCACGACCACCAGCACCAGCAGCAGCAGCAGCACGCGAGTGGAGACGCAGAGAAAGGACTCGTGCGGCTCTCGCTCCCAGGCGTCAGCGGTGGTGGCGCCGGTGGTGCCGAGTACGTTGCGCACCCGCCGACGCCGGATGTCGCGACGTCGAGCGAGGAGAGCGGCGAGAAGCTCGGCGCGTCGCAGCAGTCGTTCTCGGCCAAGTACTTTGCGTCGCTCAAGTACGTCGAGCCCGTGGCGTGGATCACGGCGGTCGGCGACTTCTTCCACGCGTTCACGGACGGCGTCGTGCTCGCCGTGGCGTTCAAGAGCTGCAGCGCGTCGCTCGGCTGGGCCGTGGCGCTCGGCGTCGTGCTCCACGAAGTGCCGCACCGCGTCGGCGACTTCTTCATCTACATCAAGGCCGGAATGCTCGTGTCGCAGGCGCTCGTGGTGAACTTTGTCGCGTCGCTGGCGTCGCTCTTCGGCGCTGTGATCCTCCTCGCCGCGGGCTCCGTGAGCAACCATGCGCTCGGGTTCCTCATGGGCTTTGGCTGCGGCGCGCTCATGTTCATCGGTCTGAGCGTGCTGCTGCCGCCGATGCTCGCCGTGCGCGACCGCCGCCGCGCCGCGCTGCACTTCTTCTGGTTCTCGCTCGGCTGCGTCCTCATCGGTCTCTCGGTGCTCCAGCACACGCACTGTGAGGCTGGCGAAAGCAGCGAGAGCGAGCACCACCACTAGACAGACAATCACGCAGAGACAAACATACAGACAGACCGATGGCGGCGACGACCTACAGACAGACATACAGACAGACACGCGCTCCGTCCGTCAGTCGTTCGAGTCGACGCAGTCCGTCGGTCCGTCGGTCCGTCAATCAGCGTCCTTCATAGTCTAGCCCAACTATCTATCTATCTATCAATCATACAACGAACAGGTGAACATATCAGTCAACGAACCAAAGCATGCATACATGAACGCTTGGCTTCACCTCTGGGTCAATGTCATTCGACCGACGTAGCAGCAACCTTCTCCTGCAATGTCTCCGATACACACACAAACGCTCGCACAAGTCACATAGGTGCTGCTCGAGCGTTGTTTTCAGCACTAACAAGGCGTGCAACAACAACAACAACAACCACTGCTGCGAGCAAGTCAAGTGCATGAGGACCTTCGCCAGGTCCTGCTCAAGCGTAGTGAACCCTGAGCATGAGGTCGACGTTGAGCCAAGATGTGAAACAGGGTGGATAAATGAGCCCTTATAAACGATGTGGAATATCATTGCTTGACACTATCCGACACTTATTGGACTTTCGCAAACAAACAAACCATCCAGTGTCAAGTTTTGCATTTGTATCGGGCCAATACAAATGCTGCTTCAAGTAGCAGAGCGACCCTTCATCGACGGCACGATCATATGTTTCGGCGACCGTTGACGTCGTGTCTTGTAGCGTTCGCGCAGCAAGCCGACGAGCTCTCACAAGCTCCACATTGTTGCCTCCTGCTGTTCGGTATCATCGGAAGCACGCATGCTTTGTGCGTTGCGTTCAATATATTTGTCCGATATTTGCTGGCAGATGTTGAAGCCGAAGAAAATGTAGGTGGTCCACATCATAAAACGTACAAATTCCTACCAGAATTATATACTTGACCTGTCTGAAACTATGCAATAAATATTGTACCTAAAGAGAGAGTAAATGAGCCTTATAACCTCCTTGGAATAACATTCCTTAACTCTATCCAACACATATTGGACGTTCACTACATGTGGTCGTTTGTATTGAAAATATACCTAACAAATATAATATTTACTGCATGCGATTCCTCTTTTTTGTGCTCGCGGCGTTGGAAACGGTGGCAATAGCGCGTATGAGGTATGTGCGCCGACCACAAATCTAGAAGTAGAGCAGATCGCCGCAGCGTCGCAACACATACCCTCGAAACGACAAATCGTGGTAATCGGCTCTAAAAGATAGGGTCAACACCTGTATCCATTGTTTGTCAAAACTTCAACTGACACGGTAACATGATGCCGACGTAAGAAAATAACGCTTGATTGAATAATGCATGGCATGCGATTTGACTAGATTATTACGTATTGAATACGCTGATATAGTGAAGAAGTATACCACGGTCATTTTACTTGTAGTAAGTACACTTGATTGTTTGAATGCTAAGCGTAGAATATTTTTAACAAATATAGTCTGATATGAAAAATGTATTGGGTTAGTTCAGAACCATAGTGTGAAAAGAAAGAGAACTTGTTCTGCAAAAGATGGGTGTGTCATGTTTGAGGTTCTCAAATGCGCATTTCGCGATGATACAGTGGGCACATTAGAACTGCATGTTCGTCATCGTCAAGCTCACGAACAAACTCTTCATCGATCCACAACTAGCAAACGTAATGCTTGCAATCGCGTGCTCGCAATGGCTTGCGAATATCGTCCATGCACACTACGCACTGTTATTTTTCTTTTGTGTCGTCACTTTTGTCGTCGATGAGGGTCAGGACTCGCTGCGCACAATGCTTTCGATTAGCATCATGGTCGAGCTCTCCCAAGCTCCACACTCGAGCTCGTCGGAGATGGAATTTCAGCTCGCTTAAAAATCAGCCAATCGGAAGGAGTCTACTCAAATCGTATATTCTGCAGGTTCAAGGGGGTATTCATTTTGAGCGACTTTTTTAGCGACGTTTTCTAAAGAGTCGCTCTCGATATAGCGCAAATCTAAATCGAGGTACGATTTAGATTTGCGCTATATCGTACAAAAAGAGCGCTATTTCGGGATGTTAGCCAATCACAGTGCTTACCTCCCGACAGGATTTAAAATCCCACAATATGGCCAACGAAAGATGGACCCTGAAACGTCTGACGATCTGGCCGCCGAATGATTGAAAAAATGTATAGGTACGCAGTTTGACTTGATTAATATGTATTGAATACACTGATACAATGAATAAGCAAAGGAACGGTCATTTTACGTGTCGTAAGAATACTTGGTAGTTTGAATGCTCAGCGTAGAAAAGAAGGAATTATAATCTGATTTGAAACATGTTTTGGATAAAGAGTTACTCTCGATACCGTGACGGTTCCGACAACCGGGTCGGTTCCGACAAGGTTCCGACAAGTGCCAGATACATTCTTGCAGATATTATACTATTCTACACCACATTATACGGATGATGAGACAATGTCTCGCGCTCGCGCTCTCGGTCCTTCGGACCTTCGCGATCGGAAACAAGAAAAACAACCTTCTAGTCAGTGTTGCGTTCTCCACTCAGAAAGCGATGGTCGCTGGGCCCACCTACGCAGATCATGGCGGGCGCCGCTCGCTGCGCTTCGTTTGGCAGCCACGCTATGTCTGCTTCGTCTTCGCTCCCTCGGTTTCTTCGCTACCAGTGCTTGTCACAGCGTATTCGGACACCTCCTCACATATTTCACACTATACAGATTGTCGAAAGGCAATATGAAAAAATCCGGATAATATACAAATCCAAGTCAAAATCTCTGTTTTGACATGTTCTTCACATGTCGGAAGTGTGATCATATTTTTCGATATAGCGCAAATTGAAATCGAGGTACAAAAAGAGCGTTATTTCGGGATTTTAGCCAATCACAGTGCTTAAAAATCCTGTCGGGAGATAATTCCACTTCAAAATCGTTAAAATAATCGACTAAGCTTCGTTTTGAGAGTTTATGACCTGGCTTAAACGATTTGTACCTAATGTAGTGACGAACTCTAGCCATCTATATCCAGAACATAGCAAACTCGGTTGAACAACAGTAGTGTGCCCAATGACACACTAAACGTCTTATCTTTATTATATGGGTGTCACCGTCGGTGTGAATCCCGATACATCATGTTTGAACCAATCGTATGTACCTATTGTAGTTGACCAAAATTGTGTGGTCCACCAATGGTCATGACCATAACAACAATAGAGAGGGTGCACCGTCCGATCCTTTCTATCTTCACATACAAAAATCCGTACCAATATTTACAAAATTCAAGCTATAGAGGTCAAGAGCACGTGAGCCACCTTGCGATCCTCCCAGGGGGGGGGTTGCAGACATAGGCAATACTTTGTTCGTCGCACTCATGGCCCAGCCCCCCAGGTCGAGGATCCACTGCTTGGCGAGGCGAACGTTGCCGTTGCCGTGAAGCGCGCCGCCACGTCGGAACGAGTGGCTGGTCAGCCGCTCAGTGACTGGGCGAGGAGGGTCGAGCCTCTTCAAGTGCCGATTAATATAGGCGTGTACGCCCACTTCCGCCTTCTTCGTCTTCTTCGTCGTCTTGCCGTCGTCGTCCTTGCTCGTCTTTGTCTTGCTCGTCGTCGCCGCCGTCGCCCTCGCATTGCGGAAAAGCGCGCGCTCAGTTCCGAGTAGCGCGCACAGTGGAGCAGCGTCGTCCGCCGCAATTGCTGCTGGTGTCACCAGCAGCACTTGTCGCCCAAGAACCTAGTTCCCGGTTCGCAGAGCTCCGCTGGCTCTCTCGCTCTCAAGCCCGGTGCAAACCGGAAGATCAGCAGCCGCTGCTAGCGCCCCTGCGCCTTCCAACGACATGCCTTTACCTGTCCCGGCTCTAAGTGTCGGCGACGTTCCTGGATTAATCTCCGCGTTGGAGTCCGCGTTTCCTTTCCCCCCGAACCCGGCTCGCCACTGGATCTCAGACCCAGTTCAGCCCCGGATCTCAGACCCGGTACAGCCCCTGGGCCCAGGCCTTGGATCCCGGACCCGGCTAAGTCCCGGCCTTCGGACCCGGCTCAGCCCCGGACCCGGGATCCCGGCTCGACCCCGCCTCGGACCAGGTAGCCAGTTTAGAGCCAGTGCAATTGTGGGTTCAAACCAGATGGCAAGTGCATGTCTAGGAGCATTCGTACTTAAGCCAAGCGTGTCGACTTGGAAACACCAGGTCACACCTTGAGCATTATTAGTAGCCGGTTTTCCCTCTTCCGCTCAAGTCGCCTGACCTGGTCAGACCAGAGAACCAGTCCTTTATACAATCCCCAGTCGTGAATCTCACGACCGGCGATTTCATTGAAGTGCGAGAGTAAGAGTGTAAATACAGTGTGACGGATCAACGGCGCGAAGCCAGTTCCAGCGTTTGCTCGTATCGCTTGCGTCGTCTTGCCGTTTGGAGTGTGTACGAGTTTGTGTGTGTGACGGTGTCACACAGCACGATACGCTGAGGAAGCGTGCGCATGTGTGCGCTGCAACTCAAGTTGCTGGGAACGTGTTTCCTCTAGCCTGGACGTTGTGTGAACAACAGAGCAGGTTCCAAACCAGTGCATTGGATGGTCATCGTCCTACAACATGCATGCCGAAGTATCCCTATACTAAATGCAAGATAACCGTCGAGTACCGTGAGGTACACGCGACTCAATAGTCAATGAGTCGCTGTCGTGCGTCCGACGTGACGACGACCACTGTTTGGTGTGTCCCACACCACAACAGACCATGTCCAGGATTGGACATCCCGGATTGGTGTACGCATACACCAATTCATGTAACTGGCCATTTGGCCCCGTTACATCACCCCCCCCCCACTCAGACCAAGAACCCCTCGCGTTGTGACGGATCTTGGTCCGGTTTCACGTCTTCCTCGTACGCGTACGCCGCACACGGTGACACATCACGATCTAGCAGTTCACCGAGCGCACGTGCGTAGTCGTTCGCGAGTGCGACTGTGGCTGCGAGCGCATGGTCAACGTCGTTCGCGCGCCAGGCTTTCACTTTCAAAGACTGCGCACGCGAGGCACTCGTGTCAAGACGACGACGATGGCCAAGGCTCCAGCGGCAACCAAGAAGAAGAGCGACAAGTCGCCGTGCAGAAGCTCTGCTGCCAGCGCAGCACTTCGAGTGCAGCGCGGCGTCGAGACTTACACGCGCGCGAGCGCCTTGGCGCTTGGCAAGTCGAAGAAGCGCGCGGCGCGCCGCCTCGACGATGACGACAGTGGCGAGGAGCTGCTCAAGACGACGACGCGCGCGATCGCGATCGTTGATCGTGTAATCACTGAGTCTAGCGCGACCTTCGACCATGAGGTCGCCGAGGACGTGCCTGACTCTGAGCCGCGCGACGGCAAGTCGTGCAAGCTCAAGAGCGCGCTAACGCAGGCTGTCAAGCGCTCTGTGGAACGCGTTCCAGCGCCGGCAGCAGTTGGTGCGACGTCTGCGAAGACGAAGACCACGAAGGCTGAGAGCGCGAGTGCGAAAGCACCGGCGTCAAAGAAGCGTGTGTCGTCGGGTGGAGCGAAGACCGCACAAGACCCTTCGCGTGATGGCGCAGGTGCAGCGGGTGCGTTTGAAGCGACCACAGAAGACCCAGAGGCCACGGCCGCGGGTGCAGCGGGTGCATCGGCTTCTCTTGAAGCTGCTTCGGATGAAGCGACGCGTTCTGTTCCCACGAGCGGCGACAACGTGCTGTCAAACGGCTCGCCAAGCTCGTGGCTTCCTCGCGAGGTGGTCGTGCGACTGGCTTGTCCTACGAGCGACCACGCTATGTCGACTCGCTCTTCGAACTTAAGCGCGTTCGAAGACTTCGAGGAGAACGTCGTCGACTACGACGAAAGTGTCGACGGAGATGCGTTCGCTGAGGACGACGCGGTCGGTGTGACTCCTCCCCCACCAACCCAGGTTGCAAGCAGCCAGGCAGTGCCGGTCAAGACTGAGCCTCTCACGACGTTGGTCACATATCCAACGTCGACAACGTTCGTCGACCTCACGAACGATGACGACGACGCCAGTGCCCATGGCAGCGCTACGTGTAGCGGGCGTCGCGTCGCGGTCGCAACCGTAAAGCTCGAGGCGGGCGAGGTGCCCTAGTTGGTGTCGTTTCGCCCTTCGACGACGCCAACAGCAGTCCGCGTTGATGCCCGGACCGCGGAGCGGCACCCGCACGACATGCGCTCGCCTGTGCGAAGCGCAGATGTCGAGTGTGAAGACGACGCCGCACGCGAGAACGACGTTGAGTACGTTGCTCGTCGGCGTCGTGAGCTGCTCGCGCATGAGGTCATGACCGTGCACGCGTACCGTCGGCACCTCGGCGATCTCAAGCGCAACAACTCGTTGCAGCGCAATTAGCGCTTGTCCTTGTGACCAATCGCCGGCGTGCCGATCGTGCTCGAAGACGGTGAGACCGTTGACGAGTACGAGGAGCGCTTCCGCGAGTGGTGCGACGTGCACCAGCTCGCGGTCGGGAGAGTCGAGAACATCTGCGACACCCCAGCTAATCAAAGCACTGCACAAGTGGCGCTACGAGTTTGCGAACGTGCGCGCTCGTCGCCACGTCACTGCGTCCATCGCTGAGATGCGACGCAGACGCGGACTACCACCAGTGGATTACGCGTTTTCAAACGGGGTGTTACACAGTGTGGTCCACCTCAGGTTTTGTGGACCACATAATTTAGGGTGTCACGCTATTTAGTGTGTGTCATTTCAAGTAGGTGTGGTCCACTCCACACTGAATCTTCAAGCACAGCGACACGAACGGTCGCTGTGACGCATGAGCTTTAAGACCGCTCATTGGTTAGGAGGCACTCTGTGTCTATCCAATCAGAGTAGGAGGTCTTAGGTTTTTAGGATTTTCTTTTAAGTGCGAGCTACTGGAAGCTCGCACACCAATCTCACTCTTCTTTTACCTACGATCGCAGCTTTTCCGTCTTCCTCTTCGTCGGCGAGGCATTCTCGCCAGCGCATACAAACCCCAAGACAAGCGTAGTCTTTGCACCGCAAAGACTACGAGACGCTTCCTCGCGCAGTGCTGTGTCACGGGAGGGCCTGTAATACCTGGTAGCACTTCGTACTCCGTCTAACGGCCTCGCGGTCGTTGAAGGGGCCTCCGACCTGAGAGTCCACCCGCGGCCATATCCAGGGTGGGTCAATGCTCGCAGCTCGGCTCTCGCCGAGCTGCGTACCCGCATCTGAGCGACACCGAGTGGGCGGTGCTCGTGCTGATGGCAGGCCGGCTTGGCGACACGGTGGTCGCCAACGTCCTCGCTGCATCGCCAAGAGATCAGCCCGTTGCAGCTCTTGGGTACATAAACCAAGAGCTGGAGACGGAGCGTCAGAGATTGCTCGCTGGCGCACAGCAGCCCAGAGCTGATCGCGTTGAGTTCCTCAAACTCAACGTTCCCCCTTACAGGGGAAGCAAAGAAGAGAGTCTTCTTCGTTGGCTCTTCGATCTCGACGCCGCTGTGGATGCCCTAGGCATCCACGACCCCATCCTTCAGGTTGCGTTCGCCACGAGTTGTCTTGGCGGACGTGCTCGTGCGTGGGCGTACGGCGTACGCCTCCACGATCCGCTCGCGATCGAGCCGCCGCAGAACGAGTTCCGCGCTCGCTCTGAGTTCCTCGACTTGCGTCAGGGCAAGTCGGACGTGCACGCTTACGCTCAGCGTGCACGAAACCTCGTCTCCAATGTGGTCACTGACCACATTGACGCGGTGACGCAAGTCGCCGTGTACATGCGCGGGTTGAATGATGGCCCCGTCAAGACGTACCTCTTCTGGGATCTCCCAAAGACTCTTGACGAGGCCATCGCCCGCAGCGTCGCGGACGACTTCAGTATGAAGCAGGCAGCGCTTCATACTGCGATCGCGAGGGGCTCACGACCCCTCACGCGGGCAAGGGACTCCGGTCCGGAGCCCATAGATCTCTCGCAGGTCGTCGACGAGAGCGACGACATGGCTGTTGCATCAGCGAGCTCTCGCCCGAAGCGCGACGACAAGAAGTCGGCGCGATACAACAGGTGCGGCAAAGTTGGGCACTTTGCCTACAAGTGCATGGCAGTAAAGCCAGTGCCTCGCTCGCAGCAGTTGGCAGCGGGCGCTCGTCAGCAGCGCGAAGATGCTGACGCAAAAGATCGAGGAGTGCCAGAAGGGGCGGGGCGCCCTACTGGCGCGATCTCACATGCAGACATCAGGCATGTGAGCCTTGCAGCCCCTGGTGAGAGCAAAGGCTCTCACCACGCACAGAGTGGTGCGAAGAAGCTCATCACTCTGGCACACTGTTGGGACGGTCCAAACGGAGCGGTGTTGCGCGCGCTCGTGTACACGGGCGCGTCATCAAACGTTATGAGGGCACAAAGTTTGTCGAAGGTCTCGCACGAGGAACGCAAGCTTCCTAGTACGCAGTTGTCGGTCCGCCTCGCCACATGCGCGACCATGACGGTTTTGACGCGCGTGGAAACGCTGGAATACCCCGCGGGAGGCAGACGATGTCGCTTGGACTTTATTGTCTTGGACCTGGATGACAAGTACGATGTCATCCTGGGCACCCCATCGATGCAACAGTACCGGCCTACGATCGACCAGAGGAACCTGTCGATCGCCTGGTCATCGGTCACAGCGGCGACCGATGCGAAGCATTCGTAGAGCGATGGCCCCAAGATGCTTTTAAGCGCATTCACCGGTGCGCGTGCAACTCGCCCGAGCTTGGCAAGCGATGCTACCGATCTCGCTGGCGATTACGCATCGACCGCCCGCGACCATCGTCAAGATGGACGCGCTACTGTATCCCCGACCACGCGGTCGGGAACGACAAAGTCCCACGCTCATAAGGTGAGCGTCGTGAAGGTAACCGCGCGCAACAACAAGGGTAACGCGAGAACACGTGCGAGCACTAGGGCTCGCCGCGCCAAGACCGCAGGCGGAACCGTCCGCCGCACATGTTCCGACACGACCAAACTGGGCCGTCGTGTCGAAGGCAAGGGAAAATCAGGTTGCCCTGCGCCAAGCCGCCTCACTCCTCCGAGGGACGCGCCCAACCAGAGGCACTCAACCTCTGGCTGCGTTGGCAGCAAGTCCTCAGTCGACTGGGCGGCTGAGGCTGCCAAGAGCAAGCGCGATCATGAGACTGGCTCTGAGCGTCAGTGGTCCTCCTCTGAGGCTGACGCAAACGTCAAGACGCTCAGCGTCTTGACGCAAACAGAGACTGGCATGGTCATGCAGTCTCTGAGCGTCGACAACCCTCCGCGGGATGTCGACGAGCTCCTCAAGCTTCCACGCTTGGGATGGTCCAAGTACCTTCGGAACTTGAAGGGTGAGCAGATTGAGCAGATCTGCTTCATCACCACGGACGAGGAGTCATGGACATCTCGAGAGGATGTCCATGCAGGGCATCGAGCACGCGAGCTTCTGCTCATCGTCAACGATGGACGAAAGCTGGGCGACGTTGGAAGCAACGTCAACGTTCTACAAGCTCCTCAAGGAATACGAAGATGTATTCCCTGAGCACGTGCCGAACGAGTTGCCCGTGGACAAGGGTGTTCGGAACGAGATCGACCTCGTGCCAGGCACGAAGTACTGCGTCACGCGACAGTGGCCACTGTCGCGTGATCACGTACAGGCGATCGGCGACTTCTTCGCCGATCGCCTCAAGGCTGGACATGTGCGCAAGTCCACCTCGCCACACCCAAGCCCAACCTTCTGTGTCAAGAAAGCCACAGGAGGTTGGCGCATTGTCCACGCGATCAACGAGTTGAACGCGGCCACGGTACCGGCACAAACGCCGATACCGCGCAAAGATGTCATCATCGATGGCATTGCGGAAGCACCGTCTTCAGCACGATGGATCTGATGGATGGATTCTATCAGATCCTGATGCGTGAGAAAGACGTCCCTCTCTCGGTGGTGAGCACACCCAGCGGTATGCTCTGGGAGTGGTTGGTGATGCCTCAGGGGCTAAAGAACGCCCCTGCGACCTTCAACAGATGTGTCACGAATCTGTTGCGCTCGGTGCGCGAGTTCGCACCGAGCTATTTCGATGACGACTACATCCACAGCAAGGCTGTGGATGGCAAGACGGACGTCGAGATGCACCACGTGCATCTCCGTCGAGTCTTAGAGCTTATGCGCAAGCACAAGCTCTACGCGAACCTGAAGAAGTGCATCTTCGGTTCGAGCGAGTTCCCCGTTCTTGGTAGCATCGTCGGCAAGAACGGCGTACGCCATGATCCCGAGAAAATCAGAGCGATCGTTGAGTGGTCAACGCCACTCAACGTCAAGAACCTTCTCAAGTTCCTCGGACTTGCGACGTACTTGCACAAGTACTCGCGCGACTACGCGAGTGCTTCGAGACCCCTCTCGCAGCTCCTGAAAAAGGACGCGGAGTGGGTCTGGACGAACGAGCAGCAAACTCGTTCGACGCGGTCAAGCAGAGCTTGACCGAGGCATCAGTGCTGGCCATAGACGATCACGATCGCCCGTTCCACGTCGTGTGCGACGCGAGCGATTTCGCGATCGGCTGCGCACTGATGCAGCGCGATCACGAGGGGCGTGATCGCTTGGTGTACTACCAGTCGCGCCAGTTGCGCGCGGCTGAGCGGAACTACCCGGTCCATGACAAGGAGCTCCTTGCCATGAAGTTCGCCTTGGCAAAGTTCCGCGTCTATCTCCTCGGAGATAGACCATTCGTGGTCTACACAGACCACGCTTCGTTGCGTACGGCGATCAACTCGCCGCACATTTCCCAAAGAATGGCCAGGTAGCTGGCATTCTTTGCCGAGTACAACTTCTGGGTTGAGTACAAACCCGGAAGTCAGAACGTGGACGCGAACGCGCTCTCGCGCCGTCCAGACCACGAGACAAAGGAGCCGCAGTTCGAGCCTGCGACTATCGCCGCGCTACATGCCAATAGCGCGACTTCCGCGTTCGCGACAAGCATCGCAAGTGCGTACGAACACGACGACGAGTGTAAGGCACTCGTCGCATACCTGTCTCGTCCGTCGGACGAGGTAGAGCGCAAGCCTTCTCCGGTTCAGAATCGCCAACGGCTTGCTGTACTACACGGCAGTCGACGACGGCAGCCGCCGCGACTTGCATGAGTACCATGACGCGCCGATTGCCGATCACCTCGGCCGTGAGAAGACCTTCTTTGCCCTCTCGCGCGACTTCTACTGGTCGCACCAGTACATGTGGGTGCAAGATGTGCCAGCGCGTGAAGCCTTCACAGGCTCCGCCACAGTCGCTACCAGTAGCGACTGACTGCTGGAAGTCCGTTTCGATGGACTTCATCTTTGGTCTGCCGCTAGACAGCGGCAGACGCACAGGTGTGCTGGTCTTTGTCGACCGATTCAGCAAGATGGTGCATCTTGCTGCCGTCGCGGCGAACATCACAGCCGCGCAGACTGCGCGAGCGTTCGTCGATACGGTATTCCGCTTGCACGGAATACCGGAGGAGATCGTCAGTGACCGCGACCCGCGTTTCACTGCTCGTTTTTGGCAAGCAACGTTTGTGTTGCTTGAAACGCGGTTGGCCATGTCAACCGCGGACCATCCCGAAACGGATGGTCGAACCGAGCGCGTCAAACGCGTGCTCGGCAATGTTCTGCGCAGCTTCGCGCACGCGTTTACGAAGTGGACCGAAATGCTTCCACTTGCGGAGTTCGCACTGAACAACGCGGTTCATGCCTCGACGGGCATGAGCCCGTTCTACGTGAATGCCTTGCGGCATCCACGCGTGCCAGCGATCATTGGCGGAGTCGATGGTCGGGCAGATCTCGTCGCGCACGACCAAGCACGCGCGACGGACGGCAGCGTCGTTGGCGCTGCCTATTCGGAAATGAACTCCGAAGAGGGCAACGCGCACACACGAAACCGTAAGCGCGATTTGAGAGAGGGAGGAACTGTGTCGGCATCCGCCATGCCAGCACCCACCTCTGCGGAGTCTGCCAAACGCACAGACTTCGATGAGTTTCATCTACGTCGTCAAGCCGTTGTGTGATATGTACGCGACTCCATCGCAGAGGCGGCGGACAAGCAAAAGCACAACGCAGACGCAAGAGGAAGAAGAAACTCTGACGTGTATGGAGTGGGTGACTTAGTGTTGCTCTCTACGAGTAACCTACCTACACATGCAATCAGCAACTTCACAACCGCGAAGTTGCTGCCAAGGTTCGTGGGACCGTTCAAGGTCCTGCGCAAGACAGGCGACGCCTACACGCTCGACATCCTGAGAGCGATGAAACTGCACCCCACGTAGAACGTGGGGTGCCTCAAGGCATATCGCGACGAGTTCACCACTCGTACGCATTCCAGTTACGCTCCCACTGTGCGAGAGTGTCCTCCGCATCAGCAACCTCTGCTCAAGGCGCACCACGCGCTGACACTCCACTTCAGCGCGACGCTCCGCCGCGTCCAAGCGACCCGCCGCCCCCGCGATGATCGCAGTGGCCCTGGTACTCAAGGTCTTGAGTACCAAGTTCGTTGGAGAGGTTACCCTCTCTCGTTCTCCACATGAGAGCCGCGGAAACAGCTTGCGGAGGACGTACCGGACTTCGTGGAGGAGTACGACCGTCTCCACGGTTTGCAACGCCTCTAGATAAGCGAGCGTGTTGGCGAACGTGCTGGCTCGGGGAACTCAGCACGGAGCGATGCCGCCTCGCGCACGACATAGGCCTGCAAGTAATTTTGCTGTCTCGCAAAAGCAACTTCTGTCATGCGCCGATCGCTCTGCGCACAAAGACCGCAGTGCATGTGATGTGGCACTGCGCAGTCGGCGCGCACGCGCGCATCCCTCGTGAACACGCTGCACGCGCGAGCGCTGCAGGCGCTCGGCGAAAGCACGTGCGTCACTATTGCAGTGACGCAAGAAGTCGCTCCACGAGCCCCATGTACTCAGCGTAGTTGTTTGTTGTCGTCTCGTTGCCGAGCGCCATACTCGCGACCCACACTAGTTGAGCGGACATTGTGCCGATCGAGAGGTGCACGAGAACCGCACCTGATCCGCCTGGGCCCGGATTGCCGCGCGATCCTCCATCAAAGAAAAGGAGGAAGATCGCGTCAATGGCCGTCGTGGATGGAGCGCGAGACAGAACCGCTTCTGAGTCTGTGAGAAGCGCCGAGAAGAGCAGTGATCGGATCACCGCAGTGTCTTTCTCTGTGGTTGAGGTGTGGCGCGTGAAACTGGGATGTTGGAGGCGCCGGAGAGCTCTACGCAACTGGGACCGAGCGCTCTCGAGCTGTCGTTCGGAGTGTTGTTCCAAGTTGTCCATCGTCTCAAGTCTGACCGTCCAGATGGCGTGAAGGACGGTTGCAACCGACAGACTCCATAGCTGCTGAACAGCAGTGTAGAGCTGTTGGCGAGCCAAAGGCTGTGTGTCACTTTGCGATGCAACGCGTTTCACCTCGGACCACGCGTGCTGTGGTACGGCGTCGATCTCGAGCGCAAAGATCCAAGCCCTGGTCTTGGACCTGTCCTGCACTCCTAGGCGCAGCCATACATCCAGCAGCAACTGCCAGTGGGCACTGGCCGAAGGGCACTCCCAGAACGCGTGCGCAGCTGTCTTGCGAGTTGTTGCTGCGCACGTGTCGTACGGGCACGATGTGTTGTGTGCCGACCAGTTCCACATTGGAAATCGGTTGCTCTTGAGTCTGTAAAGAGTCTGGGACGCGCAGGGGGATGCTGCTCGCACGCGTCGGAGGTCGATCCACTCAAGTAGATCTGTGCCCGTACTGATCAGTCGATGTCCTGTCGCCGTCGAGTTCATGTGTTGAATAGAAACCAACACATACATCACAACTAACCCAAACTAGCATGCCTAGGAAAATATTGTAGCAGTGCAAGCAAACGAGCGACGTTATCGGTGTTATTGCAGCTCTTCCAATCGGACGAAGAGCCTTCGTGTATTGCAATACAATATCTATTGAAGTGTACATGCATGCCTAAACAGCAACTCTGTCTGACCTAGCCTGCACGAACTGCGGCAAGCACACCACCACATAGTGCGGATGACATGGAGCCGTCCTGGCTACAGACATACAGGCAGACAGTCAGTCAGTCAGTCAGTGTGTTGATGCTGCTCAAAGGCGTCGACCTGTCAGATACACACTGACAAACGTCCTCAACACTTCGTGTAGGTGTAGCGCACTGCGCTTCTGGGTTGTCTTTAGCCTCAGACCGTCGAGTGTGAGTGTCGTTCAGATGCTCTTTGGTGTGTTTGTGTCTGCCGAGCCATGACGCAGTATCTTGTGTCGCTGCCAATGTTGGCATGTGCCTTCCGTCATCTCATCCTTGCTTGCACAAGAACATACGCGTGTCTACGCTGTGCCTCCAACGCACCAACATGACAAACATTGCTTACAAGTCGAGATCTTCGATCTGATCGGTCTCTTTGATATATATGTCTCGTTGCTAAGCCTGAACTGCTTGCTACATCTCGGGTGTCCAGAGCACATGCGCTTTGCGAGCAGTGCTGCGAAGACTCGACGAGAACTCTGCCACTGGTTCGCGGTCGCAGTCACCGCAATCTGGTCGTTCAAGCAAGCGATTCGCGTTTAGAGTCGTTAGCACGGACGAGTCTGTGCCGACAAGCGCAAGCACACACATACCACAACAGCAAACACACGCTCGGCGCCACACACATACACAACTAGACGTACTTGACGAGCCGTGCGAGCGCGTGGACCGAAACGACGAGACCAGCGCGTCTTTCTCAAGCAGCTCGCGCGCTGCGATCGTGAGCGCACTCGTGTTGCGGGCTATCGTGACGCACAGCGCACAGAAGCAGAGCGTCTTCTGGACGAGACCGTCCGCTGTGGCTTCGAGCGTGAGTTTGCGGCTCACTTTGCAGTTTGAGCACACGAGCTGTCGATCACGAACAACAAGTGCGAGTGCAAGCACCAAGCAAGAGGTGAGCAAGTCAGCAAGGCGAGCGAACAAGCAAGCAAGTTGCTCGTTGCTGGGCAACGCAAGTCGCAAACAAGCAGGCAAGCAAACAAGCACATTTGCAAGTGCTCACACGCAAACAAACATACCTTGCGGCAGATCATGCACGTGCCGCGACTGCTGTTGAAGCTGAGGCGAGACCGACACCCGCCACCGCACTCGCCGTTCAGGGGCGCAAAGACGTCGTCGCCACACGACTTGGAGCTGCGCAGACAACCAAATTCGCAAGACATAGCCAGCCACTGCACTGAGTCTTTGGGTCATCACATTCGCACGCAGCCATCGCTCATACACGTTCGCATGCACATGGCATGGCAGGACACGCACGCATGGACGCAAGCACGCACCTCTGTCGTCGGAGCCGCGCAGCATCTTGCATCATCCAGTAGAGCTTCTTTGACAGCGACGCTTCGATCGTCGCGCTCCCGGCGCGAAGCATGCCGCGCATGACCGAGTGGACAATCGCAAACTCGGGGACGTCGCCCATGGGCGTGAAGAAGCCTTTCTGGAACATCTCGACGCGCTCGTCGTCGAGCTGGCGCTTGATAAACACGAGCGAGCCGTACGCGCGCTCGATCTTGTACTGTGTAAGCGGTCGGAGCTGCGGCAAGTCGACCGAGTGCATGACCGTGTAGCCAATGCGGTCGCCTTCTCTCGACGTCGTCAGACCCATAGCGACGAGCAAGACGTTGTCCCGACGACGCACGAGCGGAGCGAGCTTGTGGCCGTAGACGTACCAGACGAGGCCGCAGAACCGGAACGGGTCTTCTAGACTCGCGCGCTCAAACGTGTAGAGGATCTTGCTGTCGTCCAAGCCGTCGTCCAGTTGGGCCGTGCGCAAACGAAAGCCGTTGTCCGAGTCTGCGAACGCGCCGTACATCGTGTCGTTGAGACGCCCGCGGATGTGTCCATGCACGAGCAGCGTCGGGATCGCCCACTTGGCTTCGATAGTCGTAAAGTCGCCGCCTGGACGCCGGAGCTGCTGCGTGTACACGCGGCGAGCACTGCTGCTGCTACTACTACTACTGCTGCTGTTGCTGCCCGTGCTCCCAGCACTGATGTTGCTGTTGCTGCTGCAGTGACTGCTGCCGCTGCTGCTGAGCCCGAGTGCCTCGTGCTCTTGACTCTTGCGCTTCGCTTTGCGGTCTTTGTAGACCGTGAGTGCGTCTCGCCGGTGCACCGCTCTCCACTCGAGCGGGTCGAGCACAGACGTGAACATCGGCACCGACGCGCGTTCGTCGAGCGGCACGGTGCGGTACTCGGCGTACTCGTCGAGCGCCTCGCGCACGAGCGTCTGCTCGAGGCGGAGGAACTGCGCGCACTGCTCGGGCGTGAAGTCGAGCTCGGCTGGGAAGTAGCGCTGGCACGAGAACTTGGGCATATTGTGTCGTGTGCTTTCAAGCTGTGTCTGCTTAGCGGTGGCTGTGGCGGCTCGTGCTCGTGTGCGCGCACAAGACGGAATGAGGCGCTGATGTGTCGACACGGCGGCGTCCGTTGATCGTGCAAGCGCTACTGGCGCCACTGGTGCAATGCCGCAATCGGAATGGCAGTGACGCTTGTGCGTGAGCGAGCGAGCGAGCGAGTGAGTGAGTGGGCATGGCTGTGACCAGCGCGCGCGCGCCGGTAAGGCGGACGAGATAGGCCAGCAGCACGACGTGAGCGAGCGAGCGCAGGTCGTCGCTTTGCGCTTGGTGCTGCCGCGCGCTTGGGTCACTCGCGACGTGCGTGGTGCTGCTGCAGTTCGAGCGTGCGTGTTCAGCATGGTGGTTGCATAGACGGGCAGCGCCAGCTGGCGGTGCATCGGGTGCTTCAACTAGTGCGCTTGAGAGGTCCGTGCACTTGACGTCTGTATGTTCTGGTCACCACTCTGCGCCAAGTGATCACGCAGCAGAGGAAAAGAAGCCAGGCCACTTCGAACCAGCACTTTGATCGAAGCACCAGCAAGCAAGTCAACCAGCGCGAGCATGTGGGCGATGTGTGTGTTCGTTCATGTAGGACCGCGTGGTGCTGTGAAGCAACACCACATGCTACTCGCTTCACTCGGTGTGCGCGTGCAGCCGTCGTCGTCGTTGCGGCCGACCAGCTTTGATCTTTGAGCGAGCGCCACAACCTCTTTGTCCTTGCGTGCTGCTGCCCAACCTTTCCATCCATCCACTCGCACGCTCGAGTCTTCGACGTATATGTGCTCATCGACGTGTGTACGAGTACTACACAGTCTCTCGAGTGCGTTTGTGTGCTCTTCGTCGTGTGCTAGTACTAGTACTAGTACTAGCCTCGAGCTTCGACGTGTGGGCGCCGCTCCACTTCAGCACAGTGCCCGGCACAAAAGCGAGGATACCCTGGACTATTGCACTATTGGATCCCAAAATGACGGACCAAGATCGACGACTGTTCAGCATGCACATCAAGTTCGAAAAGATCGCGCGAGCGCACTTGCTGATGATCATCCTTTGCGCACAAGACACAACAACAAGACACGACCTACGCACATGCATCGTCGACTGCTCTCACGCTCACTGCTGCTCGTGTTGCTGCTCGCGCTCGCGACAACAACACCGGCAGCAGCAGTAGCTGTTGTCAACTCTGCACCGCTCTTTCGTGTTGATGGCGACGCGATCAGCGCCGCGGACCTCGACTTTGACTTTGAGCTCGATCTCGATGTCGACGCGAGCGCGAGTGCGAGCTCCCGTCGCAAGCAGCAGTCCATGCAAGTCGAGATTGATGCGCTGCGTGGTGCCACAGTCACTGTCGCTCCTCCTGTCGCGCTTGACAATGTACGTGTGTCCCTGCGTTCTCGCTCTCGTGCGGTGCTGCACAAACCAAACACACTCGTCCGCTTCCTTGAGCTTGACGTGCGCGCGTATGTGTCAACGTGCCGTCGCCCGCTGCTCGCTCCAGATCGCGCCGCAAACGTTCAACTTTGGTCGCGGCGTTGGGTACGTCACGACACGGCGCCTGCGAGTGCACGACCCGCTCTTCAGCGTCCCGATGCGCCAAGTCATGAGTCTCGAGTCGGCGCAGCGCGGCCGCATCGGTGTGCTGCTGGACGCAAACCCGGACTTGCCGCCTGCGATCGCGCTCGCGCTCCACTTGCTCGAAGAGCGCGCGCTCGGAGCACGCTCCAACTTCTCAGCGCTGCTGGCGTCGCTCCCGCCGCTCGAGCATGTCGCGACGCAGATCAATAGCACAATGTTCTACACGCGCGAGGAGCTCGCGATGCTCGAGGGCTCGCAGCTCCTCCGCGTCGTTGCAGCGCGCGCGAACGCGCTCGACCACTACTTCCACGCGCTCGTTGCGCCCGTGACGTCGCACGCAGTGGAGCCCCCGCTGTTTGCGCCAGACGACTTCACGCGCGCGCACTTTCATTGGGCGCTCGGCGTCGTGTGGTCCCACGCGTTCCCACTCGGCGACGCCGAGCGCGACATTGTGCTCGCGCCCGTGCTCGGGACCATTGCGCTGTGCGTCGACAGCGACGCATGTGCTCCGAGTCGCATCGAGCTCGACGCGCGGACGCAGCAGCTCGTGGTGTTTGCGTCCGTGGACTACGCGCCTGGCGACGAAGTTGCGCTCGCTGTCGGCGACAAGTCGTCGACGATGCTCATGGTCAACTACGGCTTCACGCGTGCGACGCCGTCGCCGACGCTTGACCAAGTCGACATCTCGATCGTCCTGGACGCCGACGACGCGCTCGCAGACGTCAAGGCGTTCCTGCTCGCGAAGCACAACATGAGCATGAACGACACGTACGCGCTCAGCTACGGACAGTCGCAGCTCCCAGACGCGGTCGTGACGTCGCTCAAGATCAAGCTCCTGCACGGCGCCGAGGTGGGGCGCGTCCAGCACTTGTTTGGCGCCGTGCGAGACGCAAAGACCGAGTACGCGGAGCCGCGGCACATCGTGAGCTTGCGCAACGAGTTTGTCTTCACGCGCGCGCTCGTGCTCACGTGCACCAACTTGCTCGAGCAGTACACCACGAGTCGCGAAGAGGACGCTGCGCGCCTCGCAGTGCTGCCACTCGCGAGTCGCGAAGCGCAGATCCGGCGCCTGCTCCTGCTCGAGAAGCAAGTCCTGGTCGACACGATCGCGCTCGCGACGCAGCAATGGACCGACCTCGTGCGCTCGGACCACCCGAACCTGCTCCGCACGAGCGACTAGCGTCCATACATCCGTGCTAGTACATGCTCATACATGTTACTCTCGACCTCGACAGCGAGCGCATGTGTCCTCATGATCGCGGAGCTGCTCATGACCGACCGAGACACACTTGAAAATTGTATGCGCTGGAAGACCGCGACAGTCGGGAACAGTTCAGCCCATGGCGACTACTGTCTGAACTGGCGCCGGTCAGTTTGAGCAAGAGCGATCGATCGATCGATCGATCGGCACCTGCATGCGCTTGATCGACGCTCGATGCGAGGAGGTCGTCGAGCTTCTGCATGGACGTCGGCGCGGCCAAGTGAGCGCGTATGGCGCTGCGATGACCAGCGCGCGCGCTAATGGAAGCGGACACGACGGCCACAACGGCGTCGTGGATTCTCGCACTCTCGCGCGCGCGCTCGCTCTCTCTGTTCTCAAGTGCGATCTGGTCGGGAGTCGTCGCTCGCCGTCGCCACCGAAGCTGCTCTTGCACGATCACGCGCAGCGAGAGCAACATGTGCGCGCGCGTGTCTCCGCACTCACTTGGCTACGAAAGTCGAGCGTCGTGCCCCTCGGTGGTGCGATCGCGCGTGCCAGTCTCGATTCCGCCTGCACGCACCGGCACACACACACACACATAGCAGTCAGCACTCACTCGCTCGCAGCGCAGCATGCCCCAGACGCGGCGGTCGTTCCTCTCGTCGAGCTCGAGCTTGTCGCTCCCGCCCATGCTCTCAGTGCCAGCGCACGTCAACTCGACCGGCGGCGCGTCGTCCGTCTCGACGACGTTCACCGACAGCTCATCGAGGCGCGACCGACGCACGTACAATGCGTCCGAGTTCGTCTTCTCGATCGACGACGACGGCCGAGGCGCGCGCATCCAGGACGACGCCGCGATCCTCGAGCACTTTAGCCACCAGTACGGCCAGCAGATCACACCGACGATGCCGCTCGCAGCCTCTGGCGGCACACGAGGTGGCGCTGGCGCGCCGTACGGCTTCTTCCACGGCAACATCTACGGCACGCTGCGCGACAGCGGCGACGGCCGAGCCAACACGACGCTCTTGACAAAGCAGTACGCTGGCTACGTGCTCTCGGCGCTCGCGTCCGGTTACGTCTACGCTACCGTCGAGTACGTGCTCATGCGTCTCGATCCGCGCGTCCTCGGACTGCGTGAGACGCACGCGCTCCAGGGCGTGCTCGACCTCCAGTGGGCCGTCGTGCTCTTCCTCGGGCTCCTCTCCGACGCATTCGCGCCATTTGGGCTCCGTCGCAACGCGTACATCATCAGTGGCTGGATCAGCGCCAGCGTGCTCTGGACCGCGCTCTTTGTGCTCTTCCAGTGCTCCGAGAGCATCTTCGGCACGCCAGCACCGCCTCCTGCAGTCGCAACCGTCGGCATCACAGCAGCAGTGCTCGCACTCGTCGTTGCGACGAACGCGCTCGACATCCGCGTGATCGAGCTCTCGCAGCACGAAGAGCTCCGCGTGCGCGGTCGCCTCGTCGCGACGTACCAGAGCCTGCGCATTGGCGCGCAAGTCATGCTTCACACGCTCGTGCTCACGATCACGAGCGCGTCGGCGACCGCAAGCGACGCGTCGCGCTCGAGCGAATCAGACACGCGAGTCGCGCTGACGCTCCCGTTCGACGTCTCGCTCGTGCTCTTGCACCTCGCACTCGTGGCACTCGTGCCGATTCCGTTCTTGCTCCACTATGCGCGCGAAGAGCGCGTGAAGCGCGACGCTGCGGCGCTGCACTTGACCGAGACGTGCAAGCAGTTCTGGCAGTGTGCGCAGCAAAAGGCGATCTGGCACCTCGTCGCGTTCAACTGCGTGCTCTACTTCTTCACGCTCTTGGACTACAGCGACGCGACCCGCGCGCTCTCGATCTGGACGCGCGAAGCGCCGCAGACGCGTCGCGTGCGGTCGGTCATCAGCGACGCGGCGTTCGTCGCCGCGCTCGTGGCCTGGAAGTACGGCGGCGTGAACGCGTGCTGGATCCGGTCGATCGCAGTCGTCATTGGTTCGTGGGCCGCCGTGTACCTCACTGCGAACACGCTCATTGCGTTTGACGTCGCGCGCGTGTCGTGGATCCCGACAGTCTTGGGCGTCCTACGCGCCGGACTGCGCGTCCTGCTACTGCTGTCTGCGTTCGTCCCGACGATCGAGGTCGCGCAGCTCGGGTCCGAAGGCACGATCTACGGACTCTTGAGCTCGTCCCAGAGCATCGCAAAGGTCCTCGGGTCCCAGCTCTCGCGCGCAATCCGAGACGCTGATTTCTCGCAGCACCTCGCAATGCGCAGCGTCGCCGCTGTCCAGCGCAGCGACCGGACTGTCGAGTGGCAGGTCTTCTACGCCGTGGCGATCCTCACTGGCGCGAAGCTCTTGGCGCTGCTCTCGCTCGCGCTCTGTCCGCAGCAGAAGCTCGACGCCCAGCAGCTCCGGATCTACGGCGGCTACAGCAAGCTCGCGCTTGTGATCTTCCTTTTTGCGTACGCTGTGAGCTACCCGGCAGCGACGTACCTGCAGTACCGGCGCGTGATTGAGCGAGTCGGTTGACGAACTCCAGCGGCAGGTACACAGCTCCTGGCGACGTCGGCTCCAGATTTCGTGGTGAGGCGGCTGGTGCATCCAGCGCTCGACCAGGACGCAGATCAACGCTCGTCGAAGCGTGATGATGGACAGTGCCAACACCGACTTGTTGATAAAGAGGTAGAAACCCTGTCTAGAGCAAATAGAGCAGATCTATTTAATAATATAGTCTAGTTGAGCATACTAGCTGACTGTACTATTGGACTTGTTTGTATTCAAGTGGACTGGAGCACAAAGATAAAGAGGTCTTTGCTGCACCAAGGCAAAATAAGTATGTCGCCACTCGGAGTCCGCGAGGCAGCAACACCTTTGAGCACCGACTGCGCCACGAAGCAAGAGTGCAAGTGTACGTTTGGCGCAGTGCGTAAGGCTCGAGCACGTCCAGTCTCTCACGACTTTGCGCTCAGAGTAGGCGGTTTCTGGTGCTTGTCGACAAGGCACTCCGTGACTTCTGTGCTTGTCATACACTGCTCCTCATCAACTCGCGTTCCTTCTCGATACGACATGAACTGAAGGCGCTCGAGTTCATGACTGTGGGAGCAGTTAGGAGCTGTGATCAAGTCGATCTGTGAACAACGCGATCGGTTGGACGATCGATCGAGCAGGTGCAGAGGCCTCAAGGTGGATAGTTCGCCGAGCATTGTGTTGTGCTGTGCAGTCCAGCAGTCCAGCGCTCTACTCGAGGCACGACGTCAAGTGTTAACGAACAGCTACGAGACCTCTCGTTGACGACTCGGACGCACGCGAGTCCTCTTTCAACTGGTCGCGCGCTGGCGTCGACACGTACGATCAGCGGACCGATCAGCGGACCGATCAGCTCGCCAGTACCGTCCTCTCGCGCCTCTTGGACAGCCCGAATGCGCGTGTCTGATAACAGCGTCGTCCGTCACGACACAGCGTGCTTGCCCTCGCGTGTGTGCGGCTGGCGCGAACGCGGCCGAAGTGGTCATCGGCTCTCGCATGATTTGAACGCCATGCGGTTGCGGTCGTTCCACACGTCATGCTCGGATTGCTCGTGTGCGGGAAGCCCTGAGATGCGTCCTGCGTCGCGCGCGATGCGATGCGGCGCGATCGAATCGATGCTTCTCGCTGTGCACGCAGCGCCACAACCGTTCCGCGCGGGCTCGAGTCGCACCGACAGCGGCGGAACGACCGCCATGAAGCTGTACGACGTCAACGACGTCGACGGCGCCTGCGGCAGCAGCAGCGGCACGACTGTACGCGACAGCAACAGCCTTGCTGCTGCCTCGAGTCTCGTGCCGCAAGCAGCCATCCCGATGCTGCACCAGACACTGCGGCTGTCGTCCGAGTTTGAGCTCTCGTTCGACGACATCGTGAGCTTTGACGACGTGCACGAGCACACACGCGGCAGCAGCGCGCGGCTACCACCGCCGCCTCTGCTCGACTTCCACTACGACCACAGCTACCACACACGAGCCGCCGCTGCTGCAGCAGCCTCGTATGACCAGCACCACGTAACGCAACTCACGCCAATCGCACAGCGCTTCGACGACAGCGACTATGGTGGCGGCTTCTTCCACCTCCAGACGTACGGCGCTCTGCGCAAAGGCGGACACGTGGCGCTGCTGTCGCGCGAGTACTCTGGCTACGCGCTGTCGGCCGCCTGGTCGGGCTACGTCTACGTCATGATCGAGTTCGTGCTTACGCGCTTGGCGCCCGAGCGGCTCGGCATGCGGAGTGCGACAGCGCGTGGGATGCGCGACTTGCTCCACTTGCAGTGGTCCGTCGTGCTCGCGCTCGGCTTGCTCTCGGACGCATGTGCGCCATTCCGACTGCGCCGGAACGCGTACATCCTTGGCGGCTGGATGCTCGTGAGCGCGTGCTTCAGCGCGCTCTTTGTGCTGCTCCAGTGCAGCGGCGACCTCACAACGACCGCGCCGTCGCAAGCGCTGAGCGCTGCCGCTGTTGCGTGCGTCACTGGCGCGATGCTCTTCCTCGTCGTGCTCACGAACGCAACAGACATCCGCATCGTCGAGCTCGCGCAGCAAGAAGAGCTCGCTACACGCGGCCAGCTCGTCGGGACGTACCAGATCCTCCGCATCGGCGCTCAGGCGTGTGCGCATGCGCTAGTGAAGCTCAGTCTTCCTGTGCACCCTTCGAGTACGAGCTCAGACGTCATGCTCGACGTCTCGCCGCTCACGGTCAAGCTCTTGGTGCTCCACCTCGCTGTCCTCGCGCTCGTCCCGATCCCGTTCGTCGTGCACCACGCATTCGAGCCGAGACGCGCGTCGAGTGCGACGACGCAGTTCCGCGAGACGTGCCGCCAACTCTTCCGGAGCGCGCAGCAGAAGGCGATCTGGCAGCTCGTGGCGTTCAACTGCGTGCTCTACTTCTTCAGCTTCCTCGAGTACAAGGACGTCGCGAAAGCGCTGAGCGTCTGGATGGCGCAGCCGCCGCCGACGCGCTTGACCCAGTCGCTCGTGAGCGACATTGCGTTCACGCTCGCGCTCGTGTGCTGGCGCTCGTGCGGCGGCGTGCGCGCTCCATGGCGCAAGCTCGCAGCAGCGGTGATCGTGACATGGTCGCTCGTCTACTTGACTGGCAATGCGCTAGTCGCTTGGAGAGTCCTCCGTCCAGCGCCATGGCTGCCGGTGGTCCTGAGCGCACTCAAAGCGCCGTTCCGCGTCTTGCTGCTCCTGTCTGCGTTCGTTCCGACGATCGAGGTCGCGCAGCTCGGGTCCGAAGGCACGATCTACGGACTCTTGAGCTCGTTCCAGAGCGTCGTCAAAGTCCTCGGCGCGCAGCTCATCGACGCAGTGGTCCACGAAGGCGGCGAGCGCATTGCGATCGATGCTGTCGCAGTCGCAGAGCAAGCACCGGGCGTAGGCTCACGCGTCTTCCTCTGGCTCGTCGCGCTCACGAGTCTCAAGCTCTTGGCGCTCGTGGCGCTGTGCTTCTGTCCACAGCAGAAGCTCGACGCGCAGCAGCGACGGATCTACGGCGGCTACAGCAAGCTCGCACTCGTCGTCTTTGTCGCTGCGTACGCCGTGAGCTACCCAGCAGCGACGTACCTGCAGTACTCGGCACTCCGTGTCTAGCGTGCGCTCTTTTTGTGTTAGTATCTATGATAATCCTGATCAGTCTTTGTGTGAGCGACTCCTCTATCAAGAAGACTGCTACTCGTACGCTGCGAACTCGCCACGCACGAACTCGATCGCTGCGACTGCGAGCAGCGGCGTCCCGCGCTCGCTCTTCTTGCAAAACCCGAGCACGCAGACGTCGTCGCCTGGGTGGAGCATCTGGAGCACGTCGTAGAACCGCGTCGATGACCACGCAAGCTCATCGAGCTGGAGAAACGCCTGGAGCGGCGCGTCGCTGGTGATCTCACTTGCTGCGGTCTCGGAGCTGCGACTCGACGTCGCAACAGGCACAGAGCGCACCACTGGCGCGAGCGTCACGAACGCCATGCCCTTGCTATAGCGTCGGACGTTTGTGATCTGCCCGAGGACTTGGACGTACGTCCGGTCCGCGACGACGCTCGGGTCGATCTCAGCTGCTTGTGGTGCGAGTGCGAGCGCCGCAGGGACAGACAGATCGAGGACGCATGCGCCAGCTGCAACGAGAGCCGCTCGTACAGCGTGCAAGTCGATCTGGAGCATGCGCTTCATCGCGAGCACTGCGTCTTTGAGTTGCTGGTGGCTCGCGAGCTCTTGAGCTGCAAACACACGGTCGGCATCGCCGCGGTCGATTGGCGCACACACAAACGCAAACGTGAGCTCTTGGTCGCGCTGCGCTCGGTGCTCGAGTGCCCACGACTCGACGCGCTTCGCCTGCTTGATCGCGACGCTCTGGACGTCAAACTGCAGCGACTCGTGGCTCAAGTACTCCTTCTTGCGCCAGTTCTTGCGCGGCGTGACGCAGACAAACGCCACGGCCTTGCTGCTACTGGCGCTTGTTGCTGTGGCTCGCGCGACGCGGTGCACGAGCGCGCAGAGGTGGCGAAAGAGCGGTGCGTTGCGGCTCTCGCCGCGAAAGCCGTGGTAGATGAACCGGTGGTCCACGACACAGTCGATGCCGCTGAAGAGCGGGGCACCTGCGCCGCTTTCAAACGTCACGAGCACGCTGTTTGCTAGGACTGCGTCATCGTCGTCCGTGTCGAGATCCATTGCGGCGATCGCAGCGCGGTCGATCGACAGGTGCAGCGAGCCTTGACGCGTCTCGACGACGGCGTCGCTTGTAGCGTCATCGTCACTGCTGCTGCTATGCGCGAGCGTGAGCGTGAGCAGCAAGACTGTCATTGCAGCAGGAGCGTCGCTCGCCGCACCAGTGTCGAGTGGTGGTGCACTGAGGACGTAGACGTGCTCGTAGCCTTGGCGAAGGAGGCGCGCAGCGACGACGCGGCTCGCGAGCGAGTCGAGGATGAGGATGTGCTGCGTCTTTGGCAAGCGCTGCAGGAGTTCAGCTGGGAGCTCGCGCACGCGTGACTCTGTCTCGTCCGCCCCGAGACTCTTGCTCTCGTTCGTGAGCAGGTCGCTCAAGATCCCGAGAACGCGCGCGCACTTGGCGTAGGCTGCAGCGACTGGAGCACTCGCGCCGTCAGCGTCTTGGATGCCAGTGGCGCTGTCGCTGCTCGCAGGACTCTCGGCGTGAAAGACCTTGCGCACGCACACCTTCGCCTCTGCGTCTGGGATCACAACGGCGCTCGCTGGCGCTTGCTCGCCGACCCACACGCGCACTTCGCGCTTGTCCGAGAGGACGCTAAAGTCGTCGTAGACAACGTCAGGCGGTCGCGCAAAGAGCGCTTCGTGCTGACTGAACCAGTTGCAGCACGGGAGCGTGACGACGCCGACGATCTGCTCTGCGTCGACTGCGCTCAGCGCTTGGTCGAGCGTCACGTGCGCGTGCACGAGCACGACGATCGCGCGCCGTAGTGTGATGCGCACGTTCTCGATCTTGTTGCGAATGACGACGAGGTTCGTGATCGTCTCCCACCCGAGCGAGCGCTGCCATTCAAAGCGAGCGTGAGGAAGTCTAGTCATACACGCAGGTGCGAGTGTAGCACGACGCACCTCGGACGATCGGAACTCCATTGCTGGATCGATGCTAAAGCTCTTCCAGTGGCGCAGGCGATGCGCAAACATCGCAGCAGTGCGCGCTGCGTCAGCACAAGCGCAGGTGAGTGTGCGTGTGTTGGTTAACAGTCGTGGCAGCGTGGTCGCCTCGTACTACGTACGCGTGCTGCCGTCGCCAACGACGACGATGCCGTCGGCTTTTGCGCTCGTGTCGCGTGAGCTCTCGTGCTCGTCGTCGAGCAGGACGTACTTGCGCACTGCGTTGAACACGCCCATGCTCTAGTCCAGTGCAAACACAAGCAGTAAGACCATGCGCATGTGAGCACTTGCATAGACAAACGCGATCGCACACGCAAGTGCACAGACAGAGATGATGCTGCTGCACCTCGGTGATCTCCTTGGAGTCGGGATAGAGTTTGTGGTCGAGCAGCGCCGATGCGCATTGGAGCTTGCCGACAAACTCGTTCAAGTACCGCAGCGACACCTCTGGCTCGGTTGTCGAGACGACTGCGCCATTGCGCGTCGAGGACGCAGCAGCAGCAGCAGGAGCAGGCACGTGCCAGCGCGAGAGATGGCGCTTCACCTCCATGGCCATGGCGAGTGGCGGCTTGCCGTAATTGGCTGGTGCGTCAATTGAGTGGCCAATTCCCTGTCATTTTCGTTAACGGTCGCCATCGTATTAGAAGGGGTGTACACACCAACATCAATCACACTGTTCGAGATCAAGCATCATGGACAGCAAGTCGCTGCTCCATGCGCTCTCGCCGCAGCTCCAGGCGCTCGTCGAGGCGTCTTTGTGCGAGAAGCTCCCAGATCGCACAACTGCGCGGCAGCAGAACGCAGCAAGTGGTTCGGACACTGCAGCACCAGTCACGTCTCAAAGTCAGCAAGAGCAACCTCGTCACAACGCAGCAGCAACAGCTCCACAACCGCCTGCTGCTGCTGCTGCTGCTGCGTCAGGGCCTCTGAGCTCCACATCTACCGAAGCCACAGCTACAGCGCCAGCCAGCGCACCAGCAAACGCAACACTCGCAGTGAAACTCAACCCTTCGGAGCTCTTTGGTACGTCATACATGCACTCACAGCACTCAAACACGTAGAGCTGACGATTCACTCGCGATGCCCAGTCCTTCAGCATCCCGAGTCGCCAGGCTTTGTCGTCAAAGAGCGCTTCCTCGGCCACGATAGCGCCTTAAAAGCACGCAATGCGCTCGTTGCGCTTGCGCAGACAGAGTCACTCCGAGACGCGCGCGTTGGCCATGGCGAGCAGGTCAGGAGCGAGCGCTCTGTGCGCGGCGACCGCATCCTCTGGCTCAAGCGCCCGCGCGACCTCAGCGCGCGTTCTAGCGTCCCAAATGCGCTCGATCCTGCGATTGCGCACCTGCTCAAGCACGTCGAGACGCTCGTGTTTGGCGTGAAAGAAGCGCTCGCACCAGCGCTCGATGTCCGGAACGTCACGTCGACACAGTTGGCGATCTTCCCAGGCGACGGCAGTCGCTTTGTCCGCCACGCTGACACGTACTCGAGCGCCCACGCAGACGACACAGCAGCGTCGACTGGAGCGAGCGACCTCGTACGTCTCGTGACGTGCGTCTACTACCTGAATCCAGACTGGGAGCCTGCGCACGCTGGGCAGCTCCGCGTGTACGTCAACAGCTCATCGTCTGGACCAAAGCACTGGGACGTGGCACCAGCGCTCGATACGCTCGTGGTCTTTCGGAGTCTCGACGTTGAGCACGAGGTGCTCCCGACGTTCCACGACCGCATGGCGCTCACGATCTGGTACTACGGCCGCGTCGCACACGATCGTAAGCCTCGCGTCTCAACGCCAGCGGCTCCAAGTACGAGCGCAGCAGCGGCACTCGCACTCGTGAAGGACATGCTCCAGACAACACCGCCACCACAGAGTACGTCTGTCGCGTCGTTGCCAGTCGCATTGCCCGCCTCTGATGGATCGCCGAGCGACACGATCTTCGTTGCGATCCCGAGCTACCGCGACCCTGAGTGCCGCCACACAGTTGACGACCTGTTCGCAAAGGCGAGCGACCCGAGTCGCATTCGCGTCGGCATCTGCTTGCAGCTCGGAGACGGCGACGACGACCCGCAGTCACACTTTGCAGCGACGTACGCGCCAGCGCAGGTCCGCATCACGTCGATCGACTACCGCGACGCTGCAGGTCCGTGCGTCGCGCGCGCCGAGGCGCAGAAGCTGTACGACGGCGAAGCGTACTACCTCCAGATCGACAGCCACATGCGCTTTCGCCCGCACTGGGACGCGTACTTGCTCCAGGAGCTGCGCAAGTGCCCGAGCGCCAAGCCGATCCTCACGACGTACCCACTTGGGTACACGCTCCCAAACAACGTCTCGACAGACGAGCGCCCGACACTCCTGTGCGCTGGGACGTTCGACGCGAACGGCATCTTGCGGCAAGCGAGTAAGACGCTCGCAGCAAAGTCGTCTGCGTACGTGCACTGGAGTCACCACGCGTGTGCTACTGCTGCTGCTGATGCGCCAGACTGACTGACAACGACACTGATGGACGATGATCGTGTGCTTGGACAGACCGATCGCATCGCGCTTCTGGGCCGCAGGCTTTGCGTTCTCGTCGGCGTCTGTGATCCAGGACGTGCCGTACGACGCGACGCTGCGGTTCCTCTTCTTTGGCGAAGAGGCGTCGATGAGCGCGCGGCTCTGGACGAGCGGCTACGACTTCTTTGCTCCGAGCGAGGCAGTTGTGTATCACTTGTGGACGCGCGCGTACCGCCGCGTGTTCCACGAGCTCGAGGACGAATCAACGCGCGCGTGGCGCACTGCGTCGCAGCGCTACGTCAAGTCGCTGCTCGTGCCAAGCGCAGCGGACGCGAGCGGCTCGACCACGTGCGTCCGGGTAGGTGCGTTTGCGCTCGGAGCTGCGCGAAGTTTGGCGGTCTACGAGACGTACATTGGCGTCGACTTTGCGGCGCAGAGCGTGCAGTGGGCGGCGCAGTGGGGCCATCTCGACCCCATGCGCTTTGAGCTCTCGAGCAGCGCAGCAGCGCACGCGCCGGCGTAGACGATCTAGCGGCAACTTCACGACTGTGTGGGAGCCAACCGCTTGCGCGACGACGCGTCAGAGGACAGTAGCTCCAGCGCTCAGTGCCATGCACGCAACACAATCACAACACACACATGCGCGTTCACTCGCTTCATCTCATAGTCTCTCTCTCTCTCTCTACGTCGCTCTTCATCTCTCTCTCTCTCTCTCGCTACGTCTGCTGCTACGCACACGCACGCACTAGAACTTGCGCACGCGCTCGAGGCGCTCGCGCAGCAGCTGCGTAGTCGACGACGTCGATGCGCTCGTGCTGCTGCTGCTGTGGCTGTCGCCGGCCGTGAAGCTCGCGCGCACGCTCGAGACCGCCGCCGTGCGACTCGCAGCAAACTCGTTGAACGACGTGAAGCTCGCGCGGCCGCTCGCTGCTGCCGACGTCGCGTGTGTACGCGCGCGCGCGAGGTCTCGCGTCGCACTCGGCGCACTCGCACCTGGCGCAGGCTCAAAGAGCCGCCGCGTGACGCTGTCGACGTCTGCTGGTGCGGCACCTGATGAACCAAAGCGCGCGCTGCCACTCGCAGCAACTGCCGGTGTCGTGGTCGTCATGGGGATCGCGACGCTCACGTCGGCTGCCTGCGTCGGCGAGAGGCCCATGCTGCTGAGCAAGTCGCGCACGGGCGACGGCATGGGCAAGTCGGCGAGCGACGCCTCCAAGCTGCTCGGGCGCGTCTTCAAGAGGCTCTCGGCGATGATCCGGAGCGCCGACTGCATGTTGTCGTTCGCGATCTGCACGGCGAAGAGGTCGGTCTGCGGCAGCGTCGAGAAGAACGAGTGCATCTGCATGAGCACGCCAAAGACGTCGATGCCCTCGAACGGGTTCAGCGCGCGCGCCTGTGTCGTCGAGAGCTGCAGCAGCAAGCGCCCGACGAGCTGGTCGAGCGAGTCGGTCTTCATCAAGTGCTTGTACGCGTCGCGCGCGTTGTACTCGCCGACGTCGTTCCGGACGATGCGCTGGAGCAAGTTGATCACCGACGGGTACACCTCACCGGCCTTGACGTGCTCCGTCACGCTCCGCAGCGCCTTCACGAGCGCCTTGAACAGCAGCAGGAACCGCTTCTTCTCGGACGCCATTGACGCCACTTGGGGCGACGCCGTGCTCCCGCGCGACGCAAACTCCTCCATGCGCGGGTCCAGCATCTTGGAGCAGAGCTCGAGGATGATGCGCTCCACGGCGTAGCGCTGGATGCTCTCGGTCGCGTCGCTGCTACTGAGCAAGAGATGGAGCGTCGGGAGGCTGAGCGACAGGACCTGGATCACGAGCGGCTGTGGTGGCGTCGACTCCACTGACCCAAAGCTCGCGTGCAGCAGGTCGCAGAGCTTGATGAAGATGTCGTTGACGTAGTAGCGCAGGAACGCGAGCTCCGACTCGCCCGACGGCCGGTCGATGATCGCGTACAGACCCTTGAGCGCGTCAATGCCGTCTGCGTACTCGGGCGAGCGCTCGTCCACGATCTCCTTCGTCTCGGTCAACAGTCGGTCGATCGGTCGCAGCAGCAGCGCTTCAATCGTGCTCTCCGATGGATCCTCGTCGTCCTCCTCTTGCTCCTGTTGCTCGTCATTCAGTCCGTACGCCTGCTCCGTGTCGTCGTGGATGCTCAGCGCCGTCATGTCGGCGTCGTCGTCATCGTCCTGCGGCATCTGCGGCGCAAACGACATGACTGGCGCTGGCGGCGGCATCACTGGCGCACTCACGCCATTGCTAAAGGCCTTGACGCCAAGCGACGGCGCGTGGCTCGGCGGCATCACTGGCATCACTGGTACGCGCGGCGGTGTGAGCGCCGTTCGCGTCGGCGCTTGACGCACAGCAGGCGACTGCGGCACAGAAACACTTGCGCTCTCGTGCATGCTCCCAGGCGGCAAGTGCTTGATGCGCGCGTTGAGCAAGTCGATACCCTGCTGCGACGTCACGCCCGTGAACCGAAAGAACTTGTCCAAGTTGCCGTCCGTGCGCGTGTAGACGGCCACGAGCGCATTGAGTGCGCTCTCGCGCAGCTCCTTCTCGTGCGCCGTGACGTACTTGCCCACCTCCTTCACGCACTTCTTCCCCAAGACGTGGAAGCCGTGCGTCGAGACGATGTGCTCGACCAAGTCGATGCACTCGCACCGACTCCGCATGTTCTTGCACGCCGTGAAGCACTCCATCAAGTACCCGACGTACTTCTCGCGGCTGTACACGTCCACGACGAGCTTCATGATGTCGCGAAAGCGCACGCGGAAGCGCGGCTTCGACTGACCGCTCTCCTGGAGCAAGTACGGCAAGAAGATCGCGGCTTCGACGTCGTCGAGCTGGTACGCGAGGCCCTTGAGCACTTCAAAGAGCTTCACGAGAAAGTCAAGGAGCTTCGCGAGCGCCTGGACATTGTTGTCAACGATCCGGAGCGAGCACCACTTGAGGATCCAGTCGAGCGCCGCGACGACCTCGGTCGGTTGGCTCGACGCGCACGTCATCAAGTCGGTCACAGCTGCCATCATACCCTTCTCAAGCGTCGGCGCAAAGAGCTTGGCGTGGAGCTCCGGCGCGAGGTACGGCCGCCACTCGGCTTCAATCTCAGACTTGCGGGCTGCCATCTCGCTCGCAGACGTCGACTCAAAGACCCACTTGTTGTGTTGTCCCTTGGCGAGGCGCGCGGTCTTCGTCCCATTCATCTTGAGCAAGAGCATCGTCGACTGCGACGACAGCGACGACGTCTCGCTGTCTTCCGAGCACTCGGACATCGCGACGTCTGCAGACGACGTTGTCGACGGCGCGCGGTACGAGCCAGGACGCAGGAGCTGCGAGCGCGCCGCTGCGCCAGGCTTGGATGGCATCGATCCCGCGCGTGCGAGCCGAGACGCACCGGGTCCTGCGCGTGTCGGTGTGCTAGGCACAGCAGGCGCTGCTGCTGCTGGTGCGGCTGGCACAGACGCACTCGCACTGGAACCAGCGCTCTCTTGTACCGAGTCGCAGACCTTTTGAATGAGCGGCCGGAGTGTCCGCATCTGTGCAGGCTTGATGTCGCGGCAGCCGGCAGTCAAGACCGTGTCCTGCCCGACGGACCGGATCACCTCAGCGAGCACGGCTTGTGCGCGCTCCCGCGCTTCTGACGACTTGTCCATCAGACACTGCACGGTCGGGACGACGAGGCAGTTCAGGTCGACCTTTGTGCTCCAGGGCTTCAGATGCTCGGCCGCCCAGCCGAGGAGCTCAGCGCGTCCGACTGGGTTGAGCAAGCCCTCGCTCACGGCTGAGAGGAGGCTCTCGAGGCACGCCTGGGACGTCTCGTTGTTGTGGTGCACCCACTTGTGCAGCGCTTCGACAGACGCTGTCTGCATCGTCTTCTTGTTGTCTGCAACGCCGCTCACGAGCGTTGGACCGAGGAACTTGGACATCTTGGCGATGTCCGGACCCACGCACGACGCCACAGTGCCGATCACCTGCGCCGCTTTGACTTTCAAGTTGGCGTTCGAGTCGCTCAAGCGCGCCTTCAGCGCTTTCAGGACCTCTTGCACCGCTTTCGTGAACTCGATCGCGCCGCCAGAGCCGTCGCAGATGCTCTGGACAGTGTCCATCGCCGCGGCGCGCTTCTTCCACGCCGCCATGTCCTCGTCGCACTTCATGTCGGCAAAGAGCTCCTTCGTGAGCTGACTGCTGATGTCCATGCGGCCAAAGAGCGCACCCGGGTCAACTGCCTTCTTGCCGCCACCGCCGCTGCTGCCGTCGCCGTCATCTTTGACTTGGCGCTTTACAGACGCCATTGCGCTCGACGGATCAAAGCCGGTCTTCTTGAACTCGGCCTCGACAAGCGACGCAAGTGCAGGCTTCCAGCTCTCGAGGTTCAGGATCGGCAAGAGCGCGGGGCCGAGCTGCGAGTACATGACTGCGAGCACAGCGATCGCACCTGTGCGGACTTTTGGGTTCGACGACTCCAAGCCCTGCGGTCCTTTCACAAAGTCAATCAAGAGCCGCGGGCTGCAGACTGCGATGCCAAAGTCCTTGACGCAGTCTGCGAGCACTACGAGCGCCTCGCAGTGCGCCAGCGGCGTCTTGACGTTTGGCATGTGGTTCAAGAGACACCCGAGGACGTACGATGGACCAACGGCTTCGCAGAACTGGAGCACCATGGCCCGGATCGTCTCGGACGCTTTGCGATCGCTGATCTTGTCCGCGGCGGCTGGGACGACGAGGCACACGACGCCGCGCGGGAACTTGCTCACGGCCGTCTCGGCAAACGTCCCAATGGCTTGGAACGCGCTCTTGACGACGTTGATGTTGCTGTCTTTGAAGTCTTTCACTTGCTTCGCCACGTACACGGCCAGAGCTTCGACCACGCGCATCGTCATCGCGCTGCTGTTCTCGCGTGCAAACGCCTCGAGCTGCTCGATCGCCGTCTTGCGCTCCATCCACTTGGTGCTCGCAAAGCCGTCTTGGATCTCGGACCAGGTCTCGATCGACAAGTCGCTCAGGACGTCTTCTGCTTCTTCCGGCGCAACTGAGATCGCCATTGGCGTGAAGTCGCCTCCTGCAGACGACGAGGCACCACCGCCAGCGCCTGCACTGCCAGGTCGCCGTGCTGCTGCTGTTGCAGCACCAGCCGGTTTGCTCGGTGCATCGCCAGTTGCTTTTGCTGCAGCAAGGCGCGACGGCGGTCCCTTTGCTGGCGCTTTCTTCAGTCCAGGACGCGCAGCTGGCGCTGCAGGTGGCGCGTCGCTCTCGATCACTTCTGCAGGCTTCTTCACAGCAGCAGCAGCAGCCGGTGCCGCAGTCTTGGCAGCAGCAACGCCGCCGCCAGAGCGCGCTGTCGTGCCGACGCTTTGCTGAATCGTCTTGAACGACCGCGGGTTCTTGCGCGCGACGTCGTCGACCATGCTCTGGAGCCACTCGGCGATCTGCTCGTTCGCCTTGAGCAAGCCAATGAACGCGTCCAAGCCGGCTTTCTTGACAGTCGGGTCCGTGTCGTCCATCGCCGTGGTAAACAAGCCACCGAACTCGAGCATGAGGCTCTTGTCGCTCAAGTTGACCATCGGCTTGTCGACGCAGCGCGAGAGGAACGCAAGCGTCTGAACGCGCGCTTGCGGCGCTTTGTTCTTCGACGCGTCGAGCGCGAGCTTGAGCTCGTCCATCATCATGTCGATCGTCATGGCATGCTGCAAGAACAGATCAAGCGTGTTGTTCGACGCCAGGAGCACGACGCTCTTCTTGTCCGAGAGCTTCCGGAGGATGTCGGGGAAGAGCATGCGCGCGTACTGCGTAAACTGCTTCCGCAAGCCGTCTGCGAGCGCTCCCAGAACCTCGACCGACTTGGCGACAATGTTCACGTTCGCGTCGTTCGAGAGGATCTTGAGCGTGTTCACGAGCTCGTAGTACTCGCCATTCGCGAGCTTTGGCACGGGACCAATCGTGTCGAGCACGATCTTGAGCGCCTCGACTTTCTCGCTCCACTTCGGCAGTGCGAGCTTCGCTTTGAACTCGGTCCGCGGGAGCTTCGCGAGCAAGTCGACGGTCTCAGCAAACTCGCGCGGGTCGAACGCACCGCCACCGCCTGCTGCTGGTGCACCGCCAGTACCACCAGCACCACCCGCACCACCAGCGCGCTGACCTGGCGCAGCAGGACGCTTCGCACCGCGCACGAACTTTGTCGGCGCTGCTTGACCGATCGTCATGTCTTTCGTGAGCGTATCGTACTCGGTCTTCTGCGCTTGACGCAAGTTCCCGACGATGTCCTGGACGAGCGCAGGACCAGTCCAGCGATGGATCTCGACGACAATGTTGAGCGCAATCGGCCGCACGCCGTTCACAGTCGACTCGCAGAGCGTCGGGAGCGCGGCTTTCAGCGCTGGGAGCGGCACAACACGCGGCCCAAACGCCTTCAGTGCATCGAGCAAGTTCGCGCAGCACGCCGGTGGGACCTTGGGCTTCTTGTTCTTCGTGCCTTCGATCAGCGCTGCGACCGTGTCTTCGACTGCGCCAGCTTCAATGAACGCCATGATGACGTCTTCACAGATCTTCACGACGCCTGGGCGGCTCGAGAAACCCTTGTCCGTGAGCTTTTTCATCACGCCCGGGACAATCGCTTTCTGGAACGGCTCGACGTGCTGCGCGTACGCGAGCACTGCTTGCACGCCTGCTTCGAGCGCACTGGCGTTCGCGTCGTCGCACATCTTGCTAAAGAACTCGACAAACGGCTCGACGTCGTCGTGGCGCGTGCCAGGACGCTCGCAGTGCGCTTTCACGCCTTCGAACGCCTCTTTCCGGAGCTTCCAGTTCTTGTCTGCGAGCTTCGAGACGATCTCATCCACCGACATGTCTGCGCCTGCGCTACTGTCGCTCGCTACAGCTGCTGCTGGTGGTGGTGCAGCGGCAGCGACTGGTGCAGCAACCGGAGCCGGTGGAGGAGGTGCGACTGCAGCAGGCGGAGGACGCGCAGGCGCAACAGTCTTGCGCACAGACGGCACTGGCGGCGAGTTCGTCATGCGGCCGAGCGTCGGTGGCGGCGCCATTGGCGCACTCTCGCCATCTGCATCGTCGTCGTCGTACGTGATGTTGGACGAGATGGACTTGGAGATGCTCACGAGCATCGCTGTGTCTTCGCCAGCGCACAGGCTGCAGCGACAGCTCATGTTGCGCAAGCACACGTCCGAGCTGCTTGGCGGCGGTGGCGGTTTGCTCACTGCAGCAGGTCGTGCAACTGGTGGCGCAGCAGCCGCTGGCGGATCCGGCGCGACGCTGTCGACGACCATGGCGACTGGAGGCTCTGCGCGCACAGGCGGTCGCAGTGGCGGCGGCGCAACGACAACAAAGTCGTCTGCTGGTGCGCTGTCGTGCATGACGACGTCGCCATCGTCGCTTGCGGGTTGTGCGGCAGGCGCGCGCTTTGCCAGGAGCGGTCGGCGCGCTGGGAGTCCAGACTTGCGCTGCGTCGGAAGCGCCGACTTGCGCTGTGGCGGGAGCGCAGACTTGCCCGCAGGTGCATCGTCACTTGCTGCTGCTGCTACTACTGGCGGCTTACGCGCAGGTAGTGCCGACTTTCGCGCAGCAGGGATCGGTGGCGAGTTGGTCATGCGGCCAAGCGTCGAGGGCGGAGGCATCGGCGCGTCCGCGTCGCCTGTCTCGTCGTCGCCATCATCGTACGTGATATTGGACGAGATGGACTTGGAGATACTCATGAGCGTCGCGATGTCTTCGCCAGCGCACAGGCGGCACGTGCAGTTCATGTTGCGGAGACACACGTCAGCCATGGTGCTCGTGGTGGTGTTGGGTGGATGTGGTAGACGAGGTCACGTGCTTGGTTGTTGTTGTTGCTGCTGCTGCTGCTGCTCGTACGGAGCGCGCGTGAGGGAATGCAGTCGCGCAGGTAGAGGCCGATGTTGCTCGCTGCTCGCACACGAGGGCTTGTGAATGGCGGCGCGCGCGAGGTCGGACGCACACACAGACGACGGCAGCGACGACGTTCGTTCGCGCTTCTCTCGCTCGTTTTGCGGGTTGCTGCTCGCTTTTGCGAGCGTGGTCATTCGATTCGCACTTGATCGCGCGCACACGGTAGCACTTCCACATACATTCATCAAGTCACTTCGAAATCGCACTTCTTCGAAGATATACAATGCAACTCACTTTTTTACACATTCAAACGACGCAGGCGCGAAAATGCTCGACGCAGCGTCCATTATGACACCAAGCGCAGCGAGTCTGCTCGAGTGGCTCGCGCTCTACGCGCAGCAGCACGCACCACCGCTGCGCCATGATGTTCGCGCATGTGCAAACACGCTCGAGACGCTCTTGCAGCGCGCGTACGTCCACTGTCATTGTGAATCTACCTGTCACAGTTTTGTTGCGCTCTTCGTGCTCACCGAACATGAAGCTGAGTGGATGTGCTTCACTTGCGTGCGATGTGTGCATGCAATCGATAGCTTTCCGCAACTCTATGCTGCTGCTCATGCAGAACACCCCACTAGCAATACATGGAACCGCACTGTGCGCGTCCTCGATCAGTTCTACGAGGTACGAACGCCGCAATACACTCGCATGTCCTCGCATGCCGTCGTGAGCTCAGTCGCACACTTGACTGCTTTGCTTTGCATGCGCAGACGTCGCTTGAGATCGACACTGCGCACATCGAGTGTGGTGTAATGGACGAAAGCAGCAGCAATAGCAATGTTGACGTCAGTGCGAACGAGACGCTCGTCCGAGTCCTCGAGTTCGCACTCGGTGCAGTCGTCCAGTGCGACGACAAAGCGACGTTTGTGCGCGACATCTTGACCATGCGCGACGCTGTGCAAGTGGACCTCATGGCCGTGATCGAGCGAGTCATGGCGCAGCAGAGCAGCAGCGCAGGCGAGACCGACGATCCAGACGCAGCATCAACGAGCGAGACGACTGATGCCGCAGCGTCGCCAGCGCTGTCGTCTCAGACAGAGCAACAAACAACAGCAGCGTCGCCTCGATCGCCACACTTGCACCGTGCGAGGAACGCAGAGCTCGACCGCGCCAAGCGCGAGAACGCGTTCCTTCACGACGAGATCGTACGCACGCTCTTGCTTCTGTCCTATCGTCTCTCTCTCTCTCTCTTCTGCTCTTGATCAAGTCACTCACGCACATGAACGCAATCGACACAGAGCCGCATCCGCCAAGAGCTCCTCGACGCAACAGCAAAGCTCCAGCAGCGCGACGCCGACAACCTCGCGCTCAGTGCGAGGATCGAAGAGCTTGCGCTCCAGTGCGACGTCGATCTCCTCCGGAAAGAGCGATCCGTGCGTGCGCTGTACGACGATCGGGTCTATGTGCTCGAGCGCGACCTCGACGCTGCGAACACAGCGCTCCAAGCACACGCAAGCGCTGCGACTGAGGCGAACGAGCTGCGGGACGAAGTCGATCTGCTCCGACCTGTCGCGGAGCGCGCGACGAAAGCCGAAGCGACTGCTGCCAAGTACAAGCGCAAGATCGAGGAGCTCACGGGCGTACGCGAGGCACTGCGGGTACGTACTTGCAGCTGGTCGTGTTTACCTCTCTGTATGATCCGAGACTCTTGCTCGAGAGGCTCTGATGGATGCCTCACGTCGTGGTGTCCGTGGCTGGTCGACAGCGCTCAGAAGCTGCGAACGCAGAGCTCATGAGGACGAACTTGTCGCTCGAAGCGCAAGTCGCAAAGACCACAGCGCTTCAGCGCAAGTTGTGCGACGCAAAAGAGACCAACACTGCGATCGTACGTCCTCGTGTGTGTGTTTGCTTGCTCCATAGCATCCATCACTTGGTCGTCTCTCACGCCAGTCACTTGTCGTGACTAGGAGTTCCGCGTCTCGGAGCTCGAGACGTTGCTCGCGCGCCAAGAGAGCGAGGTCGAGCGACTGCGTGCGGACGCTGCGACGTCAGAGCGTGCGCTCGCAGAAGTGAATGCGCTGAACGCACAGCTCCAGCAAACGATTGACGCACATGTAGCACCAAGCGGGGCTGCTGTGCTCGAGGCAAACACGCTTGGCGACGGCATCAGCGAGCTCAATCCGGAGCTCATGCAGACGCTCGCGCGTCTCGAGCACGAGAACAATGCACTACGAGTGCAAGTGAGTGGCGAGACGTCCGAGCGCATCGACGAGCTCATGGACAAACTGGACGACGCCATGCGCCTCAAGTCATCGTTCGAGACGCGGTACTTTGCGACAGAGCAGCGGCTTCAGGCGCACAAGGCCGAGCTCGCAGCATCGCGAGCTGCGATCGAGGCGCTCGAACGCAAAGTACGAGCTGCGAATGATCGCGAAGCAGACCTGACAGTGCATTGCACGAGCCTCGAGACTGTCGTGCGTGACCAATGCGAGACGATCGCAGCGCTGCGTCAAGAGATGCGTGCGCTGAGGGAGCACAACGCTGCGCTCGAGGCCGACGTCGAGTCGCACAGCACGGAGCGACACGCAACGTTCAACGACATTCATCGCCTCGAACATGTCGTCCAGGAGCTTAAGCAGCAGCGTGGAGCTCAAGACGAAGCGCTCCGTGACGCAGCAGCTCGACATGAGCAGCTCTGTCAGTCACTTGATGCGAGGTGTGAGCGTCTTCAAGTGCGCGAGACGACGATCGTCGACTTGGAGACGCAGATCGCGACTTTGCAACGCGCACGAGAAGATCTCGAGACCGAGAACCAGACGCTCACTCGTCGCGTAAGGGAGCGAAACGCAGCGCTCGCAGTCGCCGATGACGCGCTCGCGAGTCGGAGTCTCGAACTCACGGCGCTCTCTGCGTTCTTTGGTGCGACGTTTGAAGCGAAAGAAGCGCTCGAGGCCGCGCTCGCGCAGAGTCTCGATGACAAGCGCGCGCTCCAAGACGCCTATGACGTGCGCTTGAACGCCTTTCAGCAGACACAGACGCGTCTTGTTGAAGCACAGCGGCAGCACGTCGCGACCATCGAAGGTGTGCACAGTGCGTCGCTCGCGCGCATGACTGACGCGATGAGCGCCAAGTCGATGCAGATCGAGACGCTCAGCGCACGTCTCGAGCAGCTCAAGCGCGAGCATGCGATGACAGTCGACGAGCTGACGACTCGACACAGTCAAGCGCTGGGCGAGCTGCAAGCAGAGATGGCGCAGTACAAAGCGCAGCACAGTGTCTCGAACGCCGAGCGCGATGCAAAGGAGCGCGCGCTCTCGCAGCAGCTCGAAGCGCTTGGGGCAACGCACCGTGACGAACGCAACGCGATGATCGAGCACGCTAAGCGACTCGTGCTGGAGACAGAGCGTCTGAACGAGACAGTGAACGGTCTCCGTGTCCACGAAGCGAAGCTCCGTGCGACGATCCAGCAGCAGCTCGAGTCGAATCAGCACTTGCTTGCGACGAACCAGAGCTTCAAGACAGAGCTCCAGCGCCGCGCCGCAACGATTGCAGCGCTCGAGCACACGACGACGCGGCTAGAGTCGAGAGTCCACTTGCTTGCAAAAGAGCGCGCGCACTTGTCGAGTCAAGATGAGCGCAAGCGCGAAGCCGCACAGGACGAAGCGTCCGTGGCGTCGCAGCTGAGCTCGCAGGTCAGTCTTGTGGTCGCAGAGCTCGAGCTGCTCCAGCACGCGCACGCTGAGCTCCAAACGCGATCACAAGCGTGTCAGTGTGCCAGTAACAGCAACAGTAGAGTGGCGATTTCCACTGCAGATGGCGCCAAGACATCGTCGTACGTCGCCCGCATTCGGCACCTCGAGCAGCTCAAGCAGCGCGAAGAGACGAAGCGGCGCGAGCTCCTTCTTGTGAACGCAAAGCTCGTGCAAGCGCAGCGGCAGCTCCTGACGAAGAACGCAACGCTCGAGCGCGAGATGCAGGACGTGCGCGAGAAGATGAGCAGTTGGCTCTTGCGCGACGAGCGGCGGCGGCGTGAGGCAGACGCGATGCGGCGCAAGCTCGCAGTCTTGACAGCGACGACTCCAGACGTACAAGTTGTTGTTGACACAAGCCTGGCGACTCAAAGCGAGGTTGACGACGCAGTGGCTACAGACACTTCAGAGTCCAGCACACGTCTCGAGTCAGCTCCGTCCGAGTCAACGCCAAGTGCTCTTGAACACACAGCCAACGACGAGAGAGCACCGCCTGTTGGTGTCAGTCTGGCGCGCAAGGACGACGTTGCCGATGAGAATCGGTCGCCAAACATCGTCGTCAGCAGGAAGCGCAAACTGGACGATGGCGAAGACGATGGTGATGCAGCGAAGCTCGAAGCGCACGGCAAAATTCGCTCTGAGCCAGACACAACGCAGTCGACGACCAAAGATGCCGTGGCGAACGCTACGGACGTCGCGTCTGGAAGTGATACTACTATCCGCGGCAGCACGAAGCGCCGGATGTCGCTGTTCGCGGTGAGTCATCTGCAGTCGTCGCGTGCTGGCAGTGCGAGCGAGGAGAAGCCGTCCGAGTGCCAGCAGCAGTGAAGCGCTTCTGTCATGCGACTGGCGATTGGCAGTCCGCAACGCTCGGTTGTCGCGCGTCTGGCTGTCTGCCATGCACTCGACCGAGTACGTGCCTGTCAATGTGGGCGAAGCCAGTGGCACAGGAGCAGATGCCAGCAGTTGCGTGAAGCTTTGTGCGTCGGCATCATGGAGACTGTCGCGAGTCAGTCGGAGCTCTGTGTGAGAGAGAGTCACTGACTCCCATTGCGTGCGTCGAGGCTCCGATACGAGTCGCCACGACATCGATACCCGCGTGAGTCGACAAAGTCGCTACTGCTACTGCTGCTTGTGATACGCTATGGCGATGACGAAGCGCGCGTTCGCATCCTCTCGACTCGCATCGCGAGACTCCTACACACCAGCCGACCAAGCGATCTCGACACTGTTGCGAAGACGCAGTGCGAGTCAATGCAGCGGTCCGATGCAAGTTGGATCGAGAGCCACGGCGAGCATTGCTAGTGGAAACGAAGTTGCTAGCAGAGCCAACGGAAGAGCAGGAGACAACGAACGCAACAGAGCAAATCTGAACTACAAGACACATGAGAGAGAGAGAGAGAGAGAGAGAGAGGTCTATGGTGCCATTCGTCTTGAGAGTGAATGAGTGATGGAGCACTGTCGTCTCGAGTGTCTCATGTGCTATTCTGCTGCGCTATGGACACGTGCTGCTGTGGTTCATGACGCTGCTGCGATGGTGAGAGCGTGGGGTCGAGAGAACAAGTTGTACATGCGCTCACACATGCTGTCGAGTGCTGCCGAGTGCTATGAAGTGTCTAGCGATAGGAGAGAAGCAGACTGTTGACGAACAGACAATCACGCAGACGATGTTGGGACTGAGCTCGATGTGCTCCACTCCTGTAGTAGCATGATGGCCATACACAGCATAACAGGACATAGCAAGCGTGAGATGTGAGATGTGTGTGAGGAAGGAAGGCAAAAGCGAGAGCAAAAGCGAGAGCAAGAGCAAGAGCAAGAGCAAGCGAGAGCACGCACTGGCACGAGCGGACAGAGATCTGGGACGTCCCAGTTCAGGAGCGAAGCGAGTCCGACCGCCGCGACGACGGTCTGGCAGAGCTGACCGATTGCGACGTCTCCGGCTTGGATGGTGGACGTGAGCATCTTGAGTGCTGAAGTGCTGGAGTACTGGAGCGAATGGAGTGCTGGAGTGGATGTCTGAGGAATTTGGTGTGTGCGTGTGTGTGTGAGAGCAGTGCTAGTAGCTCTGAAGTGGCAAGTCGCAGAGTGAAGGAGTGGAGTTGGCGAGAGTACTGTAGTCGGTCAGTCGGTCATAGCGCAAGCACTGCAGCAACGTTGCTGTCGCTGAAGGTGGCAACGAGACACTCGCTGTCGGTGCGTATTGCTGGATCCAATCGAGTGTGGTGAGATGTGCTGTGATGTGAACCGAGTCCGATTCGAGAGTTCGTGAGTCGAGCAGCTCGACGGCTTCTGGACAAAGAGCGTCGCTGTCGTGGCGCTGTATCCTCGCACGCAGATCTCCGCTCTTGCTGGCGGTGCTGACGGTGCGGTCGTTCTCGTTCTCGCAGCGACTGTCTAGCCTTGCTGTCTCGAGTTTGTCTCGTGTGAACGAGCGCAAGCGACGGTGTTGCGCGATATGAAGGTACGTGCGAGCATGCGTCTTGCTGCAACACGCCATCCATGGCGTGCATGTGTGCTGTCTTGTGATGCGAGCGCAGATTGTTGAGCTGACAGAGCAACCACACACCTTCAGACTCGAAGAGGGTTCGCCAAATCACATCATACCTTCATTGTTGCCATCGTTGGTGTGAGATGATCTGCGAAGGCAAGCTAGCGATGAGATGAGATGAGATGTGCGAGTCTCATGGCCCCGCACTCGAGCACGAGGTGTTTGGTTTGGTTTGATATGAGTGGCGATCGCGGAGCACATCGAAGCGCATTGAGCGAACACTGGTCACGTCCTAAACGGAACGAGGCTTGCTCATGAACGTTTGAACACTTGACGTCGGCAAGTCTTGTTCGGTTCGGAGTATACGAGCGCTTGAGTAGAGGAAAGAGTGTGTGAGAGAGCGAGGTCGTTGCGTTCGAAGTCTAAGGTTGTGCGCGCTCTCTCGAACGCAGCAGCGTCCATTCCCGAGGTTTCACATAGCAGTACCGAGTCGAACGAGCAGCTTGTCTAGATCGATGCGTCGAGAGTGATTGGAGTGGAGTCCCTTCTGTAAGCTATAGCGTCTCTGCTGCATGCAAAACAGCGACCACGCACTAAGAAGCAGTAGCGATAGGCTGGTGGCAGTACAAGTCGAACCTGGATGTTTCTTACTTGCTAAAGGAGTCGAGGAGTCGAGGACACAGTCACACTTGCTGTTGCTCTGACCAGCAACGCAAAGCAAAGCATGACCACCCATGTTCAAACCTGTCTGTACTCACTCAATCGACCGTCAATAAAACGTCAATACAACACACACACAGGAGTTTTCTTTACCAAGCGTGTTTTTGCAAGAATTCATCAGTATCATACGAAACGAAGCAGTCAGCAGCATTTCGATACTATTGTATTGTGAATCAGTTGTTTGCCAAACATTTGCTTTTGCCAGAATCATCCGTATCAGACTGAGCGAGATGCTCTGTGCGATACTCGGAATCATTTTGATACTATTGTATTGTCAATCGATTGGTCTTTTGTGGACGATTAAAACAACACTCGTCGTATTTTACACCACACTGTGTATTTACAACATGGGTTGAATAGGAGGAGGAAGGTGAGGTATATCTAGGTACGTGTCCGACCTACGATATCCGCCGCGCGGATCTACGTCCTAGCGACAGGTGTGTGAATGCAGAAGGCAATTCATCTAAACGCCGAGGTCCCTTCGACGCCGTGCGAGCTCTTGTCGTTGTAGCTCCCTTGTTCGCGTACTTGGCAGGCGAGATGTTCGCTGGCGATTCTCGGAGGTTGTTGCTGTCTCGATCCAAAAGTTGATGTCATTGTTCATGTGCGCTTGTATCTTGTCGACGATCGCTCGGTTTGCTGTGCGTTCTGTCTGGATCGATGCGCGCGAGTCCATCGCGGTGTTGGCTTCGAGGTCCGCCATTTTGTTGTGTGAACGGAAGTGGTGGCTCCAGCTAGACACGAAGCATGAGTCTGCCAGCGTCCTCGCCGAGTGGTACAGAGTTGCGAGGCGCTGTTTCTTCGGTGGATGTCTGCGGCGGAGTTGGTTGAGCACAAGTAAGCTGTCGCCGACGACGTGGATCGGGCGACACGCATGGCGTGCTGCGTAGTGGAGGCCATGCACAAGCCCCATGTACTCAGCGTAGTTGTTTGTTGTCGTCTCGTTGCCGAGCGCCATACTCGCGACCCACACTAGTTGAGCGGACATTGTGCCGATCGAGAGGTGCACGAGAACCGCACCTGATCCGCCTGGGCCCGGATTGCCGCGCGATCCTCCATCAAAGAAAAGGAGGAAGATCGCGTCAATGGCCGTCGTGGGTGGAGCGCGAGACAGAACCGCTTCTGAGTCTGTGAGAAGCGCCGAGAAGAGCAGTGATCGGATCACCGCAGTGTCTTTCTCTGTGGTTGAGGTGTGGCGCGTGAAACTGGGATGTTGGAGGCGCCGGAGAGCTCTACGCAACTGGGACCGAGCGCTCTCGAGCTGTCGTTCGGAGTGTTGTTCCAAGTTGTCCATCGTCTCAAGTCTGACCGTCCAGATGGCGTGAAGGACGGTTGCAACCGACAGACTCCATAGCTGCTGAACAGCAGTGTAGAGCTGTTGGCGAACCAAAGGCTGTGTGTCACTTTGCGATGCAACGCGTTTCACCTCGGACCACGCGTGCTGTGGTACGGCGTCGATCTCGAGCGCAAAGATCCAAGTCCTGGTCTTGGACCTGTCCTGCACTCCTAGGCGCCGCCATACATCCAGCAGCAACTGCCAGTGGGCACTGGCCGAAGGGCACTCCCAGAACGCGTGCGCAGCTGTCTTGCGAGTTGTTGCTGCGCACGTGTCGTACGGGCACGATGTGTTATGTGCCGACCAGTTCCACATTGGAAATCGGTTGCTCTTGAGTCTGTAAAGAGTCTGGGACGCGCAGGGGGATGCTGCTCGCACGCGTCGGAGGTCGATCCACTCAAGTAGATCTGTGCCCGTACTGATCAGTCGATGTCCTGTCGCCGTCGAGTTCATGTGTTGAATAGAAACCAACACATACATCACAACAAACCCAAACTAGCATGCCTAGGAAAATATTGTAGCAGTGCAAGCAAACGAGCGACGTTATCGGTGTTATTGCAGCTCTTCCAATCGGACGAAGAGCCTTCGTGTATTGCAATACAATCTATTGAAGTGTACATGCATGCCTAAACAGCAACTCTGTCTGACCTAGCCTGCACGAACTGCGGCAAGCACACCACCACATAGTGCGGATGACATGGAGCCGTCCTGGCTACAGACATACAGGCAGACAGTCACTCAGTCAGTCAGTGTGTTGATGCTGCTCAAAGGCGTCGACCTGTCAGATACACACTGGCAAACGTCCTCAACACTTCGTGTAGGTGTAGCGCACTGCGCTTCTGGGTTGTCTTTAGCCTCAGACTGTGTTCGACCTGGTAAGATGACTGTATTTACTACTACCGTCATGCACTCGGTCGACCTGCCGCAGCTCCGACCGCTTACACAGTACAAGATTGAGCGCGCGTACGGCTCGCTCGTGTTTATCAAGCGCCAGCTCGACGACGAGCGCGTCGAGATGTTCCAGAAAGGCTTCTTCACGCCCATGGGCGACGTCCCCGAGTTTGCGATTGTCCACTCGGTCATGCGCGGCATGCTTCGCGCCGGGAGCGCGACGATCGAAGCGTCGCTGTCAAAGAAGCTCTACTGGATGATGCAAGATGCTGCGCGGCTCCGACGACAGAGGTGCGTGCTTGCGTCCATGCGTGCGTGTCCTGCCATGCCATGTGCATGCGAACGTGTATGAGCGATGGCTGCGTGCGAATGTGATGACCCAAAGACTCAGTGCAGTGGCTGGCTATGTCTTGCGAATTTGGTTGTCTGCGCAGCTCCAAGTCGTGTGGCGACGACGTCTTTGCGCCCCTGAACGGCGAGTGCGGTGGCGGGTGTCGGTCTCGCCTCAGCTTCAACAGCAGTCGCGGCACGTGCATGATCTGCCGCAAGGTATGTTTGTTTGCGTGTGAGCACTTGCAAATGTGCTTGTTTGCTTGCCTGCTTGTTTGCGACTTGCGTTGCCCAGCAACGAGCAACTTGCTTGCTTGTTCGCTCGCCTTGCTGACTTGCTCACCTCTTGCTTGGTGCTTGCACTCGCACTTGTTGTTCGTGATCGACAGCTCGTGTGCTCAAACTGCAAAGTGAGCCGCAAACTCACGCTCGAAGCCACAGCGGACGGTCTCGTCCAGAAGACGCTCTGCTTCTGTGCGCTGTGCGTCACGATAGCCCGCAACACGAGTGCGCTCACGATCGCAGCGCGCGAGCTGCTTGAGAAAGACGCGCTGGTCTCGTCGTTTCGGTCCACGCGCTCGCACGGCTCGTCAAGTACGTCTAGTTGTGTATGTGTGTGGCGCCGAGCGTGTGTTTGCTGTTGTGGTATGTGTGTGCTTGCGCTTGTCGGCACAGACTCGTCCGTGCTAACGACTCTAAACGCGAATCGCTTGCTTGAACGACCAGATTGCGGTGACTGCGACCGCGAACCAGTGGCAGAGTTCTCGTCGAGTCTTCGCAGCACTGCTCGCAAAGCGCATGTGCTCTGGACACCCGAGATGTAGCAAGCAGTTCAGGCTTAGCAACGAGACATATATATCAAAGAGACCGATCAGATCGAAGATCTCGACTTGTAAGCAATGTTTGTCATGTTGGTGCGTTGGAGGCACAGCGTAGACACGCGTATGTTCTTGTGCAAGCAAGGATGAGATGACGGAAGGCACATGCCAACATTGGCAGCGACACAAGATACTGCGTCATGGCTCGGCAGACACAAACACACCAAAGAGCATCTGAACGACACTCACACTCGACGGTCTGAGGCTAAAGACAACCCAGAAGCGCAGTGCGCTACACCTACACGAAGTGTTGAGGACGTTTGCCAGTGTGTATCTGACAGGTCGACGCCTTTGAGCAGCATCAACACACTGACTGACTGACTGACTGTCTGCCTGTATGTCTGTAGCCAGGACGGCTCCATGTCATCCGCACTATGTGGTGGTGTGCTTGCCGCAGTTCGTGCAGGCTAGGTCAGACAGAGTTGCTGTTTAGGCATGCATGTACACTTCAATAGATTGTATTGCAATACACGAAGGCTCTTCGTCCGATTGGAAGAGCTGCAATAACACCGATAACGTCGCTCGTTTGCTTGCACTGCTACAATATTTTCCTAGGCATGCTAGTTTGGGTTTGTTGTGATGTATGTGTTGGTTTCTATTCAACACATGAACTCGACGGCGACAGGACATCGACTGATCAGTACGGGCACAGATCTACTTGAGTGGATCGACCTCCGACGCGTGCGAGCAGCATCCCCCTGCGCGTCCCAGACTCTTTACAGACTCAAGAGCAACCGATTTCCAATGTGGAACTGGTCGGCACATAACACATCGTGCCCGTACGACACGTGCGCAGCAACAACTCGCAAGACAGCTGCGCACGCGTTCTGGGAGTGCCCTTCGGCCAGTGCCCACTGGCAGTTGCTGCTGGATGTATGGCGGCGCCTAGGAGTGCAGGACAGGTCCAAGACCAGGACTTGGATCTTTGCGCTCGAGATCGACGCCGTACCACAGCACGCGTGGTCCGAGGTGAAACGCGTTGCATCGCAAAGTGACACACAGCCTTTGGTTCGCCAACAGCTCTACACTGCTGTTCAGCAGCTATGGAGTCTGTCGGTTGCAACCGTCCTTCACGCCATCTGGACGGTCAGACTTGAGACGATGGACAACTTGGAACAACACTCCGAACGACAGCTCGAGAGCGCTCGGTCCCAGTTGCGTAGAGCTCTCCGGCGCCTCCAACATCCCAGTTTCACGCGCCACACCTCAACCACAGAGAAAGACACTGCGGTGATCCGATCACTGCTCTTCTCGGCGCTTCTCACAGACTCAGAAGCGGTTCTGTCTCGCGCTCCACCCACGACGGCCATTGACGCGATCTTCCTCCTTTTCTTTGATGGAGGATCGCGCGGCAATCCGGGCCCAGGCGGATCAGGTGCGGTTCTCGTGCACCTCTCGATCGGCACAATGTCCGCTCAACTAGTGTGGGTCGCGAGTATGGCGCTCGGCAACGAGACGACAACAAACAACTACGCTGAGTACATGGGGCTTGTGCATGGCCTCCACTACGCAGCACGCCATGCGTGTCGCCCGATCCACGTCGTCGGCGACAGCTTACTTGTGCTCAACCAACTCCGCCGCAGACATCCACCGAAGAAACAGCGCCTCGCAACTCTGTACCACTCGGCGAGGACGCTGGCAGACTCATGCTTCGTGTCTAGCTGGAGCCACCACTTCCGTTCACACAACAAAATGGCGGACCTCGAAGCCAACACCGCGATGGACTCGCGCGCATCGATCCAGACAGAACGCACAGCAAACCGAGCGATCGTCGACAAGATACAAGCGCACATGAACAATGACATCAACTTTTGGATCGAGACAGCAACAACCTCCGAGAATCGCCAGCGAACATCTCGCCTGCCAAGTACGCGAACAAGGGAGCTACAACGACAAGAGCTCGCACGGCGTCGAAGGGACCTCGGCGTTTAGATGAATTGCCTTCTGCATTCACACACCTGTCGCTAGGACGTAGATCCGCGCGGCGGATATCGTAGGTCGGACACGTACCTAGATATACCTCACCTTCCTCCTCCTATTCAACCCATGTTGTAAATACACAGTGTGGTGTAAAATACGACGAGTGTTGTTTTAATCGTCCACAAAAGACCAATCGATTGACAATACAATAGTATCAAAATGATTCCGAGTATCGCACAGAGCATCTCGCTCAGTCTGATACGGATGATTCTGGCAAAAGCAAATGTTTGGCAAACAACTGATTCACAATACAATAGTATCGAAATGCTGCTGACTGCTTCGTTTCGTATGATACTGATGAATTCTTGCAAAAACACGCTTGGTAAAGAAAACTCCTGTGTGTGTGTTGTATTGACGTTTTATTGACGGTCGATTGAGTGAGTACAGACAGGTTTGAACATGGGTGGTCATGCTTTGCTTTGCGTTGCTGGTCAGAGCAACAGCAAGTGTGACTGTGTCCTCGACTCCTCGACTCCTTTAGCAAGTAAGAAACATCCAGGTTCGACTTGTACTGCCACCAGCCTATCGCTACTGCTTCTTAGTGCGTGGTCGCTGTTTTGCATGCAGCAGAGACGCTATAGCTTACAGAAGGGACTCCACTCCAATCACTCTCGACGCATCGATCTAGACAAGCTGCTCGTTCGACTCGGTACTGCTATGTGAAACCTCGGGAATGGACGCTGCTGCGTTCGAGAGAGCGCGCACAACCTTAGACTTCGAACGCAACGACCTCGCTCTCTCACACACTCTTTCCTCTACTCAAGCGCTCGTATACTCCGAACCGAACAAGACTTGCCGACGTCAAGTGTTCAAACGTTCATGAGCAAGCCTCGTTCCGTTTAGGACGTGACCAGTGTTCGCTCAATGCGCTTCGATGTGCTCCGCGATCGCCACTCATATCAAACCAAACCAAACACCTCGTGCTCGAGTGCGGGGCCATGAGACTCGCACATCTCATCTCATCTCATCGCTAGCTTGCCTTCGCAGATCATCTCACACCAACGATGGCAACAATGAAGGTATGATGTGATTTGGCGAACCCTCTTCGAGTCTGAAGGTGTGTGGTTGCTCTGTCAGCTCAACAATCTGCGCTCGCATCACAAGACAGCACACATGCACGCCATGGATGGCGTGTTGCAGCAAGACGCATGCTCGCACGTACCTTCATATCGCGCAACACCGTCGCTTGCGCTCGTTCACACGAGACAAACTCGAGACAGCAAGGCTAGACAGTCGCTGCGAGAACGAGAACGACCGCACCGTCAGCACCGCCAGCAAGAGCGGAGATCTGCGTGCGAGGATACAGCGCCACGACAGCGACGCTCTTTGTCCAGAAGCCGTCGAGCTGCTCGACTCACGAACTCTCGAATCGGACTCGGTTCACATCACAGCACATCTCACCACACTCGATTGGATCCAGCAATACGCACCGACAGCGAGTGTCTCGTTGCCACCTTCAGCGACAGCAACGTTGCTGCAGTGCTTGCGCTATGACCGACTGACCGACTACAGTACTCTCGCCAACTCCACTCCTTCACTCTGCGACTTGCCACTTCAGAGCTACTAGCACTGCTCTCACACACACACGCACACACCAAATTCCTCAGACATCCACTCCAGCACTCCATTCGCTCCAGTACTCCAGCACTTCAGCACTCAAGATGCTCACGTCCACCATCCAAGCCGGAGACGTCGCAATCGGTCAGCTCTGCCAGACCGTCGTCGCGGCGGTCGGACTCGCTTCGCTCCTGAACTGGGACGTCCCAGATCTCGGTCCGCTCGTGCCAGTGCGTGCTCTCGCTTGCTCTTGCTCTTGCTCTTGCTCACGCTTTTGCCTTCCTTCCTCACACACATCTCACATCTCACGCTTGCTATGTCCTGTTATGCTGTGTATGGCCATCATGTTACTACAGGAGTGGAGCACATCGAGCTCAGTCCCAACATCGTCTGCGTGATTGTTCGTCAGCAGTCTGCTTCTCTCCTATCACTCTACGCACTCGACTGCACGTGAAGTTGTCGTGTTCTCTCCACTCGACAGCGACGAAGATGCCAGTGATATACTAGTAGTCAAGAGCAACAAGATGCGAGGCGCTAGACCAAGGAGATCAAGACAAGAGTGTGTGCTTTCGGTGGTTATAGAGTGGGAGACTGGTACAGTGTGCCGCTGCTAGCTGTTGTGCATGGTGATGCGTCACTTCATGTGTTCGTGGGGCATGGTAATGGACCGCTACACATAGTCAATCGCTCGCTCGCTCGTGGTGCTGCCACTTGTGCATCCACTCGCTCTTGTGCATCCACTCGCTCTTGTGCTGCTGCGGCGCTCGACCTCGTTCTCGTACCTGCATCATCACCGCTGCAATGGACGAGCTCTGGCGCTCCGAGGGCGCGACCGTGTCGATTGCGCGCGTCGAGCACAGCGAGAAGGACAGCGAGCATGCTGCACCCGACAAACGCGCTGAGCTACAGACGATCGACGCGTGCGACGGCGACAGCGACAGCAAAGCGGTCGTGCTCGTGTCAGACAGCGACAATGCAGAGCTCGAGCAGCCGACATGCTGCGCGGCGACTGCGACTGCGACTACATCAACAGCGCCAGGAACAGCAACGACGAAGAAGCGCCACCATGACGAGACCGAGCCTGTGGTGTGGCACTTAACCCACCGCCCATCGACTGACAAGCCGCGGAAGAAGCTCACACAACTCGATGACATTGCGCAGATCGGCTTTGGCGGCTGTGGTGGCATGTACAACTACTTTCTCGGCGTTGCGTCCGTGCTCCAAGAGGAGTACGACCTCACAGACGTGATCTTCTCGGGCGTCTCGGCTGGCTGCTTCCCAGCCATGGTGCTCGCCCTCGGCATTGACGTGAAGGAGTTCTTCTTCAAAGAGAACATCCCGCTCATTGAGCACGCCGCGACGTGCTCGTACGCAGGGCTCGGCAAGTGGATCCCGCTCGTGAAGGCGAATACGCTCAAGATGCTGCCGGTGGATGCGTACAAGCAAGCCGATAAGAAGCTCTACTTCTCCGTCACAGAGGTGCCTGCGCTCAAGAACCACGTCCTCACGACGTGGACAAGCAACGAAGACATGGTCGACTGCATGCTCTGCTCTGGCCACGTCCCGCTCTACACCGACACGCTCGTGGCGAACTACCGCGGCAAGCGCTTTGTCGACGGCGGCTTGACGAACAACCACCCGATCGTCTACCCGGACCGACCGCACAAGATGCTCCAGATCTGGAAGTGGCGCTGGATCTCGCCGACGTGGGTGCTCGTGACGACGAGCGCGGACTGGGCGCTCGAGCTCTTTCGCATGGGCCGCGAAGACGCGCTCAAGCGCCTCAGTCGCGAGATCGACGACGCGTTCTTCACTGCGCCTGCGCCGACTGCACCGAAGCGTTCGCGGCACGAGTAGTACGCGCAGGTCGAGACAACAGCTCGTAAAGAACTGTCGTCTTGCCACGTGGAGTGACGTGCATGTCCAGTTTTGATGGGCAAGTCAGGAAGTGACTTGATGAAATCGAGGCGGCTGCTGAGATTGCGTAGTTTGGGTGTCATGTCGGACTTTGCGTTGCATATGCTGCGAAAGTACAGAGAAAAATGCGGAGATTGAGTTGGAAAAGTACGTGACCTGAGTTGTCTGTATGCAGCAATCGAACTATGGATGACACTTTGATGAGATTTAAACCGTATTTAATTTATGTAGTTTCCTATCGAGTACATGAAGTGATAAAGCGATCATCGTTTTAAGAAGAGATATCGAACAACTGAAACTAGTAAAGAATCCATCGCACCTGTTCAAATGCTCACATCCACTTTCAAGCAGTCGCTGGCACTCATTGTTGTCGTCGCCATGAGCATGAAGATGCTCGACGAAGACGAGCTGCGGCTCTCGGACGCTGCAGGCAACAGCACCAGTAGCAGCAGCGCGATGCGCGCTCCCGACAGCGACGACAAGCGCGGTGACAGTCGCTCGCGTTTGCTCAAGCAACGCAGCTCGAGCTCGAGCGGCACTGGATCGCAGCGCAAGAAGCGCGACACTGCAAGTGGCGTCACGACATCGAGCGCCGCGTCCGACGGAGGAGGAGGAGGGAGAGCAGGAGGTACGACGCGCCGTGCGCCATCGCTGATATTGGACATCGACGATGAGGGAGGAGGCGGAGCGACCGCCGACAGTCGCCGACGACCGACTGCTGCGCACCTTCTCGCGCCTGCGCCTGCGTCTCCTCCTCCTCCTTCCTCGACGCACTCGTCGCTCGCTCTCGTTAACTCTACGACGTGTCTTGTTGCACACCCGCTAGCTACGGACGACGATGACGACAACGACACGTTCACTGCGAGCGCGAGCTCTGTGAGCAGCAGTCGCTCGACGGCAGACGATGTCCGCAGCGGTCGCCCGAAAGACGCGACGCGGCGCCGGAGCTCACACGACAAGCGCGGCGCAACTGCAAAGCTCATGGGCAACGATGAGGCAACGACGAGCAGCGGGAAACCTCGACCAAACTACACGGCGCCGCGCCGCGTCGCAACCACAGAAGGCAAGTTCCGGTACCTCAAGCCCGAGGAGATCCAGCGCGGTCGGCTCAAGTACGACTACGCAGTGATTGCGAACCGGAGCGTGAAGGTTCCAAGTCGCATCGGTCAGCTGGTGCGCGACCGTCTCTGCTGCTGCTGCTCGAGTAGCAGCAGCAGTAGCAGTCGAGCAAGTGGCGCGTTCCGCGACAGCAGTCCTGAGCGCCTGGGCTTTCGCCGCCTGTGCCTCGTCAACAGTCCGCTCTTGCGCGACGGCGAAGACGAGCACCGTCGGATCGTCGACAAGCTCTGCGGTCAAGGCTTGCTCGTCGACATCATCGACGGCGGGCACTCGAAAGGCGAGATGAACTCGGCGTACTTCATCTTGCTCATCCGCGCAACGGACGACGTCGTGCAGTCGTACCTCAAGCGCTTTCGCTTTGATCTGTGGATGGAGCACGGCGCCGTCGCAGACATGGAGCTCGACATTGTCGGCCGCACGGACGCGCCGACGCCTGCTGAGCGCGTGCAGATCGTCGACTACATCATTGAGCAGCGCGCGCACATCACGACGCGCGACCCGTGGATCCACGACATGTTCCCGATGCACGACAACGAGCTGACGGACAAGCTCATTTCCAAGTGGATCGCGTCGTGGCGCGTCGTGGCGCTCGTGGACAAGAAGATCCTCAAGCAGCTGCGGTCGAACTTTGGCGAGAAGGTGGCGTACTACTTTGCGTTCTTTGACTACTACAACCGCTCGCTGCTTCCGATCGCAGTCATCGGCGTTGTGCTCGAGATCCTCCACGGCGTCGTGTCGACCGAGACGTACATGCGCGTCGTGCCGTTCTGGGGCATTGGTGTGTCGGTCGTCTGGGCGTTCACGTTCCTCAAGTCGTGGGAGCGCAAGAACGCGTCGATGCAGTACGACTGGAACGCCAAGCTCCACGTGAAGCAGATCGAGTACGCCAACAAGTTTTTCTACGGCGAGAAGCAAGTGAACTCGCTCACGGGCGAGCTCGAAGTCGTGTACCCAGCGTGGCGCCGCGTGCCCAAGTACGTCTGCGTCGGGCTCTTTCTGCTCTTCCAGATGGTCATCATGCTCGTGCTCGTGGCGATCTGGGTCACGATCTACGAGATGCTCAAGGCCAAGTACACGGAGAGCCACATCTTCTCGACGCAGTGGTTCCTCATCTTGCTCGAAGGCATGGTCTTTGGCATCTTTGTCGACGTCATTCAGTGGAACATGGTCGTGACCAAGATGGGCGCGCTCTTCACGCACTGGGAGAACTACCGCACGGAGGAGCAGTACGAGCGCGCGCTCATCCGGAAGCTCTTCCTCCTCGACTTTCTCAACTACTACACCTGGTTCTTCTCGCTCGCGTTCGTGTTTGTGATCCCAGGCTTTGGCGACTACCTCACGAACTCGCTCAACCGCGCGTTCTTTGGCGACGCCATGAACTGCTGCTTTGGACCGTACGTCGACCAGCACGGCACGTGCATCCTGTGTCCGCTCGGTCCAAAAGACGCGACGTGCATCGAGTGCGTCGGGTACTTTACGTTTGACCGCCATCACGTCGACTTGAGCGCAATGTTTGTCACGCCGATCGTCGTGACGCAGCTCTTGAACATTGCGCTCGGCGTCTTGGCACCGAAGCTCGTGCGCATGCGGCGCGAGTACGCACAAGCATCTGCTGATGCGGATGCGCAGAAGCGCGTGATGGAAGCGGGCTCGATGAAGATCCTCGGGTCGCTCGACTATGACGACAAGAAGGCGTCGCAGTTTGGGAACAAGTCGCACGCGCGGTACCTCGAGTACACGGCGTCGGAGATCGAAGTCTTGAACAAGCAAGCGCGCGCGATCCTGTTCGACAGCGAGCAAGAGAGCTACGACCCGTACAACGACTTCCACGCCTTGACGGTCCAGTTTGGCTTCACCGTCATGTTCTCGATCCTCTGGCCGCTCATGCCCGTGGCGTGCTACTTGATCAACGTCCTCAAGTTCCGCACCGACGGCTACCGACTGTGCAAGACGCTCAAGCGCCCAATCCCGCGCCGCGCGAACGGCATTGGCGCCTGGCGCGGCATCTTGACTGTCTACGCGTACATTGCAGTGATCGTGAACGTCCTGCTCATCTGCATCTCGACCGGTGCGCTCGAGTTCTTTGACGACACGTGCGTGCGCGACATCCGGAACCAGCTCGCGAAGCAAGGCAAGACAATGGACGACTTTGTCATGGGCCCGGACTTTGGCTGTCTCCACGTCACGTGGCGCTTGCTCATGATCCTCGTGCTCGAGCACGTGTTCGTCGGCTTCGCGTACCTCGTCATGACGCGCGTGCCGTCCGTTCCGAACTGGATCCACGTCGTCATGAACGCGCGCGAGAACCAGTTCAAGGAGCTCCTGCGCGCGCACGAGCACGAGCTGTTTCCACTGACCGGTGCGCCTGGGAGCAGCAGTGGCGCCACGACGGCGAGTGGCACTGGAAGCAGCCGTCGTCGCGAGCCGCTCGACGCGGTGAGCAGCCACGTGGACGACGACGCGACTCGTGAAAAGGGCGTGCTCCTGTCCGAGTCGCGCATTGACATTGCTGGACTCGTGAGCCGCGCGAACCGCGGCGCGAGCAGCGCACTCGCAGCTGACGTGCTCGCAGCGCGCGCGCTCTCGATCGACTCGATCACGCCCGTGTCGGAGCGCGACGCAAGTGACTTGGAGGTCCCGAGCAGCAACGGCTACCGAGCAAAAGCGCGCGAGCAACTGGCGCGGCAATGGTCGGCCGAGTCGGACTAGCTGCGTCCGCTGCGTTGTGCAGGCAGAACGAGTGGGTCGCGCGTCGCGCCAACGAGCGAATGGACATTGCATGTGCTCTCTCTCTCTCTCTCTCTGTTGTGTGTTGGCTCTCTGTTGTCTATTGCGCACTCGCGTCGCTGTCGTCGTCGATCGTGTAGTCGCCTGGCGCGTTAAAGACCACGTCCCGCGACGCGCGTTGCGCCAAGACGTACCCGCGCATCGCGACGATCGGGTCTGTGCTCGCGTCTGCGCTTGCGTACGCACATCCAGCGTTCTGGACGCACAGCGTCTTGACACGAACACGAGCACCTGGGCATGCGCGGATGCGCAGTGCGCCGTCCAAGTCGAGCGCGTCGATCGTGATGTCGCCGTCCAAGACAAGCGTCGAGCGCTGCGTGATGCGGATCTGCGCTGGCGATGGGAAGCGCTCGCGGAGCGTCGCTTGGCTCGGCGCAAAGCGCGGCGTGAGCACGACATGCGGACCGGAGCAGTCGAGTGGAATGCCGAGCCACGACGTAGGCGCTCGCTGCGACGGCGCATCGAGCGCAATTCCGATCGCTGCCAAGCGTGCGCGGTGGACGGCAAAGAGGTCGTGCTCGGCGGACCCAGCGCACTGCGGCGGGATGTCCTGCAGCGCCTTTGCTCGTGCGCTCGCGACGTCGTTCTTGCACGGCGAGTAGACGAGCGCTGGCGGAAAGAGCACGAGACCCGTTGCGTGTGGGAGCGACTGGGACTGCAGTCGGTCGTGATTCGCAGCGAGGAGCTTCGGAAGGTCCTGCATCATGCACTCAAGCCGCGCTGGCGCACTGAAGCGCACAGTCGTTGAGCTGGACGTCGCGGCTGCGAGCTTTGGGTTGAACACCTCGGGCACAAAGCCTCCAGACACGCGCAGCACAGCAGTGTACGGCGCCAGCGCGACGACGACGTGGTTGATGTTGCCTGGGAAGCTCGAGAAGCCTGTACGCGGGTCGTTCACGTCGCCGTCTGGGAACGACGCGCGGGCTTTCGTGCGCAGGAACTGGTCGAGCTCGTGGTACTCGACGTTGAAGAGCGGCGCAGTCGACACGCGATCGTCCGCACGACTGCTCTCGCGTGGCTTGACGAACCGCACGACTGCGCCAGACGCGTCCTTGGCTTTGCGCTGGACGCTCGTGAACGCAAACGCCCAGCGATTGCGCACGCTTGCACCGAGCATGGGCAGGAAGCTGTGGACAATGAGTGCGTTCGTGTCTTGGAAGAAGTGCACATACGCTTTGCCACTAGCGCGCCACGACGCTGCGAGACCACTGCTGTGCAGCAGCGCGTGGACGTCGCCGTGGCCGTGCGGCTTCATCATTAGCAGCGGCGCAGTGGATGCTGCTGCATCAGTCGCCGTGCGCTCAAGCGCCAACTGGAGCGCCGGGGCGTCCGAGTCGCTGACGTCGAGACACGGCACTTTCTCCTGCTTGAGCAGCGCGACTTGCGACTCGCGCATGCCAAAGAACGCGTGCGCTTCGAGGAACGTCTGTGTCGCGTCGTGCGTAACATCGGACGTCATGATTGCGAGCGGAAGGACGACTTCAGAGTCACTCGCTGCAGTCGCAAGCGCCTCGAGAGCAAGCAAGTGCTGGATGTACGTCTCGAGGTAGCTCGCGTGCGTGAGCGTCTCGACAGGGAGCTTGAGCTTGATGCCGTTGTAGCCCAAGCGCTCGCCAAGGCCGCCCGCAACGACAACGAATGCGCTCGTGCTAATGTGCTCGAGTCCGAGCGCCTCGAGGTCGTGGTAGAGCGGTGAATCGAGCTGTGCGACTGGCAGCGCTGTCGTCGTGCTGCTGTTGCTGCTTGCATCGTCACTTGGTTGTTGCCATGGCGTGACGTTTGGCACAGACGGCAGCCAGTCGGCGTACTCATCTACTTGCGCTGGCACGTCAGACGCAGCAGTGCTTGCGGCAGCACTTGTATGTTGTGTGTGAAAGAGCTGCGTCGCATTGCCGAGGTACGTGTCGAGTCCGCCGCGGTACCATCGCTCAAAATGCACGAGCTGGGCTTGCAGCGCGCTGCTGTCGCTGCTGCGATCGAGAAGCGCGAGGACGTGGTACTGCGCCCACTTGGCCAGTGCTGCGCGCACGCGCACAAGCAGCGCTTCGTCGTCTGCTGATGCTTGCTCGCTCGCCATGCTCTTTCGTGCGTGTTTGCCTCTTGCTTGCTTGCGTACGTGCTGACTCTCCTCCCACTCGCCACGTTGCAAAATCAAGACCTCGATGTGTTTGTTGCAATCGCAACGACGCAACAGTCATGGACACAAGGATCGTCGCGAGAGGCAAAGCAAGAGGCACTAGACGAGAAGTACGATGGTACGTGATGCATTGATTGCATGAAGTTATCTGCAGTGTGCTAGTTCGTTGACTACGACAGATCGTGTGAGAGGAAGAAGGATGTGGGTGCCACAGGAACGCGCAGACAGCGGCGCGCTGCACGAGGCAACGAGTCGCTGTCTCCGATCGAGTCCCTCACGCACCACAACTGCTCTTGACACCGCGTATATCACCAACCGCATGGAAGCGACGCATTGCTGGTGGAAAGTAAAAGGTGTCGACACATACACGTACATGCACAACACACATGTATACGATACAGATACTGGTAGGATGTTCCACGAGCCGCCCTCGCCCGCGCCGAGAAGGCAACCGCGCACGCGCTGCTCCCGCAATGAGCACAACGCGCGCACAGCTGAGACGCCGAGCAGCCTCAAAAGAGGCTGCATTAGACGATGTCTCTCTCGGTCGCAGGGGCGCCACTGCGCTTCACGATGCACGCAGCAGTCACAAACAGAGAGCGAGCTCTCCACTTGTCCCGCCACGAGATCAAACAAAGCACAGCAGCGCACAGATGAGAGACGACCGCGTGGATGGAGGTGGCTATCGGCCCCACTTTTAACTGCGACGTCAGGTCGCGCAGCAACATGCGCTTGCCTCCGCAGACGAAGGAAGCGCAGCGGTTGCCGCGGCGGACAGCTGGTAAAAGGGGCCGGACATGCACATATACACACATACAGACACGCATAGGTGATCGATAGAGCTTCTCCATCTCGGTTTGTCGTCGGTAGTGTCGATCGCTTCGTCGATGCTCGCTCGATGCTGGAGTGATCGAGCTGGAGCGCTTGCCCGCAAAGCGTCGTTGCTGGCTTGCCTGCGTTTGTGTGGTTGGCAGCAGGTGTGAAACTGGACTCTAGTGCACTTGATTACTGTATTGGTTTTGATTGAATAAATGAGCGCTATGATCGTACTTTCGGGGGCTCACTGCCACTTCAACTACACATTACTTCGATGGTTGTCGAACTTTAGTGACCACGAACAGTGCGGCAGCAAAGCGCACATCGAGATGCTCGTTCGCATGGGCATGTCATGTGCGCGTTCGTAATGGCGATCGAGGCGGCAGGTCCTTCGTGATGTTCATGATCATGACACCTTGATCGTAAGGACACAACATGCGTTTGCACGGCGAGTGTCTGTCACGCTTCACTACACTGTGTGCGAAGCGGTCACGCCAGCTCGTGCTCGTGCAAAGCACTTGGTTTGAAGGGAGCGGCCGACTTGCACTCGACCTCGCGCGGACAGACTGCCGATCCTATTGTCTTTGCATTCGACCAACTCGACACATGCATTGATCGCGAGGGCAACACAGGACTCGAGAGCACACGCCAGATGTTTGTTTTGCTGGACAATAGAGGCAAGCATATTTGCCAAGTCGCTGGCTGGTGTACGTGAGTGGGAGTGTGAAGTGTAGTCTCTCTCAATCGCTAGCTCGCCTGCCACACACAAGCACGTTAATCGCGTGTCAGCACCGCGCTCCTTTACGAGATCGATCTCGGTGCTGATGGTCCCTCAAGGTCGTGACGAGCCACACAGATGCGTCTTCAACTCGATGTGAATCGGCGCAAATCCTGGTCCGACAACGACCCTGACGAGATGCGCGCCACTTTGACGATGAATTCAGGCACCACTGAAGCTTGTCATCCCCGAGGTGAGCGTCGAGCTGGAGTCGCCGTGCCGTCCTGGCAACCTGCGCAGTTGTGCCGCCCTGGCAAACTGTGTAGTGGTGCCGCCCTCGCAAGAGGCACTGCAACAGAGGAACGTCTGAGCGAGTTTTTAGTCAGTTGAAGTTCATGGCAAGTCGGCCGGTCGCATTGACATGAGCGAGAGAGTGTCGGTCGGTCGGAGCGCCGATGTTGTTGCAGTCGACCACGCGAGCAAAAACGTCAGGAGAAAATCCAGCGCGCTGACAACCGATGACTGAGCTGTTTGGCGCTTTGGTGTTGTTGTGTGTGTGCGAGTGTCGGTGGGAAGTGTTGTTGTGAGCGTCCGCGCGCCATGTGCTCGTAGTCGGGCAAGCGCGTAGTGGAGCGCGTACTAGTGTCGTTCAAGACACACACATACAGATCAAAGCAAGCGCAGTCGAGTGACAACACAAGCACACTACGAAAGCACACCACAAAAGCAAGCACACAAAACACGAAGGAGTCAGTTGAGGCGAGTCAACAAGAAGATTCGACGCGTCGCAGCCACACAATCTCCAGGATGGACGTTCCAATTCGATATGTATCCATAAGCGCAATTAAACTCAAAATTTGAGTTGATTTTCTCAGCGGCTCGATGTGATTGCGGCGATTGCACTTTGGTCAACATCGAGACGCTTGCTTGGAGTTGTTTCAACCCATACACTCTCTCCAAGTCGGCGTCGTTCACATGTGCACGAGTGTGCTTCCTGGTGTGCTTGCCAAGCAAAGGTGCTTGCTGAGAGCGGTCATCGTCTCGATGCCTGTTGTGAGTGAGTGCGTTTGCTTGCGAAGCATGGCGGCAGTTGTAGGGTATATAAACTGCGTGTGTGTGTGTGGTCTGTTCCTTTGCTGCTGCTGCTGAGACCAGTCTTCCAATAACTTGCAATGACGAATTACGGCAGAGTATAGCAAAGCGAAGCACACACGCCACGTGTCGGCTGCACAATGAGGCAACTGGCCGTGACGCGAACACCAAGCTCATTGTCATGTGTTTTGGCATCGCGTCGATCGCGCAGCGAGCGAGTGTGCTTACAAAGGCTTGTTGAAAAGCTCTGGCATACAAAGCCTCGCGTAGTATGTTGTGCTCGTACATTTGCGAATGTCATTCACGACTTGGTTGGTTGCCTCGAGAGCAAAACACGCACGAACGGACAATCACTCTTGCGCGACCTTTCAGGCAAAGTCGTGCTGAACACTTGCCGCTCAAACCTTGAAGCAACGAGTGGCTCGGATTGTCCAACGCGCGCGCTCATACTTTGGCGTCGATTCCTATAGAGCGGTCGAGTTCGAGTTCAAGAGAAGTTGTGAGACGCTAATTAATGAGCAAAGTCGAGCGAACGCGAGCGATAACTGGACTCTTGTGACGATCGCTCTCTCGCTTGTTGCCGACATCTGTGTTGCCTTGCTTTGCGCTGTTGTTTTCGCGTGGATAGTTGGGTCGCGTGTCCAACGCGCTCTTGCGCGTCTCGGTATGTACAAACGTAGACGCTTTTGCGAGCCACACACGCGGACGAAGTCCAAGCGCACATTTTACGTGGCGCTGAGCGCGTCTTGCATCACGCTTCAAAAGCGATCACAGCGTTTTGCTGAGCGCAGAGCAGACAGCATCAACAGACAGCAGCAGCGAGGCGCTTTTCGTCTGTGATGCGTTGTCGGTGCTTGCTCATTATCCCGCAAAGGTGTGCTTGTGAGACAGTGAGTATGTTTACTCCGAAATACTATTGTTACCTGATGCATCTGATTCTCTTGTTGCCTCGTTTGTGCACACGTTTTGGTCGTCCTCATTGTGCCTCTGTGAAAATGAGAGGGCGGATGTACACTTGTGTGCTCGTACTCCAACAATGAGCCGACTTGGTTTGGTTTGGCTCAATCGAACGATACTTGTAGGAACAATGATGTCAGAACGAGATCAAAGTGAGAGGGGCACACGCACACTGAACCAAAAGTGCAGCTTCGCGAAAACAACCTCGTTTTTGTATGCCGCGTCGACGCCACCTGTTGTGCTCGCGTCTTTCGCTCACGCAACTCAAGCGTGGCGCTGATATACTGCTGGACGGTCAGCCAAAGCGTGCAGCTCCGCTCGGTTGCCAGAGTGTTGTTGTTGCTGTCTTTGCTCGAGTGCTCGCTTGCTGTCTGTCGTTGCTGGTTGTCGTGCGCGCATGCCGCGAACGGCGCGAGTACGAGTGCCATTTCCCGATTTGCTGCGCATGAGCAACAACTACACGCGAGCGCGCCCGACTCGATCCAACACACTTCCATGAGCGTCGTCGCGACACCGAGCGACAGCAGCATCAGCGCGCCCGAGTTCACATTCGAGCTCTCGGCGCTCGATCAGCACACTGACAACAACAACAACAACAACTCGGACGCGTCTGTGCTTGAAGCCAACCATGAGCCGCAGTCGCCGACCGCCGGCAAGCTCGCCGACGAGGACGAAGAAGAAGCGGGCTCGACTGTCGGCACGGGCATCTGGACAAAGGAGGAGCACGCGCGCTTCCTCGAAGCGATCAAGATCTACGCGAATGGACCGTGGAAGCTCGTCGCCGCGTACGTCGCGACGCGCACGGTGCGCCAGACCATGACCCACGCACAAAAGTACCGCCAGAAAGCAGCGCGGCGACTCCGCGGTCTGCGCACAAAGCAAGCGCTCATGCGCATGCACTACGGCCACCGCATTAGCGAGGAGTCGCTCGTGCAAGAGCGCTTACGAGCACTCGCTGCGCAAGTCGAGTCTGCTTCAACAGCGCCACAGCCGCTGTACACCCCACCGTCGTCGACGTCGTCGTCGCGCCGCAGCAATACCGCATCGGTGCGAAAACACCCGCGTCCGGCGACGAAGACGCTCGCAGCGGCGTCGACTGCGCCAGGAGTAGCGGCAGCAGCGGCGACGTCAGGGTCGCTCCTCGCACTGCTCACGGACGACGCGACGCCACCGCCGACGAAGCGCCGTAAGAAGACGGTGCCAGCCGTCACGATCCCAACTAGCACCGCAACAGTAGACCTGCCTGCACCACTCGGACTCGCGAGTCCGTGCACGGCAGACGCCATTGGCGCGAGCGCCAATATCCTCGACCTCGCAACCGACCTCGAGATCATCGAAGACCTCAGCGAGGCGCCGAGCCTCGAGGAGTGCGCTGAGATGCTCTACGACTTGCTCTGCTGCTGACTACTGCCAAGAGTCTGCACGCACGCACGAGTCGTCGCTGTACTTTGTACCATGCCCACCAACACCAACACTACTGCATCGCTTCCTCGCATAATATAGCGCGCTACAGTTCACATCGATCGAGTCCTTGTTCTCTTGCTTTGCTTGATGTGCAACATCAAACACGAAATGGAAGCGCGCGCGTGTTGAAGATCGTCTCGACGCGCACAGCAAGGAAAAGCCATCTGTGTGTGTGTGTGTACGCGTCTTGAGAACGTCGTGCGTCGTCGTGCGACGATCTCGCGCTCGAGTGCGCATCGAGAGCTCAAGAAAGAAGTGTTCATGAAGGACGTGCTTGTCGGGTCGGGTCGTCTCCATGAGCGCGTACCTCAACCAAGCTGTTGTTAATGCTCGCATCGTGTCGATCATGTGAAGCTGGCGGGCATCGACAATCACTGACATCGACACGATGATGTCCAGTTCGATCACTTGCTTGGGGACGATGACATCGACGACACAAAGACATCGCAAAGCACGACGACGACTTGGACGGCCTCGTTGATCGCGAGGTGTCGATCGCGACGCAACGACGTATCGTTGCGTGTATGGAGCATTTTCACTTGAAATTTGTATGTGGTTCTTTGTCGAAGAAGCTTGTATAGATCTGTGCGACTTGATTTCAGTATCCACATACTTTTGTCAACACAGTTTAATCCACTGAACCCACACGCACACGCAAAGCGACTTGCCAACAAGCCATTCGCCAAAGACCACTCGACGAAGCAAGCAAGACACAAGACACACACACACACACATGGGCAAGCAAGGACGCGCGTTCGGGCTCGGGAAGAAGGGCAAGATCGGCATCACGGTCGAGAAGCCGTCGTACATCGCAGGCGAAATCGTGCGCGGCACGATCTACGTCGAGGTCTACGAGCCGATCCAGTGCGATGGTGCGTCTGCGAGCTTGTGTGCACACGTGCAAACTTGTGAGCATGTGAGCTTGTGGCAACAAGCAACAGCAGAACCAACTCACACAAACGTGTGTGTGTATGTATGCTTGCACAGCACTCGTGCTGAAAGCGACCGGCAAAGAGAAGGTCGAGTGGCGCGAGTCGCACTCGGAGACCGACAGCGACGGCAACACACACACCAAGTCTGAGGAGTACGAGGACGAGAAGGAGTTCTTCAAGCAAAAGGTCCGTGCTTACTCTTCGGTCTTCACTTTGCTAGCACGTGTATGGATCTCACTCACGCTTGCACACTCATTCGCTTGCAATGACACTCGAGCAGATCGTGATCAGTGCGATCTCGCAGACGTACATGCCCGGACACTACATGTACCCGTTCCAGTACCAATTGCCGGTCGAGCTCCCGGGCGTCTTCCGCCTCGAGTCGTACTCGTCTGGCTTCATCGACAAGCTCGAAGCGAAGATCAAGTACAAGTTCAAAGCCACGCTCGACGTCGGCGGGTACTTTGCGTCGGACTTGAAAGCTGACTGTAACCTCGTCGTGCACGAGCGTAACCTCGAAGCGATCCGACCGAGCGAAGACTCGGTGACGCAGAACGTCAACTTCCTCTGCTGCATCAACAAGGGGACGTGCCAACTCGCAGTCGCGATGGACAAGAACGTATACTTGCCGGGCGAGACGGCGCAGATCCAGTGCCAGATCAACAACGGCTCGAGTGTCGAGATCACTGCGATGCGGTGCCGTCTGTACCAGGACATCAAGCTCCGGACCAAGAACGGACACCACGAGTTCACGCGCGAGATGTCGACGCGCACGTTCCCAGGCGTGGCTGCGAACTCGTCACTTGCGCAGCCGCAGCCAATTGCGCTCGTGTCGGACCACGGCGCATTCCTGAATCCGTCGACGAGCGGTCGCCTCATCGAGTGCTCGTACCGGATCAACGTCGAGTGCGACATTCCGTGGTGCCCCGATGTCGAGATGCACTTGCCAGTGACGCTCATTGCCCCGGAGATCCCAAACGTGTCGTGGGTCCCAGCGTCGACCGACGGGTTTGTCCAAGCGCCGCCCATGTAAGTGTGTGCGCGAGCGAGCGCCACAAGAGGCTAACCAGAGAGCTTCATAATCCAACGATCCGATGTGCTCGATGTGTGATAGTGTCAGCGTGGACATCGAGGGCATGCCTTGAGTTGCAGGTGTTGTTTGAGCCAAAACACAGTCTATTGACATACTTTATTCAAGTCGTATTCACTTTTGCAATTGTGCGTACACCAACAACAACGACAAGCAAGTCAAAAGCAACATGGCGTTGCCAGCAGCAGCGCTCGAGCTCAAAGACCTCGCACCGCTGCGGTTGCGCGAGGAGCGTGCAAGTGGCAACGTCGACCCTGCATTGCTCACGCCGCTGCTGCGCGGCAGCGCGGATTTGAGCGAAACGCGCAAGCGCATGGAGAGGATCGTGGCAGCGCATCCCGTGCTATCACAGCGCGACTTTGTCTTCCAGAACCACTCAGAGCGCTACAACGTTGCTGTCGAGAAGATGTACCACTACGTACAGCTCCTGCGTGTACACAACATCACGGACGCGACCGAGCAGCAGCTGCTGTACAACGCGATTGGTGAGCGCTTGCCGATTGACGTGCACCGCGCCATGTTCATCCCGACGCTCGAGAACCAAGCGAGCGAGGCGCAGCAGCGCACGTGGCTCCCGCTGGCAAAGAGCTACCGGATCCTCGGTGCCTATGCGCAGACCGAGCTCGGTCATGGCTCGAACGTCCAGGGGCTCGAGACCACTGCAACGTACGACGCGGCAACGCAGGAGTTTGTTCTCAACTCGCCGACGCTCACGAGCCGCAAGTGGTGGCCCGGCGGTCTCGGCAAGACTGCGACGCACGCGATCGTGCACGCGCGACTGTCGCTCCACGGCAGAGATGCTGGTATCCAGGCGTTCATCGTTCCGTTGCGGTCACTAGAAGACCACACGCCGCTGCCGGGCGTCGAGGTCGGCGACATTGGCCCAAAAGTCGGCTTCCAGTCGGTCGACAACGGGTACGCGGCGTTCCACAGCGTCCGCGTCCCGCGCGACCACATGCTCATGAAGTTTGCGCACGTGGCGCCAGATGGGACGTTCACAAAGCCGCCGAGCGACAAGCTCGTGTACCTCACGATGGTCCACGTCCGCGCGTTCTTGATCCGCAAGCTCGGCGCGTTCCTCGCTGCAGCGGCGACGATCACGACGCGCTTTAGCGCTGCGCGCGTCCAAGGCACCTACGCGAGTCCCAGTAGCAGCAGCAGGAGCCTCGCTGGCGCAGAGGTGCCGGTGCTCGACTACCAGAACCAGCAGCTCGGGCTCTTGCCGCGAATCGCACTGTCGTACGCAGCGACGTTTGCAGGCAACGCAGTGAATCGCATGCACGACCGCGCGCTCGCGTCGCTGCAGAGTCAGAGCTCGTCGTTCCAGACCGAGCTTGCCGAGGTCCACGCCGTTGCGTCGGGTGTGAAAGCGTGGCTCGCAGACGAAGTTGGCATCGGGATTGAAGCGCTCCGGCGTCTCTGCGGCGGCCACGGCTTCTCGCAGAGCAGCAACTTGCCGCATCTGTACGCTGAGATCGTCGGTGCGAGCACGTACGAAGGCACGTTCGACGTGCTCGTGCAGCAGCACGCGCGGTTCCTCGTCAAACAGGCAGCGTCCGCGTCATCGACCATGGACGCTAGAGATCGAAAGCTCCGACAGACGTGCTGCGCGACCAGACCCGAGGACTTTAGTGACCTCTCGGTGCTGCTCGAAGCGTTCCGCGTCCGAGCAGCGCGTGCGACCCAGACGCTCGTCGCCGCAATGCAACAGCAGTCGACTCGCGACACAACCGAACCGAATCCACCCATGGTGCTCATGACGAAAGCCTCAGTCGCGCACTCGGAGCTCATGCTCTTGCAAGCGTTCGCGGACCGCGTCGCGAGTGTCGACGTCGCTACGCGAGAGACGCAGGAAGCGCTCGCAGCGCTCTGCGCACTCTTTGGTACATGGCTCCTCGTGCGCGCGCTCGGAGACTTTCGCAACGACGACTACGTCTCGAGCGCACAAGGCGCGTTCGCCCACACGCATCTCGTGCACTTGCTCGCAGTCGTTCGTCCGAACGCCGTGCTGCTCACAGACGCGTGGGACTTTACTGACTGGGAGCTCGACTCGACAATCGGTCGGTACGACGGCGACGTGTACCGCGCACTCGTCCAGCGCGCAGGCGACGAGCCGCTTAATCGGACGCAAGTCGCCGCGAGCTACGAGTCGTTCCTCAAGCCGCTCATCCAGTCCCGACTGTAGGTTGTGCGCGTTCGAGATAGTGAGAGAGAGAGACACACACTGTACTCGAGTCTGTACCGACAACATCACTCGTGTTCGCAGTCACTCGCTTGCTCTCGTGCGAAGCGCTACGCAAAGAAGTTGACGAATGGCTGTCCAGGACGTGCAGCGCTTCCTCCTTCGTGTCGTGGTGCTTGACCCGTCACAACAGCAGCAGTCGATGAGGTCTCCGTGGCGTCGTTGAGCGGCACGGCTTGCTCCAACACGGTCGCATCCACGACTGCTTGAGCAAGCGGCGCTGTGCATTTGTCATTGTCGTCGCCACGGTCCTCTGATGTGTCAAATGGCACGCCAACAGCGACTGGCACGGGCGTAGCAAGTGGTACGTCGTGCACAACAGCAGTCGCAGCGCGCGATGCAATGACGATTGGCAAGTCGAGACACACGTCCGGCGACCACGCGATATCGCACTGGAGCTCCAAGCGGTAGCTGCAGCGAATGAGCGAGCCGGTCGTCGATGGCGCGAGCTCGCGGCCGTCTGCACATCGCGCGAGCACGAGCGCCACAGTGCTGTCGACGGTCGACTGCGCACTCACGCCAGCAAACGTGACGGACGCAACGCGCGTCGTCAGTGGCTTGCTCGCGCGGGCTTTGCGCCGCAAGACGACGTCTTGAAAGAGCGTGACTCTCAAGACGCGAATGTCGACGTTCGATCGGTTCGAGATGCGGTACTGCAGCGTCGCAGTCTCTCCAGCTGCGTACACTGGCTGTGCGAGCCACGCAGCGACTTCGCACGTGCCTTGATTCACGAGCGAGAACAGTCGGACGGTCTGCGACGTCGCGTCGTACGTCCCGCCGTATGACGCGTCGCGGTACACGATGCTGGTCTTTGGACGCTCGTAGAGCACAAGGTCGGTTCGTGCACGCGTGTTCCAGCAGCTGAACCACTGGCCTTCATCGAGCACTGCGTGCACGGTGTACGTGATGCTCGCGCGCAAGTTCCGGAGCTTCTTCTTCTCCTTGCGGCGGAAGGTGTCGCGATGCGCAGATGCGTCCATCGCGAACACGCCAGGGAGCGACGCATGCGTCTGGTACGCAAAGATGAACTCGTGGTTCCCTTTGCTGAGTGCGCGTGGGAAGAGGAAGAGCGGGATGCGGTCGTCCAAGAACGCGTTCGTGCGCGTCTTGTGCGTTGTGTGCTGCTTCGTAAGTGCGCCGTGCTTCTTGCTGTGGTGGTGCTCCGTCACGAGCTCGTCCCATTCGATGTTCTCGCGGCCGCAGACGTGTACGGACAGCCCTGTACACAAGCAAGTGCGCATTCGCCCAGTGAGTGCGCGACAGCCACATGCTTCGACACCAAGACATGAGCGAACTGATGCACATCATACCGTCCGCGACGAGGTCGCGAAAGACTGCGAGCGCAACGCGACCACGCACGATCTCGCCTGCGACGTACGCAGACTTGTCAAGCGTGATGTATAGCCGCACATCTGGACCGCTCGTGAACCACATTGCTCGTGTAGCGCGTCGCGACGTGCGTGGTGGTGCCTTGGTGATGACGAGCTCACAGAAGTGGAAGTGACCTCGAGGTCAAGCAAGATTGTGGGTTCGCTCGAGGTACAATCATTCTCATCCGCGCAATCACTCCGGATATTACAGAATATCCAACAATTATGATCGAACTTATCCGTGCAATCATTCCAAATATTACAGAAAGGAAGGACGTGTTCGATAGCAATTTGAATTATTTTGAAATGCCATCTACCTGATATAATTCGGTTCATGTAAATTCAAATTTGCAACGTATGTGTTCGATGCCATAGTTCAGTAATGGCTGCATAGCTATTACCCCATTCCGCCGCATATAAATGCACCTGACAAACAGAAAGAGACAGTCCATAGCACCAAACAAAAACAGGGCAAAACAGCTCGGTCACATTATATCGTCATCTGAGCAGACCTCGTCGTCCACGAGCTGCAGTCGCTCAAGCTCGCTTACAATCTCACTGTCCATCGATGCTCGTGGTGCTTCTCGCACAGAAGCCGGCGGCTATTGTGCTTGAACTGATCGAGCCCCAAGAACTCACGACCCACTCGGCCACGTCTCGTCTTGATGGCGCTTGTAACTTGAACGGCCGCGTCCGCTGGTGCTGAGAGAGCTGCACACGCAAGTGCTCCAGCCAACGCGCGCGCAGCGCTTGCTTGAGTGGGTAGTTCCAGGATACGTCAGCGGGTTGAGCGACCGCTGTCGCTCCAGGAGGAACGCGCAGCAACACGACCTTGATCGCAGCCGCGTACGCGACGACATCGCTCGTCCAATGACCTGAAAAATCATCACAAACGAGCAACACAGGAGTGGATGGATCGCTTCTGTTACCGAAGTGATAGCGGAGAAACTCCACAGACAGGTGTGCGTTCCACCACCCTGCGGTAGTGTAAGTGTATGCGCAAGAACAGTCACATAGTATGGCAGTTAAGCAAGCTGCACCTTTGGCGTTGCCGTAGATGCGTACGCCGCGCTGGAGTGGCTCGACGTTTCGCCACAGAGTCCGCCCAAAGCCCTGACGATCGCTCACGTTCTGCTTGTGTGTCTCTGGATCGTTCGAGACGTGCGCCTTGAAGACGAGAAAGGGCGTGCACTTGACGCCATGCGAGGTGCCAAGCAGCATCACGGTCGCTTGGTCCTTGCTTTTGGCGCCGCATCGGACCCAAACTGTCTGCGCTCCTTTCGCATTGAGTGTGCTCTTCGGTAGATACTCGAAAAACACAGCTTCAGACAGTTAGAATCATTAACAACAAACATAGCGAAAGATTCGAACACGTCGCGAATGCTCACCGGTCTGATCTGCATTGTACACAGTGTCAATTCCAAGCTCACACATCGTTGCTAGCACACACTCGGCGAACGCTCGAGCCACAGCATCAAGCTCGAGAGGTGGCACTTGCCCTTGGCGCGTGTGCGCTCGGAGTGACAGAGCGTGGCGGTCCATGAATCGGCGCTGCCATCGCCATGAAGCGAGGAACCCGCTAACGCAGAGTATCGCGGACGACACTGGCACTCCTTCCTCGCGCAGCTCGTTGACCCATTGCACCAAATCCGCCTCAACCTCTGGTGCGAGCGCTGCCGTGACCCCTTTTTGGCGCGCTTTCTTGATTGCTGCGCCGCGCTTGCTCTCGCACAACGAGCGCAACCGTGTCTCGTCGCGCACCCAGGTCTAGACGAGCTTTCGCCGCGCTGCTGCAGCAGAGGTGAAGAGAAAGGGAAAGAAATGGTCGACAGTCGCAGTGATGTTGTTCGTGCTACGGAGGTGCTGCGCGATGTCGAGCTTGAGCTGCGCGGTGAATGCGTCGCAGCGAGGCATGTCGAACGAGCTGTCGAATTCGAAATGACGAGTTCGCGCTCGTGTCACTCAGTTCTCGGCCACTTATTCTCGTCACAATGTGTCAACACGTGCAGGCATTTACAAGCGGCAGAGACCCACTGTTGTCAAAGCCTCGCAGACGATTGGCTCGATTTGGTCGGCGTTTATATGTGGCGGCTTTTATAAGCGGAAAAATGGGGTACTGAACTACAGATCCCAATGAAAAATGCGGAATTAACCTTCCAATAGATAGCAATTATCGTAGATTGACATTTTTGTCAACTACTATAATAGGCATTATCGATGTCATTGCATAAGCGTTCGATTACAAAATAGCGATTACGTTCGGACTAAATATTATCTTGTCATCGAACACTGTCGAAGTGTCTGCGTTCACCGATTCTGAGTCCTACACTTTGAGTAACAACCGCCGAATATTTATCCGAGCCAAAAATGCAAACGAAATGCCTTGTTTTGCGTAGACGATAGCTGTGAGTCTGCATTTAACATGCTCGAATGCGTAGGGTTTATGCCCCCGAGAATGGTGGTGGGTTAGGCGTGAACGATTTGGCCTGCTCCAGGAGGTAGGTAGGGGTTTGAGATTGCCTGAGAATGAACTTGACCATCACTCCTTTAATCAAATTTTATGAACTACAAGCTGAAATATGCAAAAACAGTCACAATTTGGACTCAAATCAGTGATTGCATGGTACGCCTCTAGAAACAAAAATTTCTTCAACTTAAAGAACCTGTCGAAGTAGCAAACCAAGGAGTAAATTGGCGTAACGTTAAAGCGCAGTTTGAACTGTCCGACTGCGGCTCAACATATATACTAAGCTTTGTATAGGAGAAGGATCGCTCGGTACACTGCTTAGCAAGCCAATACAATCACATATTGAAATTTATATGATCTATCACTTCTTAGTTTCTGCAATCGAAATACACTCATGTCAAGAGTAGATTATAGCGATAGTTGATGATCCACTGGCAATCTTGACTTGTGGTGTTTGAGAAAGTTTGTTAGAGTAGTAATTCGAGCTGATGTGCATACGTTTCTTATGCCTTTGCTCGCGCGTCACGGTCCGTTGTGCCTCGCTGTATACGCAACCGTGGTGGATCGCGTTTCGCTCGCTGCTTTTGCTCTTACGCTTCGAGTTGACCGTGTGTCCGTGCATAGTGGTGTCGGCGGTGGCAAATGGAGGCGGCATTTAGAGCATTTACCAATGTTCCCGAGTACCCGGATCGACTCTGATGACGAGCTTAGGTATCGACTATTGGCAGCACCTTCATAGTGCGTAACTTATCGAAGTATTCGCCAATAGTTGAGCGAGGTCACGTAAACAGACGCGCTCACGCCATTTGTTGTGATGAAAGACGCAAATCGACGGTGCGATGGCTCAAAGAGCATGACAACGAAAGCTTGCTGCAACACATCACTGTAGATCCCCATCGTGTGAGCACAAACACAGACAGTGAGACCTCGAAGAGCGAGGATGTTACACTTTGCCTCATTCGTATCCACGACGACGCCTGAGTCGTTGGCGAAGTGCGCTGTAGCGAACGACAAGGCAGCGACTGGTGGCCGCAGGCCTTGATGCGATGCGGCAAGAAGCCGCAGATCTGACTAGCGATATGTTCAGCGTCGAACCCAATGTTGCGTCGGGTTAGTGTGTGCACACACTTGACTTTCTTGGCCATGTCCTCGCTAGACGAAGAACTCTATATTGTATAGTATTTTGTGTGCGATCTTCTTGTCTAGCCCCTCAAATAAGCTCTTTGTATGGAAAAAATGTGATCGATGCGTCTGATTGTTTTGTTGGAATTGCTTCGGTCCGGGATTCGGCATACAGATCTGGCCCAGGATCGTGTTCAGATTCCGTCCAGGATCAGGAAAGAACACTTGCAAGCAAATAAACCTAACCCTCCGATCAAAAGCGAAGAAATCGAATGAACATAATAACTTCCCCTATTTTGGTGGCCAGATATGCTCGATTTCATTCATTCTCCAAATCAAGCGCACAGCAGCAGCGAGAAAGGGAGGCAACCGGCATATCGAGGTGCGTGTGTGTGCACGTGTGCGTGTACAGGGGCTTCCACGAGTGCGTACTGACGCTGTGTGACTGCGTGCAGACGTATAGGACGAGTGTTGCACGATTCCTTCAACAGTTGACGTGATACGGGTCGAGGGATTGTCGGCGGTGCATTTGTATGATTTGAGTATGATGGCCATGTATGTCGCACTTGCACACGGTCGCTGACATCGCGAACCTCTCGTGCGTTGCGTCTGCACAAACCAGCAACCGATCTCGGTAACGACAGTGCTCGCGACGTTCAGTGAAGGCGTCGTTCGACGCGGTTCGTGCGTTTTGAGTGCGACGAGTGGCTGCGCGACCTGCATGCATGCCATCGCCTGTGCACGTGCCGCACACATGTGGATGCGCGCGAACGAAACTGCTGACACTCTGTACGCGTTGTGTGTGCTTTCGAATAAGAAGCGCTATGATCGAGGAAGACCACACGGCGAAACCGATCACACGATCAACGCGGACGAAGTACAAGATCGACATTGCGAAGACGAGACACGCCAGCCTGGCGTCAGTTCGAGCGACGCGAGGTGCCTCGTCGTCCGAGGTCGAAGAGGCGTCCGAGGTCGAAGACGAAGACGTCAGTGACGATGACGCGCAATCCGACAGCTCAGACTTGAGCGACAACCAGTTCTCGGACGGGTCTCGCCCAGGTGTCGTCCAGATTTTGACCGCAAACGTGCGTGTCACGCCGCCGCAGATCGTGTACAAGACGTGGGACGCGTGGCGCAATTGCCTTGACGACTGCTGTGAAGAAACACGTCAAGTGATCCGAGTCCACGAGATGATAAGCTCCACACAGGAACAAGCGACTTACGAACACGAAAGCGATGAAGAGCGGCAAGCCAGTGCAGATAGTTCCAGAGCGGTGGAGCACGTATCAGCGCGTCTACATCTGCACACATGGCTGGATGTCGAAAGCGCGAGGCACCGGCAAGCGGCCACATCGGCACGTCCGGTTCACAAATTGCCCGTTCCAGTTCGTCGTGCAGCTGACGAAGGTGAAGAACGATTGGGCTTTGGTCGTGAAGAACATGCTCCTCCAACTCAACCACCTAGTCGATGATAACACGTTCGGAACGTATCACACGTCGCGCAGTATCCAGTGCGCAGAGACACAGCAACAGGTCAGCACCATGATCGCAAACGACACTCCACGCTTCAAGATGTCCGACTTCCTGCTTGCTCGCGGCAATAACGTCATCAAGCCCGATGCCTACAACATGATCAACACGCACTGGACCCTCGATTCTAAGAAAGACGACTACGCCGCCACGTCTGAGGTCATCGCAAACTTTGTGTGCGACGACGACGAGTTCGTCGTGTCAGTCGATTAGTCTTCGGCTGGTGAGAGCGGCGTCATTTCATTGACCACTCGATGCATGCACGGCCTGTACTCGCGCTTTCCGGAGATGCTTTTCGTGGACTGCACGCACAAGACCAATCGGTACGGCTCCATAGCAAGGTATACATGTGTGCCATCCATGTCCAGTACAGGATTCGTACATGTCGCCTATATGGATCACATTCTCGGCTCTGTTTGACGCGCCTTTCGTGTTGCCGATGTCTGTGCGTTTTGCTTGTGCCTAGGTTCAAATACCAGCTCTGCACCTTCATAATCATGGACGAGTTTGGCGAGGGTCAAAATTGTGCAGCAGTCGCCTCTCAAGACCAACGGCGATTGGCACATGGAGCGCCTCATCGAGCACTTCAAGCGAGCTCACTCAGCCCGGCACAGCTTCTTCAAGTTGTAATGGTGAACAAGGATCTACAAGAGTTCCAAATTTTGCGCACGCACTTCCCGGAGGCGCGTTTGCAGATCTGCATCTTCCACGTAATCAAGTGGCTTAAGCAGCACTTGTGCAAGCCAGAGTTCGGGAAGCTCTCCGCTAACGGCCACAGCGCCCTCGACCATCTCGTGCACAACAACATCTACGCGGTAAGCGCAGAAAATTACGACGAGCACTCCACAGGTTTTGGTGCTATGCCCAAGCGCACCCTTTTTAACTCGTTCTACGACTACTTCGCGCGGAACTGGGACTCGTGCAAAGCTATGTGGGTCATGTATATGCACCGAAGATCCCCACTTCAAGAATCACACCAACGACAGGCTTGAAGGCTTCTTGGGGAGGTCCAAGGACGATGTGTCGCTGTCGACAAGCATGGTCAAGTACATCCACTCGGTCATCACCACAGCACGTCACCACGAGAAAGAGTACATGCACCAAATGTTGCGCGTGGGCACGTACACGAATCTCAACTACGACGACGAGATGAGTCAAGTCGCCGAGCAGATCGCGCCCGAGTACGCAGCCGCGTTGCAGAAAAGCGACGAGTACCTGTTCGTCGTGGACAGAGACGACGGTGTTGCGGTCGTTCAAGGCCAGACACATCAGCAACGCGTTAACTCGCTGGACAGGACGTGCACCTGTCCATTCTCCATGAGCACGAAGCTGCCGTGCAGACACGTCATGGCGTATCGCAAGCACAATGAAGCCAGATCGGTCATCTCGTTCACTCAGATCGACGTCAGGTACGTAGTCCGAATGTACTGACGAGGACTCGAACTTGACTTGACCATGTATGGCCCGTGGTTTGACGTTTTTCTCTCTTGCCTGCCTCTCCCCACGCTAAATGGCTGCGAAGCGTCGGTGGTCTCCCACCAGTTCGTCAGCTCATGAGTCACCAGGCTCCGACAGTCGCGGCGAAACTGCCGACTCGAACCGCCGCCAAGAGATACAACGAGGCGATGCAGCACGCTCGCATTTTTTCCTCAGAACTTGCGAGCATCGGTGACGACGAAGGGTTCGACGAGTACCTTGTGTACTTCGTGATCACGTGGCAGAATGTGCGACAGCGGAAGCGCGTACGCGTCAATGCAGCCGACGATTCGGTAGAGCACGAGACTCTCACGCAGATCAGTCAAGCGCACAGCCTGTGGTCTGATGAGCTTGACGACGTACCTATGGTGGCCAGCACTGATGTCGTTCTGCAGCAGCCAGTCTCATTGAGTGCGAGTTCCCAGCAAGCGCTGCAACACACGACGACAGCATGAATCCTGGACAAGACCCGGACCGTACCTGGGGCAGTCCTGGACAAGGTCCAGACCAGACGTCTGACAGTCACGAGCTTGGTTCTCCTCACGAGCAGATTGGCGGCGCGGTGTCAAGTCAACAGCTTGAAGTTGTTGGACAACGACTTCTACGACACCATCTCGCAGCGTCCGATCCGATTGAACCAGTTGGCCAAGAAGACAAGTCGGCCTGTGAGAGATCGCAAGACACAGGACGCTGCTGAGCGGCGGGATCGTGCTCGCATTAACGTGTCGGAAGAAGCACGACAGGCCTTAGGCACACTGTCGATTAAAGTCGTTGTCAACTCACTCGACAAAGAGAAGCCGGCGCTCTTGAGCGCCTCGCTGCTCGCTGAGATACAGGTCAAGTACCACGACCATACGGGAAAGAGACCGAAGTACGGTCAGTGCTGAACCAGGTCGTCTCTTTCCCTGCCATCACCTCGACTGCTCGCGTCGTTCGTGAGCAAGTTCCCTGTCGCCAACCGCCACGATGAAACAATCTGTGTGTCAAGCCAAAGTCAGCGAAAAATTCAAGAGACGGACGCTGCTGAGGTTGTCTCCATCGCAGGTGTCAGCACGTTTTCAAGAATCAGATCGAGTTGATGAGACGCGCCGAGATCCAGTGCTAATGTCACGAACGGCACTGCGTTCAGCAAGTGGTTGCGGACGGAGATGGCGGGGTGCGTGGTGCCACACGATCAAGCGGAGGTCCGCGCGATCGCAGACAAGATCGAGAACATGTATCCGTCCGCGATTCTGCCAGGTTTCGACCATAAATTAGCGATCTCTTTGGTGTCAACACGCCGATATAGTTTGACAGACACAGCTGTGGCGTATTTGTCGTGAGCAAGTTGTCGCAGTCACTTGGGCAAGACGGTCTCGATGGACCTTGCCGGTCGCGCACTCACCCGACGGCGCTTCGAGATCCTGCGCCATCTGCGTCAGGACGTCGACACGAAGACCGTCTAGAGTGCGAGTGTGTAGCACGCTCAAATAGCGTAAGTAGCGCATACTGATTGCTGTCAGTAGTCGAGTGATGTGTGCAAGTGCGACGAATGCACACTCAGTTACGAACAAGCATTTGAGTGAGTCATTAGCGTTAGTGATAGTGTGGAGTGCGAATTGTGGTCTAAACTTGACGTTTTGTAGTTTACGGCACATGAGATTGCACGTAGCTTACGAGAAGAAGTATACTGCGACGGTTCGCATATATTTTGTGTATCTTGCATCATTTTTGAAAGGGTATCGTTGTAAAATAATGGACCAGTCATGAGCGAATCCTGGATAACTCTATATTTGTGTGATCCACTTCTATTACGAATCCTGGACCGAAGATTCGCCTTGCGTTTTTTACTCTTGTAGCTTAAACTAGACTGAGTGGATTCATATATACCAACAGCTCGTCTGAATTCGCAATAGGTGAATAGATATGTGGGAAACAGAAAGTGAATGATTTTTTCTCCAGCACTGTAGTGAGTAAGATTGCTGTTGCTATCGTTGCGCTTCGCGACGCACTTGGGGAAGCTCTTTTGTCGCTGAACAAGCACTCAGAAAGACTCGATTATTTATTCAATAACTAGTTGATATGATTCTTTATATTTTGAGCTACAACCATTCTCGACTGCGCCATCACTCCTGTTTTTTAATTCAGTTTCTCTAAATGTTTGAAATTGCTTCAACTTGGTTCAGATCCACTGGTGCCTCTTGCTCTTCGTCTTCATGATCTTATGGGTCGCAAGAGGCAAGACATGAAAACGCATGCATCTTGGTCAACGACGCTCTTACTCGTTCTATCGGATATGACACGCGCGTCGTACTCTGTCTGTACACTTCGATCCGAGGTACTCTGTCTGTAGGGACGATCTTGACATCATGCACATGGCGCGCTGGAATAACTTACGGCTCGACTGTGTGCGAGAGTCGCTCTGCGTGTCAGTCGCGTCGGTGTCCTGCCACCCAGCTCAAGGTGCTGCTATAGTGATTGCTGTCTGGTTGCAGTGGCATCAGAGCAAACACTGGTGCGACCATAACAGTCTCGAACCGCAGGAGCACGTAGAGCATCTCCATGAGCCAGTACTGCGTGTCGGCAGGCGAGAAGTTGCGCATTGCACCGCCGTACTGGAGCACGCAGCCCTCAGTCGCCTGCGCTCCACTGTTGCTTGTGTTGTTGTTGTTGTCGTTGTTGCGTCCTCGAGGCGTCTTAGTTGATGCGACCGACAGTGGCGTGAACACGAGCGACGTCCAGATCTGGACCCAGTCAAAGCGCCGCGCAACGTCTGGCGGCACAGCGCAGCGATCTGGGCTCCGGAGAAACACGATGAAGTTGCGGCCGTGCTGGAGCCGCGACATGGTCTCGATCGAGTGCACGACGCTGTTTGTCTGCGGGTTGAAGAACGCGCGGTGCATCACGACCGTGTCGTCGTTGATCGTCTGGAGGATCTGGATCTGTAGCATCGAGGACGAGTACCACACGAGCAAGTCGGACTTAGTCACTTGTTCTGTCAAACTCAGGCAGACAAGTGCGTCCAAGTACGCACCTTGATCGTCACGGCGGGGTTGAACAGCCCTGAGTGCGTCTCTGGGAGCCACAGCTTCGCCCACGTCGTGTTCATAAAGTCTGCGGCATCGAGGTGCGCAAACGTCTTGGACAGGACGAACTTGAGCGTCGACGTCTCTTGCTTGCGCTGGTCGCTCCAGCCCATGATCGTCGCGCCTGTGCTCACAAAGTCCCGCTCGCGCGCGATCGCGTCGTAGTCGGCGAGGTTCTTCCGCAGTAGCTCGCTCCACTCGACGTCGGTCAGTGGTTCGTAGTGCGCGCTAACGACTTTGAGCTGGTCCTACAGAGCAGCGTGTGGCACATCGTCAGTTGTGTCCAAGGCGAGAGAATGACAAGCGGTACATGCGTGTGCGTGAGAGGACTGAATGACGCGCAGACGAACCTCCAAGATGCGCTCGACTTGGGCTTTCGACAGGTACGGTGCATCCGATCCGCGCGTCTTGAGCTGCTCTTCCAGCGCCGCGTTCGCGCTCGCGAGCTTCTGCGTTTCAGACGTGAGCTGCAACACGTCGTGACGGATCTCGAGCTCCTTTGCGAGCTGCTTGGTTCGCTTGATTTGCTCCTAGAGAGCAGACACACGCGAAAAAGCACGTGCACGTCAGTCAGTCGAGCAGACGCCATGGAGCTCGTGTGAACAGTAGCGCGTCTTACCTTCTTGCGCATCATAAAGCGGCGCTGGACTTCGCGGTGCTTGGCTTTGCGGACTTCATCAGCACTAGCGTGCGCCACAGTGCCTGTGACCCACGGCGAGATGTCGGGCTGCACGTGCTGCGTTTGCTGCTGCAGGTGGTGCGTTGATGCGCTGCATGGCTCTGGTGTGACAATGTGTGCACGTGGATGCTGCATGCTCGGATGCACGGCAGCGGCGCCGCCATTGCTCGATGCCGGCGACAGCACGTGCTGCGTGTGCTCTATTGCAGAAGACGTCAAGGCGTTGTTGTATAGATGGTAGCTGTGGTTGAGCTCGCTGCTGCTTGTGTCGAGCGTGAGGGCGTGCGACGGATCAACGAAGAGCAGGTCCTCGATGATCTCCTGGTCCACGGGCGACCACTGCATCGGCAAGTGCGGCTCAATCGCGCCTTGCGTGCGTACACTCGGCGTCTCCATGCTGCGCGATTGGCAGTACGGCAGCGGCTGCGGATGGCGACTGTGACAGCGAGCGCGCGAGAAGAAGAGTGTGATCGCTGATCGAGCAGAGCGGCTGGAGCGTGGATAAGGAGCCGAAGACGTTCAGTTGCGAGTCAGATCCGTATGACGATCTCGATGCCCACCCAGACAGCTCGACCTCGCCTTGTGCTCGACTATAACCACGACCTCGACGTGCTTGGACGCGAGCTGCCGGGCGTGCGAGAAGCGAGAGTGCGCTTGCTGTTTAGTACTTGCTTGTTCCGATCAGCGCGAGTGCGCCGATGCAGTCGAGCCAACACGTTTGACCCGCGTGGCGCTGACTCGATCGATTACACGTGCAACAGTAGTCACGACCAGGTCGAGCGCAGCGTTAGCTCGCACCACGCACCGAGTGCGCTCGATCGATCGCGACGCACAGTGCAAACTGCACAACTCCTTTACGAAACAGCAGCAGTCGACCTGGCGCTCGTGCAAGTGCGCGAGAAGAAACAGGACGACCTTGAGTCCATGAGCTCTGTTGATCCGACGTGCACACAAAGTCGCACGCAACGACGCCAGGTCATTGACGCTGCTACTGCTGACCTCGTCATTGAACGAACGAGCGTGCGTGCGCGAGCGAGTATCGCACAGACGCACAGACAGCGAATCGAGTGCTCGACGTGTTTGTGCTCACGAGCGTCGTGAGCGGAGGAGGCACAGACGACGGAGCAGAGACAACGATGCAGGACTGTTCAGTTCGAACTTCTGTTTCCGAGGCATTGTTCGCTCGCATGTTGCCGCGCACACGAGCGCGTCAATGAGCTTTGAACATGTAGCTCGCGCTCGTGGTGTCAAGACCGACTGAGCCTGCACACCAGCGCACAGCAAAGCACACAGCATCGTCCGACTGAGAGACGCCGTCGTTGCCGCACCGAAGTGCTACTGCTGAGGCATTCAACTCAGTACAATTTCACAATTGTAGTCCAATTGTACGGCTTTATATACGTATTTTTAGCCAATCGTGCGCGCGACGTCAACCATACTGAACACAAGTCAAGAAACCACGACAGCAGATGGCTTGGCTAGGCGCAACACACTCACTCGCACAGCTCGACGAGCGACAACGCACGCGTGAACACGCTCAAGCGCACACTCTCTCGTCTCTCGTCCATCGTCGCCACTGCTATCTCCACTCGCTACTGCTGCGCCACTCGCCCGCTCGCTCGCTACAACTCGTGCGCATACAGCAGCGCGCGTATTCAAAGGCGACATTCTCATCTGAGCGATCAGCACGTCCTCATTCCTGACACCTTCACAACAAGCACACTCCTCATACGATGAGCTTTGAGCACCGCCGCCGCCAGCAACAGCAACACGCATCGCCGCTGCTGCTGCTCGATGAGCTCGCACCACAGTCGTCGTCGATGTATCTCCCAGCGCACTGGACGCCGACAGACCAAGTGATCATGGAGGACCTCCTCTTGAGCCACGACGCGTCCGCGCCGCTCGCAATGACCACAGCCGCCACCACGAGTCACTGCGCGCTTGCGACTGCACCGACGCTGTCTGTTCACGTCGGCCATCAACAACAGCAGCAACACACACATGCGAACAGCACACACGCCGCGCTTCCGCAGTGGACCAATCGCTCGCGCTCGGGCTCAACGTCGTCGTCGCCGTCGTCGTGCTCGGGTTCCTCTGCGCGCAGCCCAGCGCCACCAAACTCACTCAAGACCGACGAGCAACAGCAGCCGTCGCTGTCATCATCGCGTCGTGCGACCAAAGTCTCGGACGAAGAGCGCCGTGCGCGCCATCGCGCTGTCCAGAAGCGCTTCGTCCAGCGCAAGAAAGAGGCGGTCCGGCAGACAAAGCAGCTCGCAGCCGACCTGGAGCGGCAGTACGCGCTCCTCCACGTCACGTCCGAGGCGAAAGAGCTCGCTCGAGAGAACGAAGAGCTCGAGGCGCAGTGCGCAGCGACCGAGGCGCTCGCAGCGGCGACGATCCTCGCGAGCGCACCCGATCCTCTCGCGATCTTGCACGAGCAAATGGAGCTCGTGCGCGAGTTCTACGAGCCGCTGAGCCACGACGCGTGGACTGCGATGCTCCAGAAGAACCTCGACGAGTACGACGTGGCGCGGCGCGACCAGTCGTACCGCTCGTCTGGCTTGACCGTCATGGGCTGGCACGACCAGCGCAAGATCGACGACACGTCAGTCAAGTTCGTCTTGTCGAAGGAGTTTGGCAACGTCCGCGCCGTAGACTTGGTGGAGAAGACGTGGAAGCAGCTCAGTTCGCCAGAGACGCATGCGCAGTTCTTCAGTCCAGTGCTCACAGTGCGCGTCCAGGTCCTCGAGGTCTTGAACGACGACGCGCGCGTGCTCCACCGCGCGTTGTACAACCCGCAGACGGGCGGCATCGTCCACGGCATTGAGCTCCTCTGTCGCGTCCAACGCGGGGACGAGTTCATTATCTTTGAGAGTGCGATCGAGCGCAACGCAGTGCACGCGTGGCTCGGGGCGTCGCACAAGTGGAGCCAAGTGACTGTCTCGCAGGTCTTTGCGCCGACTGTGGGGCCAAATGGCGTCGAGAGCTGCGTGTATCGCCACGGCGGCTGGCTCCGATACGTCACGGTCTCGAGCGTCAAGTACTGGCTCATGGAGATGTTCTTCATGGCGCTGCGGTACGAGAGTGGCATGGTCGCGCCGATCTTCACGCTCAAAGCCGAGTAGCAGTTGACACGAAGTAACAGACCAGCGAACACCTGTACAATCGCAGCACCAGCGGCAACACGTAGTCGACGCTCCGGAGCCAACCAAATCGCTTCAGCAGCAGCACGAAGCGCCGGATGTCGCTGTTCGCGGTGAGTCATCTGCAGTCGTCGCGTGCTGGCAGTGCGAGCGAGGAGAAGCCGTCCGAGTGCCAGCAGCAGTGAAGCGCTTCTGTCATGCGACTGGCGATTGGCAGTCCGCAACGCTCGGTTGTCGCGCGTCTGGCTGTCTGCCATGCACTCGACCGAGTACGTGCCTGTCAATGTGGGCGAAGCCAGTGGCACAGGAGCAGATGCCAGCAGTTGCGTGAAGCTTTGTGCGTCGGCATCATGGAGACTGTCGCGAGTCAGTCGGAGCTCTGTGTGAGAGAGAGTCACTGACTCCCATTGCGTGCGTCGAGGCTCCGATACGAGTCGCCACGACATCGATACCCGCGTGAGTCGACAAAGTCGCTACTGCTACTGCTGCTTGTGATACGCTATGGCGATGACGAAGCGCGCGTTCGCATCCTCTCGACTCGCATCGCGAGACTCCTACACACCAGCCGACCAAGCGATCTCGACACTGTTGCGAAGACGCAGTGCGAGTCAATGCAGCGGTCCGATGCAAGTTGGATCGAGAGCCACGGCGAGCATTGCTAGTGGAAACGAAGTTGCTAGCAGAGCCAACGGAAGAGCAGGAGACAACGAACGCAACAGAGCAAATCTGAACTACAAGACACATGAGAGAGAGAGAGAGAGAGAGAGAGAGGTCTATGGTGCCATTCGTCTTGAGAGTGAATGAGTGATGGAGCACTGTCGTCTCGAGTGTCTCATGTGCTATTCTGCTGCGCTATGGACACGTGCTGCTGTGGTTCATGACGCTGCTGCGATGGTGAGAGCGTGGGGTCGAGAGAACAAGTTGTACATGCGCTCACACATGCTGTCGAGTGCTGCCGAGTGCTATGAAGTGTCTAGCGATAGGAGAGAAGCAGACTGTTGACGAACAGACAATCACGCAGACGATGTTGGGACTGAGCTCGATGTGCTCCACTCCTGTAGTAGCATGATGGCCATACACAGCATAACAGGACATAGCAAGCGTGAGATGTGAGATGTGTGTGAGGAAGGAAGGCAAAAGCGAGAGCAAAAGCGAGAGCAAGAGCAAGAGCAAGAGCAAGCGAGAGCACGCACTGGCACGAGCGGACAGAGATCTGGGACGTCCCAGTTCAGGAGCGAAGCGAGTCCGACCGCCGCGACGGCGGTCTGGCAGAGCTGACCAGCTGACCGATTGCGACGTCTCCGGCTTGGATGGTGGACGTGAGCATCTTGAGTGCTGAAGTGCTGGAGTACTGGAGCGAATGGAGTGCTGGAGTGGATGTCTGAGGAATTTGGTGTGTGCGTGTGTGTGTGAGAGCAGTGCTAGTAGCTCTGAAGTGGCAAGTCGCAGAGTGAAGGAGTGGAGTTGGCGAGAGTACTGTAGTCGGTCAGTCGGTCATAGCGCAAGCACTGCAGCAACGTTGCTGTCGCTGAAGGTGGCAACGAGACACTCGCTGTCGGTGCGTATTGCTGGATCCAATCGAGTGTGGTGAGATGTGCTGTGATGTGAACCGAGTCCGATTCGAGAGTTCGTGAGTCGAGCAGCTCGACGGCTTCTGGACAAAGAGCGTCGCTGTCGTGGCGCTGTATCCTCGCACGCAGATCTCCGCTCTTGCTGGCGGTGCTGACGGTGCGGTCGTTCTCGTTCTCGCAGCGACTGTCTAGCCTTGCTGTCTCGAGTTTGTCTCGTGTGAACGAGCGCAAGCGACGGTGTTGCGCGATATGAAGGTACGTGCGAGCATGCGTCTTGCTGCAACACGCCATCCATGGCGTGCATGTGTGCTGTCTTGTGATGCGAGCGCAGATTGTTGAGCTGACAGAGCAACCACACACCTTCAGACTCGAAGAGGGTTCGCCAAATCACATCATACCTTCATTGTTGCCATCGTTGGTGTGAGATGATCTGCGAAGGCAAGCTAGCGATGAGATGAGATGAGATGTGCGAGTCTCATGGCCCCGCACTCGAGCACGAGGTGTTTGGTTTGGTTTGATATGAGTGGCGATCGCGGAGCACATCGAAGCACATTGAGCGAACACTGGTCACGTCCTAAACGGAACGAGGCTTGCTCATGAACGTTTGAACACTTGACGTCGGCAAGTCTTGTTCGGTTCGGAGTATACGAGCACTTGAGTAGAGGAAAGAGTGTGTGAGAGAGCGAGGTCGTTGCGTTCGAAGTCTAAGGTTGTGCGCGCTTTCGAACGCAGCAGCGTCCATTCCCGAGGTTTCACATAGCAGTACCGAGTCGAACGAGCAGCTTGTCTAGATCGATGCGTTGAGAGTGATTGGAGTGGAGTCCCTTCTGTAAGCTATAGCGTCTCTGCTGCATGCAAAACAGCGACCACGCACTAAGAAGCAGTAGCGATAGGCTGGTGGCAGTACAAGTCGAACCTGGATGTTTCTTACTTGCTAAAGGAGTCGAGGAGTCGAGGACACAGTCACACTTGCTGTTGCTCTGACCAGCAACGCAAAGCAATGCACGACCACCCTCGCAACTTTCGACAAGCGGAGGCTGAAGGCAACGCAGTGAACTGAGGGCAGAGCGGAGGAGGAAGTGTGCTTTCCGGTCCAGGAACAGCTGTGTCATTCCGCCTCGGCTTTGCGGCGTCTGGGATCGTGGCTCGACATCCAGTCATCCACTCAAGGCACGAGCGTCCAAGCACAGCACGGTCCCGCTCATTTCAAGATCGCCGCGCGCCGACCTCGCGCCGGCCTCGAGCACCCAAGGCCACGGCGATCACAGCCTTTGACATCGCGGTCGCTCCTCGCTTGCTCGCTTCGCTCGCTTGTGGGGGCAATCTCGCACCACCCACGATCTTTCGGCACGCTCTCTCCCTGTCGTCGCCGCTCGCGCCATCCTGCTGCTACGGACAGCTCGATCGCAGTCGTCGCGCTGGTCACTGGCTACGGCCTCCGGTACTGATTGTCGCCGCTCTATAGCACGACCGGTATGCGCGAGTCCCGGTTCTAGGCCGGCGGAGAATCGTCGACATGCCCGCGACGATGTGCGCGCTCGGCAGCATCTAGACAGCACGCGAGCAGCAACAGCACGACGGCGGAGCAAGAGTCAAGGAAGCATCGGCACACCAGCGACCAGCCTTCCAAGTCTGGCGTTCAACGGAGCTGGAAGAAGCATCACTCGTGGTCACTTCTCCAGCGTCTCTACTGGGGGTACACCTCCGATGTGAGACGCAGAAGTAGTAACCTCAATCCATGTTTCCTTCCTTGCCCCATGAACACTGTGAACGCCAGGACGGAAAATGATCAATCAAACCTGTACTCACTCAATCGACCGTCAGTATAACGTCAATACAACACACACACAGGAGTTTTCTTTACCAAGCGTGTTTTTGCAAGAATTCATCAGTATCATACGAAACGAAGCAGTCAGCAGCATTTCGATATTATTGTATTGTGAATCGGTTGTTTGCCAAACATTTGCTTTTGCCAGAATCATCCGTATCAGACTGAGCGAGATGTTCTGTGCGATACTCGGAATCATTTTGATACTATTGTATTGTCAATCGGTTGGTCTTTTGTGGACTATTAAAACAACACTCGTCGTATTTTACACCACACTGTGTATTTACAACATATGTTGAATAGAAACCAACACATACATCACAACTAACCCAAACTAGCATGCCTAGGAAAATATTGTAGCAGTGCAAGCAAACGAGCGACGTTATCGGTGTTATTGCAGCTCTTCCAATCGGACGAAGAGCCTTCGTGTATTGCAATACAATATCTATTGAAGTGTACATGCATGCCTAAACAGCAACTCTGTCTGACCTAGCCTGCACGAACTGCGGCAAGCACACCACCACATAGTGCGGATGACATGGAGCCGTCCTGGCTACAGACATACAGGCAGACAGTCACTCAGTCAGTCAGTGTGTTGATGCTGCTCAAAGGCGTCGACCTGTCAGATACACACTGGCAAACGTCCTCAACACTTCGTGTAGGTGTAGCGCACTGCGCTTCTGGGTTGTCTTTAGCCTTGGACTGTGTTCGACCTGGTAAGATGACTGTATTTACTACTACCGTCATGCACTCGGTCGACCTGCCGCAGCTCCGACCGCTTACACAGTACAAGATTGAGCGCGCGTACGGCTCGCTCGTGTTTATCAAGCGCCAGCTCGACGACGAGCGCGTCGAGATGTTCCAGAAAGGCTTCTTCACGCCCATGGGCGACGTCCCCGAGTTTGCGATTGTCCACTCGGTCATGCGCGGCATGATTCGCGCCGGGAGCGCGACGATCGAAGCGTCGCTGTCAAAGAAGCTCTACTGGATGATGCAAGATGCTGCGCGGCTCCGACGACAGAGGTGCGTGCTTGCGTCCATGCGTGCGTGTCCTGCCATGCCATGTGCATGCGAACGTGTATGAGCGATGGCTGCGTGCGAATGTGATGACCCAAAGACTCAGTGCAGTGGCTGGCTATGTCTTGCGAATTTGGTTGTCTGCGCAGCTCCAAGTCGTGTGGCGACGACGTCTTTGCGCCCCTGAACGGCGAGTGCGGTGGCGGGTGTCGGTCTCGCCTCAGCTTCAACAGCAGTCGCGGCACGTGCATGATCTGCCGCAAGGTATGTTTGTTTGCGTGTGAGCACTTGCAAATGTGCTTGTTTGCTTGCCTGCTTGTTTGTTTGTTTGCCTGCTTGTTTGCGACTTGCGTTGCCCAGCAACGAGCAACTTGCTTGCTTGTTCGCTCGCCTTGCTGACTTGCTCACCTCTTGCTTGGTGCTTGCACTCGCACTTGTTGTTCGTGATCGACAGCTCGTGTGCTCAAACTGCAAAGTGAGCCGCAAACTCACGCTCGAAGCCACAGCGGACGGTCTCGTCCAGAAGACGCTCTGCTTCTGTGCGCTGTGCGTCACGATAGCCCGCAACACGAGTGCGCTCACGATCGCAGCGCGCGAGCTGCTTGAGAAAGACGCGCTGGTCTCGTCGTTTCGGTCCACGCGCTCGCACGGCTCGTCAAGTACGTCTAGTTGTGTATGTGTGTGGCGCCGAGCGTGTGTTTGCTGTTGTGGTATGTGTGTGCTTGCGCTTGTCGGCACAGACTCGTCCGTGCTAACGACTCTAAACGCGAATCGCTTGCTTGAACGACCAGATTGCGGTGACTGCGACCGCGAACCAGTGGCAGAGTTCTCGTCGAGTCTTCGCAGCACTGCTCGCAAAGCGCATGTGCTCTGGACACCCGAGATGTAGCAAGCAGTTCAGGCTTAGAAACGAGACATATATATCAAAGAGACCGATCAGATCGAAGATCTCGACTTGTAAGCAATGTTTGTCATGTTGGTGCGTTGGAGGCACAGCGTAGACACGCGTATGTTCTTGTGCAAGCAAGGATGAGATGACGGAAGGCACATGCCAACATTGGCAGCGACACAAGATACTGCGTCATGGCTCGGCAGACACAAACACACCAAAGAGCATCTGAACGACACTCACACTCGACGGTCTGAGGCTAAAGACAACCCAGAAGCGCAGTGCGCTACACCTACACGAAGTGTTGAGGACGTTTGCCAGTGTGTATCTGACAGGTCGACGCCTTTGAGCAGCATCAACACACTGACTGACTGAGTGACTGTCTGCCTGTATGTCTGTAGCCAGGACGGCTCCATGTCATCCGCACTATGTGGTGGTGTGCTTGCCGCAGTTCGTGCAGGCTAGGTCAGACAGAGTTGCTGTTTAGGCATGCATGTACACTTCAATAGATATTGTATTGCAATACACGAAGGCTCTTCGTCCGATTGGAAGAGCTGCAATAACACCGATAACGTCGCTCGTTTGCTTGCACTGCTACAATATTTTCCTAGGCATGCTAGTTTGGGTTAGTTGTGATGTATGTGTTGGTTTCTATTCAACATATGTTGTAAATACACAGTGTGGTGTAAAATACGACGAGTGTTGTTTTAATAGTCCACAAAAGACCAACCGATTGACAATACAATAGTATCAAAATGATTCCGAGTATCGCACAGAACATCTCGCTCAGTCTGATACGGATGATTCTGGCAAAAGCAAATGTTTGGCAAACAACCGATTCACAATACAATAATATCGAAATGCTGCTGACTGCTTCGTTTCGTATGATACTGATGAATTCTTGCAAAAACACGCTTGGTAAAGAAAACTCCTGTGTGTGTGTTGTATTGACGTTTTATTGACGGTCGATTGAGTGAGTACAGACAGGTTTGAACATGGGTGGTCATGCTTTGCTTTGCGTTGCTGGTCAGAGCAACAGCAAGTGTGACTGTGTCCTCGACTCCTCGACTCCTTTAGCAAGTAAGAAACATCCAGGTTCGACTTGTACTGCCACCAGCCTATCGCTACTGCTTCTTAGTGCGTGGTCGCTGTTTTGCATGCAGCAGAGACGCTATAGCTTACAGAAGGGACTCCACTCCAATCACTCTCGACGCATCGATCTAGACAAGCTGCTCGTTCGACTCGGTACTGCTATGTGAAACCTCGGGAATGGACGCTGCTGCGTTCGAAAGCGCGCACAACCTTAGACTTCGAACGCAACGACCTCGCTCTCTCACACACTCTTTCCTCTACTCAAGCGCTCGTATACTCCGAACCGAACAAGACTTGCCGACGTCAAGTGTTCAAACGTTCATGAGCAAGCCTCGTTCCGTTTAGGACGTGACCAGTGTTCGCTCAATGCGCTTCGATGTGCTCCGCGATCGCCACTCATATCAAACCAAACCAAACACCTCGTGCTCGAGTGCGGGGCCATGAGACTCGCACATCTCATCTCATCTCATCGCTAGCTTGCCTTCGCAGATCATCTCACACCAACGATGGCAACCACGAATGAGTGCTTTTGACGCTCCCAACTTATCTTTTTCCCTACGCAAAATCAATGCATTGCTCTGTATGTCTTTTTCTGGTTTTTGATTGTTAAGTTTTTTGTTGCCTCAGTGTTTGTTGATTATATTTGGTGTTGAAGACTGAGCTCTGCTCGACATTTGTGACTCCAAGGAGTGCGAACTGACCACTGTAAGAATGTACTATTTAACAGAACATCTGTCATAAAGAATGAATATCGATATGCGAGAAATTTTGCTCGTGTGGATCGCGGAGAGGTCATGCAAGACACTTCGGTACTGAGGCAATTCCTTTGTGCAGAGAGATCATGCAGTACACTTCGGTACGGAATCCTGTCTTTTTCATGTAGGCGTTTAACTAATACTACCACTGTCACTGAAAAGTTGTCATGTACCGAATAGTTGTCGTGATTGAAGCATTGAAAACTACTATCAATATGGTACGTAATCGTCTTGAGAGTTTACGTTAGAGAAAATTACTACTGATCGAGGTCAAAATCAGAATTAACGATGTGAGAGCATTCAAACATGAAGTGCAAAAATTGCAAATGTGTTTTCGAGATAAATGTAGATAGCTTGCCACTATCAGATTGAGCTTGTCTAGAGGAGTAAATTACAATCGCTTTCAGTATTTTTCGAGTAGTAATCACTTTGAATGCGTGCGTCAAGTGCAAATGTGACAACGTTTCGATGTCAGAGGTAGTATATATATTTGTGGCTACGAACAGGGAGTGGGGGTGTTGACTATATGATACTCAGTTGGACTCGATCTACGCAAGAAGCATGTCCAGTCCACATAACAACCACCAGCAAGTGTTCTAGAAGGGTATCTATATCAGAAGGAATACGAGCAAGCAGTGTTAGATCTGCAACAGTCAGATGATAGATGATAAAAACGAGTGATAGAGGGAAAGACGCGCTTGCTCTGTCGGCTTCACATGAAACTTGTAGTTACGTGGCGAAATTCTAAACTACAGTTTTCCCGACCGCAAAATATAGACGTTAACTGTCGCCCAATGAGCTACGGTCTCTAACCTCGCTTACACTACTTTACAATAGTCGACTTCGTCGTTCTAATCAAAGCAATCGACGCCGATGCCCACAGACTCGTGAGACTCGGCCATTGCACTACGCACTTCATGAAGCGCTCACAGCTGGCAATTTCTCTATAGTGCTTACTCTAACACTCGGACATTTTCAATATATTTGTAGTGTGGAGTTTTGAAAGCGCTGTTAAGCTCTCTTATGTTGTGCTCTCGTATGACTGACGAGGGCAAGGAGCTAGAATCGACTGGCACTTTTCTGTTTTGGTACGATCAATGTACTTCCAAAACGCACTCATTGTATCGTTTAAGACATTATGCACAGTGTGATGCTCGATCGTTCGCTTCAACCGCGTCAATAGTTGCCAATTTGGACACCTGAATCACGCGAGAATGTCAAAAGCCCGACGGTAGTGCGACTTATTTTGCTCGCTTTAGCCACTATATTTGTGGGCTGGTGGCTCAAATGAGTTTTTGTAATTCTCATTGGGGTAGAGCGTCTTGGGATATTCAAAGAAACGCACATACTGAGGTGAAATCTCTTGTATGATAGGTTGCTCTCTAGCTTTAAACTAGTTTGTCTGGACTGAATGACGTGCCTGTCGGTTTCCTAAATGATGGAAACCTAATTTGTTTGAACTGACGTGCTCGTCGTTTCGAAAATGAAGGTCACTAATGTCATGAAAGTCTCGACTTTCCGATAGTAATGATAAGATGGCGCTCGACAAGTCTGCGATTGACAAGTTGTATTTGCGTGGGTCGATAGCGATAAAGCAATCATACTTGCCATAATTAGGCACTGCAACACTAATATGGGGGCGATTGACATCGACGCCAGTTGACGATGACGTACAATTTGTGAAGAGAGAACCCATGCAATGCAAACGACCAATGTGTAATCAATTAGGAAATACACCAATTTAATGAACTTCCGCATCGAAACCCTGTGACGGTGACATCGAAACCGCGAGGTATATGGAGCTCGTTGAATCGACAACTGGTTGTCGACGGCTCTCAACAGTGTATCATCTATTTGACCAGCTACATCTGTGCTATACCGCAACAGCGCAGCATTACACATACTCATTGGCGTTCTCGCAGCTGGTCGATCGTCCGACCGTGCCCTATATGTAGCCTCACCTCCTGTCGTTCCGCTCAACAAAACAGCTGCACATGATAGGTGGAGAACCGCAGGAGATCTGTGTGAGTGGGTGTGTGAATTGATCAAGTAGTATGAGCAGATGTGTGGTTCAGGTTGCGAGTGCACGAGGATGACACTTTGTTTAGAACTACTCTCCTGCTTTTCGGTGTCATATACGGTTATTTTCGCATTCGCATTTAACACACGTCTTGCATGGTAATTGGTGATTAGCGTGTATAACATTCGGTGGTCTATGGAGAGTAGCAAGATATTAATCATAGCATAGCGGATTAGAGAGCGTTATTATCTTTTCAAGTCACGCTCAGGCGATCAGTCTGCTAGTTCACTGCGCCGCATACACCAAGAGTAAAACCCGATGGTCGACTGGATTAATCGGCCAAAGATAAGAAACTGTTCGACACGTCCATGCACACTCGGTGTTATTCATTGCTTGTTCTTGACTTGCTCGTTGTCAATGGTTGTGCATGTGGTGCGAGTGTTGTTTCTTTTTTGTGCGGTGAACCGTGCCCCTCATTTAAGACATCATTTTTCTGGTACGTGTAAAGTGATTGCGCGTTGCGTGTGTGAAAATTGTGTTATGGTAACATTTTGTTTATATGTCAGACAAGCTTTTGTTGCAGATATATTGGATTGTTATATTTGACGTTTAGTCAGGCACCACACATCACCAGCCAAACACAATTTTGTTGTAGTGTGGTTTAATACAACGACTGCTGCGGTGGTCATACCATTTTAGGTGTAGTGTTGGTTAATCGTTTTGTTACTTGCATGTTATCATTGATCGGCTGAATATTAGCAAACCAATGAGAACATACTACCAACACTTTAGAACCAGCGAGTTCTTGAGGGTATTCGTTTTCAGCTGCTTTTTGCTAAATATGTTACTCCGTCCTCGCGCGTAAATAAATTGCTGATTGCTTCACCGATACAGCACAGTGTGCTTAGGGGCTTGTGGAAATGATCTCCTTGGATCTTCAGCAATCTCCAGCAATCTTCAGCGATCTCCAGCGATCTCCTGCGATGGATTTCACGTCAACTTTGTATTGTGTTTAGTTTGGGCCAGTGTGCAGGATGGCTGGTAGTGATTGATGTAGCGGGCAGCCACCAATCTGTCAATCGTGAATTTAACTCGTTCAGCACAAGTCCTTTATCGTTCTCAGCGAGTCGCGGTCTCACTCCTCCCCCTGTGCGGATGGCAGCCCACGTTCAAGACACGAAACACAACAGAAGGACCGCGTGAGCGCTCCCCCCATCTTTGCTGCGCCTGTGCGAGCTGCAAGCACGGCGCCCCGGTCACAGCACACACAGCACGCACAGCACCGCCCCCCAAGGCCAACCACCGACGTAACAGACCCATCCTTGCGTCAGGAACCCCGTGTAGTCGAATACGCACGGGCAAGACCCCATCTATCCGATCCACACACGCGTCTCCGCTTGACCTAGCGGAACAAACAACTGTGCCGCAAGCAAAAGCAAGCGACAAGCAAGAAGCGCATTGCGACTTTGTGGACCCCGCTTCTCCACAACAGCGAGACGGCTTCACTATGGAGATAATTCTCGACAATGTGAACTGCACTTCTCCCTCTTGTATTTCCAACCAAACATCCTGCTCCAACTTCCCAGTTGGCGCAAGCACGCGAAGAGATTGGTCATCGCAACTGCGGTTGTGATCATGGTGATTCAGTTTTGGTACGACCTCTTGACTAATTTTGAGGTTAACTCCGCAACGAACTGGGTTCTACCAGCCCGGGATGGCTCGGATGAGCTCTAGCGGCCCCAACCACGCACGAAATTACCCGGTCGAGAGGTAATCAAACGCTTCCAGCTTGTTCGGTGTGACGATTCCAAAATGCTAAGAGCTGAAGGAGACGATCCCGACGGTAGTTTGGTTTGATGGAGTAAGTATGTACTACGTGGCTTAATTTCCGAGATAGAGTATTGTTCACATCTACAATCAAACATCACTTGATAGACCTGCCCTCTACTAGTCTACCTGAGTTTAGCACAGGTCGAAATCGAGGCACAAAAAGTGATCTATTTTGGGATTCTAGCCAATCACAACACAGAAAATTCTTCTCGGCGATGATACCTGTCAATATTGTTTAAGACAATGGGTACGCGCAAGAGGTGGGTGCCACTAAAGCCCTGCAGCATATATGCTGTTTTGCTTGTTTAACAGATTTGTACCTAACGTAATGTACGCTATTCGTGAGAATTTACACCCTGGTCTAAACAATTTGACCTGCTAAAAGTTCAAGCCGTTTATGCCTAATATGAGAGTGCCATAACAGCACAGCCAGCTTGTCGAGATGGCGTGTATCGCTTTGAGTCTTTGCAGTTCACACTAACTACGACTGTCTCACACAGAAAATTGCTAGAATCTAGATTAGGGACTCCCACATATAGTTTGACCAATCACACACCACGTGTCGATCACTTTTGCCTGATCTATACTAGGGACAGCGGGAAATCGTGTGTGGCACTGGTGTGGCAGATATGTTAGCCAATCAAATGCGAGATTTTGGTTTGCAATGATGTGTATCACTGGTGTGGTGCAGTGTTTCTCACTTGCTCTTGTATATATCTATTACAATAGCTACCAATTACAGGTTGAGTGATATATTCAATATTGAGTGCTATATCAATCAATATAGAAACCATTTACGATCTGAGTGATAAAATCAATAGTTAGTGCTATATGAAAAACTAAAACTAAACATCTATTATATTCTGACATGTTTATTTATTGAAGTAGAGTTTCAAACGATATTTTATACATACTTTAGTTGTTTTGTTTGTGCAATTTAACAACAGAAGTAAACAACTGTAATAAATGAACAGTGTAAATGATATTTTAACAATATAGAAGTCGATGTAAAAACCTTACTAAACCCTCTAATAGCGGTTGTCTGAGTGAGGTTTTATTCAAAGCTACGTACAAAAGAAAAATCGTATATTTTATCATGGAAATTGTCCGATTGGATACATTATAGTGTGCCACATAGAACTATGTGGGTCACATGATTTGGCATACAGATGTCGGATGGCTATTTGATGAATGCAACGTTGAAAATGTTTCCGCTTTTATGCAACGTATGTGAGAGGTAACGATACAATGATATTTGCCCTTGCCGAGTGGGTGGACAGCGAAGAATGTTAACGCCAATATTCACCATTGATTGGCTTAAAGCCGGCTAGTAGTTTGATATTCCAGTTGATATCCCAGCCAATCACTAAACACTTTCGTTCAACAATTTGACAAAACCAATATTCATACATTTCGATACAACAATACAAACTGTTAATTCCAATGCAGTGCAATGTTTTTACACATCATTCCCACACACAATTCTTACGCCGCAGATTTCGTCCTCGCAAGCTTCTTGTCGCGCTGCACGCAGCTCACGACTTCGCGCACATGGATCACTTGGTTCGTTCGCTCCATGTAGTCGTTGAGGTGGTTGAACAACGCTTCCCAGCTGCTGTGCTCGAGGTCTGGTATCGTGACGAAGACGTTTTTGGACAGGACTTGGACGACACGCGTGCGGGACGTACTTGTCTTTGCCATCGATGACACGTCGTCACTGGACTCAACTGCTTCAGCGTCAGGCTCGTCGTCTTCATCATCTTTGTCGTCGTCTTCTTCGTCTTCTTCGTCGTCTTCGTCCTCTCCTTCGTCTTCTTCCTCTTCGTACGACTCAGACGACGGCGAGTCACGCTTATGCGGGCTTGACAACGTTATCGAACCCCAGTAGCCGTTGTTTGCTTGAGCACGCTCTTCGCGACGCTTCAATGCTAACGCACTCGTCACACGATATCCAGGTTTCGTGCCGTTATCGTTCATGTTTCTGCCAATATACAACGTAGCTGTGTTAGGTTCGTACGCGAGCATGCGAGTATACAAACACTCATACAAACGCACCAAGCGAGCGTGCTCCGCCACTTCTCGGCCTTCTGCTCGCCTCACGCGTTGGCAAGTCGTTCGCCACTGCTGCACTCACGCGCCTACGCGCGCGCACACACACACGTGTCACCGCGCTGCACAGGCTTGAGCGAGCATGCAAGCATACAAACACTCATACAAACGCACCAAGCGACGATTCTGGGTGTTTCCTGCGCCTGGAAGGCTCGTTTGATCGACTCTGCATGTACACATGAGATTCCGCGTCATTAGAGAGTCAAAACATGGAGAGAAAGTGCTCGGAAGCACATACACGAGCTCGGCGATGATGGCGTGGTGTACATACCGGCGACGTGGGCTGCAGCGCGCAAGTTCTTGAATGGGGGGGTGGGTGGGAGGATTTGGAGCGGCGAATTTAAATATATCTATACTCTCGTTGCGGTTAGGGTTACCGCGAATAAACTGCGTTATATTTTTCCTCGAAACTGGACAAAACAGTAGACGAAAACATGGACGAAAACTGGCTACAAAAAACAGGACTGTAGCATTCCTACTTTTATAATCACATGCTCATCCTCCAACATGCGAAGTATATAGAAAATACTTTGTGCCTGCTTTAAGTACGATGGATCGTGTTTGGAGGTGGTTTTGTATCGAAAGGTTCAACCTGTGTGGTGTGCATGAGCCCCATAAATTCAATATGTGAAAAACCATGTTGATCGTGTCAGGCTGTGGCAGTGGCCTCTTTATCGAGAATACCACTGTGGCGAGTGAAAACAGACAAAGATCATTCTGCCATTTCAATGATCATGTGCACGTGTAACGCCTGCCTAACACCTCAGCTCATTCTCTCCTGCCTCACCATCGGCCTGCTCGACCTGCACGACACTCGCTTACTCGTCTTGCTCTTCCTGCTCGCCGCATTCTTCCTCGTCCATGTCGATCTGCCAGCGCGACCGCATCTTCCCAGGCTTGCGCATCTGAGTACGCATGTCGCCAGGGCGTACGTTGCCGCAGTCCCAAAGTTCATTCCGCACTTGAAAGCATGATGTGCTCGCGCAGAGCGAGGGATGGCGCGCGACGTTGCAGAGGTAGAGTCTGTGTGTAGTGCGCATGTTAGTGTTGTGCATGTGCTTCAAGCTGCTGTAGTGTCGATCAGTGGCATGAACGCACCTGGCATCGCAGTCCGAACAGGCGTCGCAGTAGAACATAGTCGTGTTGCGTGGGTTCGCAGATGGCCTGCTAGATGTCGGAGCCGGTCGCAGATCGCTAGCGCTCGTGACTTGCGTCCTTGCTTGCACGCGCTCTGCGTCGCGATCACCACCACTGCTGACTGCCGTTCCCTGGACAGCAGTACTGTGCCTCCTCGCCGTTGCGCGAGTCGTCCCACTCAGTGTGAGTCTGTTCTTGGTTGTCCGATGTGTGTGTGAGCGCGCTTTCGTCGCTGTCATTTGCGCCTGCGGCTGCACACACACTGGGAGACGTACTACGCATGGGCTTCTTTTGAAGCGACTTCATCACGGAGACACCTTGCACGTGCGGTGACGGTGCTAGTGAGTGCCGTCGCGTGACTTGTAGAAGTCTGAGTTCTCAAGCATGTTGTGGCCAGCCATGGTAAGTCTACGAAGCGAGGCAGCAACAACTTTCGACGAGAACGACTCGATCCTCACGTGGAACATGTTGAACTGGCATACAACTTGTCAGTGGTGAGGATCGATATGTGGGGCAAAGGATCACCATGCAGTGCAACGAGCACTTACATCGACGCCAACGAAGTCTTCTTTGGACACGTCGAGCAGCAGAGCGTGCAGGTTCTCCAGGAAGTCGTCGTGACGTGGTGGTGAAAGTCCTTGCTGCTGCCAAAACAACTCGTGGATGATGAATGCGTTCACAAGCGCCATGCCGAGCAGACCTAAGAACAGCGTCTTGTAGAACATTTTTCAACACGGCGGAGAGCTGGATCGAGTACCTCTGCAGGCGAAGTTGATCATGCAGGTCCACGCCACTCATCCACCGCTGATAGCCAGCCACAGGCTGTGGGCATGGCACGCTGACCCGGTCACCGCCAGGCACTCGACGCTCTGCATAACATCGACGCAAGAATCAATGGCGCAATCGTGAGATACATCGGTCCTCGGACGCCGCGCACACATGCTCGCGCGAGCACACACAGTAATAGAATGCACTCTCTGCAGCGTGCAACGTACGGATTGTTGTCTACCTACGGCTGTCAACTGTGCTCAGGTAGTGAACGGGCTTCGATTCGACCCACGACAGCGCTGTCATCACTGGAAACACCTTCGAGACAGTGATTTTGGACTTGCCGCGCCGCGTGCTCGTTGCACGCTTTTTGCGCTTGTCGATTACGTCTTTGCTGTACCCCAGACAGTCCGTCATAATAGTTCCACCGGTGTAGAACTGGTGATACAGGAGTTGGAGTGCGAGTTGAACGCTTGTGTAGTACCGATCGGTCACCACAATCCGCCAGTCGACACTGACAGACGGACACAACGCGTCGAGGTTCCGGAGCACTGCTGCAGGGCCGGCGTGCACGTCAAGCGGCGTTGGTGTCGCTGCATGCTGCTTCTTGCCGCGGTAGACTTCAATGCTGTGGACACGTTGTGCACGGCATCGATATGTGAGAGGTTTTCATGTAGAAAGGATCAACAAGAGGATGATTTAGAAAACACAAGCACACGTACCGCACGCAGTACGCCTTCGTTGCGCAACACGTGACGAAGACCTTTATACCCCAGTGATGGGGCTGTCTTTCGAGTACCGTCGAGTCGGATTGCAGCGGCTACGCGACGTCAGGACGCCTACATTCTTCGACACCCCGACTAGTAGACATAATCCGCGCTGGAACGTCGACTGCAGGCAGTTGATCACAGAGCAAACCTTCCACGCTCGGTCGATCTTCGCTTGAGCATATGTGTCGCCCGTGAAATGTATATTCTGCGGCAAGCTGTCGAAGCGGTTGCGCGGCATGTATCGCCCGAAAGTACCGGCCTGGAGCGCGCCGACTGCGACTGGCGCCCAGTACTTTGCTGAGCGCTGCTTGTGCGGGCAGATCAAATGCGCAATGAACAGCCCAACGACGCGCACGTACTCGAGTTGCTCGGACGCGCGGTGTTCGCGACGTCTCGCGCGTATCTCCGCGTTTGTCTCGGTCGACTGGTTGCTCTTTCGCTGTTTCTCGAACAATTTGTTTGCTTTCGCTGGGATCTGCTGTCTGTGGTTGCGGTTGGACTCCACAGCGATCTTCATCCGCATCTTCTTTGGTAAGAAGTAGAAGAAGAGAAACTGCGGTGTGTCTGCTGCTGCGAGTGCACAGCGCGATGGGCCTTTCGGCCCGTTGTACAGGCCAGGATACGCGTCATCGGTCGGAAACGCTGCTGGATCTGTACCACATGTTGACAAGTGAGATTGACGAGGATCAACATGTGGTCAACATGCCTGAAAGCACTCACCTGTGTGCCAGCCATTCGCTGCCAACCCGCGCAACTGCGTTGTGTCGGCGCTCCGGTCTAAGAACGCTGATGGCGGTAGGTCATCGATGGTGACGCGTTCATCGTTGCTGTCGTAATTGCCGCTGTCTTCGTCGCTCAAGCGCTCGGTGCCATCAATATCAGACACGGTGCCATCCTCGTCATCGGACCCGAGAACATAGTACACATTCGGGTGCTGCTTTGCTTTTGATAGCGCGATGTTGCAATTGGTGGGTGCCTCGCGCCGGCTTGGCACGACAGGAACGCTGCGTAGTTCGTTGTCGGCTACATTTGCGTCGCCACTGTTATCCTCTTCGGCGTTCTCGCTGTCACTGCCGAGTTCGCGGCCATTATCACTCGCCACTGCCTCACTCAAGTTGCTCGCGCGATCACTTCCCGCTTTCGTCCGCCACAAGCGGCGGAGACTGCGTCGCAGTCATGCGGGTAGTCTACTTGACCGTCGGCGCTTTTTGCTGCCGCTTCATTGCGCGCGTTATGCGTTGGCGCTCCATTGCTGTCGGTGCCATGATCGTGTCCATGCTGCCCGTGTTGCTGGTGCTGCCGCTGTGCGATTCTGTGCTGTCTTGCGTTTGATAGTTCAAACGCATGGATCGAGCGTGTTAACGAGCTTCGCGATGGTGCAGCTGTGTCCAGTGAAGCCCTAAACCACCATTCCTAACCCTGTGCAACGGATCCCACAGTTTGAGTTGCACGAGACAGGGTCTGCCAAAATTTGGTTTTCTGCATATAGGAGTTTGTAAACTAAAAATTCCGAGTCATTGCTATTGTAACTGATCTGACATGTCGAAGGATGAACATGAGAAAAAAACTTACATGTCGGAAGAAACGACTTCTGGTGGATGGTGGGTTAAAACAGGGTAGACAAATTTGCCAAAAGAAGCTCATAAATGTCAAAAATAATGTTTCGCCAAGTTTGTTGGTGAGAGGACACCTTATATTCCATAAGACTTCATATTCGTATTTACCTGAGGCGGTTGCATTACAATCACGTTGTGAGCCATACAAGAAGCACAAACGAGCATTCCCACAATCTAATCAAAACGCGTACTTGGCGCAGCTATACGAATGCTAGTCGCCTGAAGGACAACACACCGATTATCTCAGCTAGCTCGAGAGCGCGCGTGAGGTGCAAACCGTCTCAAACTGCTGACACAACTGCGCGTGTGCTTTGCATTCGCTGGTCAAATATGCTTCTGTTCTAGCTTGCCATTTTGACAAACATCAAAAACACACTAATTTCTTTCAAAAGTACGATTGTGATTTCTTTTTGGGAGTGCCTATTGCGACCGATTGGGAAACATTTTTCATCCGGACAAGAATTGATGCATACAATCTCGGATTGTCAATGTTTGAGAACGAAGCTGTGCCGAAGGCGCGTAGGGGTTCACACAGGAGAACTGCCCGATGCAGACGCTAGGGTCACACTGGCGTAGTCGCTGGCCCACCGCAGGCGTTAGGGTGTTCACGGGAGCAAGGGTCGCGCGAAGTGCGGGGGGGTCAGTGGGGGATAGTGTTACCAGGTGTACAGTGAATATGTGAAAGATATACGTATAAACCTGGCCTTTCTTGTAGCCCGATAGGTCGCAATATCAAGTGCCTTTTTTGTGACCTCATATTTTTGTGCAATTTTAAAACTGAAGTTAAACCTCTATTAGAAACTGATATGTTAAAACAAGATACACAACACTATGTCTATAAGACAGCTCAAGACTGATTCATTCGAGGAGGTTTATGTAATTTCTGAGTTCAAAATGCGACTCAACGCCATCAGCTCTAGCTCTTAATGCGCATCAGAGACGATCGTCATCTCGTCGAACAGCTGTGTCAGCTCGTAAACGCATTCTGCGAGAATGCCAGTTCGTCACCAGCACTTTGCGATCGTGGAGCTGGTAGGCTCGCTTCATGCGTCTGTACTCCACTGCATCGCTTCGAGGATGTCGATCGTGAAGACCTTGCGTACGGCTTCTCGGTTGAGCTCACCGTCCTGCGCCGTTGTCGTTGCGCGCTTGAGTGCTGTAACTGCGTGTACAATGTATCGACACTGGCTCTTCTTGATGCGCGCCTTAAGTGTCGCGATCACTCCTGCGTCGAGGGGCTGCAAGAATGCAGTCGTATTCGGCGGCAACATGCACAGCTCGATATTGGACAACGTGTCGCAGTACTTGTGCGACGACACGTTGTCCACAAGCAGCAAGATCTTTCGGTTCTCGGCTCGCATGCGCATGTCAAAGTCTTGCAGTCACGCGCCAAAGATCGTGCTGTTCGTCCAGCCCTTCTTGCTGCTGGCGTACTTATAGCCCAGCTCTGGCACGGTCTTGCACTAAAAGCACCGTGGCTGCTTCGCGAGGCCGATGAAGAGCAGAGGCCGCTTTTCGGAGCCGTAGGCGTTGGCCGTCACGACCATCGTCACGCGCGTCTTCGCCATTTTGACGCTCGCGATGCGCGATCTTGATGTTGTAGTGGTAGGCGCCATGCCGTAGTAGCTGGCTGTTTCATCCATGTTGAAGATGTCCTCCAGTGCGTATCGACTCGTGTGCTAGTGCAGCGATCGTCGTCCTTGCTCGATGTCGTCGTGGTTCGCTGATCCTGCCTCGCCGTGAAGCCGTCGGAAGCTGAGCAGGTGACGCTTTTTGAAGCCGTCGAGCCAGCCGTCAGAGAACCGGAGCAAATGAGCTTGTCGTGCTCATCGTTGTCGAACTCCAGCGTCTCTCGCAGCAGCTCAGCCTTGATCTTGATTGCGTTTTCTGTGATGCCGGGGATGCCCAGCGTCTCGCAGTCGGACACCCATGCTGCCAACTCGCGCTCTAGTGTCAACGACGCGACGCCTCTGTGCTTCATTCTGGTGCGGCAGTCGACGGTCGCTTGGATCGTGCGCCTCAGGATCTTGGATACAGTGCTGACAGCAGGTGGCTTCGGCGTATCAAACTCGCTTTGTGCCCACGCGCAGAGCTGCTGTAGCTTGAGTGTCGGCTCGATGCGGTGCTGCTGCTGTAGTTGCACCTGTTGAGCGAGTGTGAGATGAACACGAGCGCGTGCTACGTTCGTGTTGCGCGTCCTCATTGTTGGTCGCAGCGTCTCACAAGCGCGCAATGAGTTGGTGCTTGATGCGCGCAGGTCGCAACATGAACGACATGGATACACTTGCCTTTCTCACGAGTCAGAGCGTTTTGTATGCAGTATGTGGGTTTCTTACAGACAGCGTTTTGTGTACGAAGAACTGAAGACCTCTATTATACTAATATTAAAATATGAAACAAATATAATGTATATTATTTAACTATTTGTAAAACCCTTACTAAACCCTCAAATGTAGAGAAAAATGGCACTTGAGGTAACCATTCGCTCCGAAAGCTTATCGTTTGTATGTCAGAGGTAACCTAATATTCATGTGAGCTACCATAATATTTACCTTCGCCGAGTGAGTGGATGAAGAACCTCAAAAGACCTCCTCCTCAAGACCTCAAGACCTTAAGAACACGCGCGCCCGAGACGAGGAGGAAGGTTTTACTTCTCGCGCTTCAACTCGTGACGCCTCGTGACACGCACGAGTACGCAAGCTCTTAAGTCGTGGCACACCCGCGCGACTCGCACACGCAGAGAGTGACGACAGCACCACGCAGCGAGCGCACGCGCGACGCGACGGCAGCGCGACACCTGAGCGAGCTCGACGACGACTACAGCCACTCGCTCGCGCGCGCGTGGCTCCAACAGTACGCGAGCGCGATGGCGACGCCGACGAACGGACTCGGGCAGATGCTGCCAGTTGGGCTGAGCAGCCACGATGTCGTGGGCATGGCGACTGCAAGCAGCGTGGTCGCTAGCGCCACAGCAGCCACGACCACAAACACAAACAGCACTGGCAGTGGCAATGGCAATGGCGTGGCGAACAGCACGGGCATGCCCAACAACACCAACACCAACAACATCAATGGCAGCAACACCAACACGGACCTGGCGCAGTCGCACAAGAAGAAGAAGCCGGGACGCTCGCCGTCGCAGATCTGGACGCTGCTCACGGACGAAGCGAATCCGCAGCGGCAGAACGCGGCGGCGTGCAAGCACTGCAAGCAGCAGGTGCTGTACTACAAGAAGTCGGAGCAGGCGATCCGGCATCTGAAGAAGTGCAGCGTGTTCCAGAGCAACCAGCACCAGTACAACTTCATCTCGCAGTTCCAAGAGGTTCTGCACATGTACAACCAGAAGATCACGACGAAGCCGCCGTCGAAGAAGCGCCTGAAGACTGCTGCAACCACTGCTGCAGCAGTCAATAGCGCGCTCGACCAAGCCGTCGTGCAGCACGCGCAGGCGATGAACCAGCTTGCGATGCAGCAAGGCATGTCGGACGCGCTCATTGACGCCACGACGATCGCAGGACTGAAAGACGAGAGCTTGAAAGAGCTCCGCGGGATCAGCAAGGAGCGCAGAGGCAGAGGCGGAGGCGGCGGTGGCGGCACGCTCTCCAAGAGCCAGCTCGAGCGCATGGAAGAGGCGATCGCAATGCACGCGTACGTCACTGGCATGGCGTTTGACGCGATTGAGGAGTCGCACTTGCAGCGCGCGCTTGCGATCGTGCGGCCGAGCGTGAAGCTCCCCGACAAGAAGCGTCTCGAAGGCGACTTGCTCCAGCGCTGCTACGACAAGATGCACAAGCAAGTCTGGTCGTACTTGACTGCGAGCTCCACGCGCGTGTGCATCAAGCGCGATGCGTGGTCGAGCCTCAACTTGTTTAGCGCGAGCAGTCCAGACGACGTGTACGTGACGTACGTCGCTGCGAACCACGAGAAGCGGTTCCTGCTCGAGTCGGAGAAGCTCTCAGACGACGCGCAGTACAACTCGATCTTGATTGCGCAGGACATCAAGCGCGTGATGGCGCCGATAGTGAACTCGGTGAGCGGCGTCGTGACTGGGAGCACCGAGTACCACGCCGGGGCGTGGGAGATGCTCAAAGCCGAGTACCCGACCAAGTTTTTCTACGGCTGCATCTCGCATGCGCTCCACTTGGCGATCATGGACATCTTTGGACCCGAGCAGTCGATCGAGAGCCACGACCCACGCCGCTTGACGTCGTCTGTGCCGCTCGACTTTCCGTTCCAGGAGCTCGTGGACTTTACCACGAGCTGCAATGAGCTCCTGTCGTTCTTCAGCAGCTACCAGTACGCGCCCAAGTTCAAGATGTTTGATAGCCAGACGCTCCAGACTATGAAGAGCTTTGCAAACGCGACGCACGCGAGCACAACGAACACGATGCAGTGGGGCACGCTCGCCGCGCGCTTTCGCGTGCTCTTGCAGTCGGAAGACGTGCTCCAGACGATCGTGACGGACCCCGACTTTGTGACCGCAGCGCCAGCGACGCAGCGCGCGACGCGCGAAGCGATCAAGAACTTTGTGCTGAGTCTCAACTGGAAGTTCACGCTCGAGAAAGCGATCAGCATCTTGAACCCGATCGAGCTCACGCTGTACAAGTTCCAGGACGACAAGCCGATCTCCGAGGTCTACTTTGAGTCGAAGCACTTGCTCACGGACTTTGACTCGGTCTTTGGGCTCTCGACCGCGGAGCTCGAGTACATCAAGAAAGTCGTGACGGACCGGTGGCAGTACGTCCTGAGCGAAGCACATGGCCTCGCGTTCTTGCTCGACCCGCGGTACATTGGCAAGTCGATGACGCGCGACTACCGCGAGCAGATTGAAGAGCTCATCTTCACGTTCCCCGAGTCGGACACGGACATGGGCGTGAGCGACGAGCGCAAGCGCGCGATCTCGGCCGAGTACACGGACTACGTCATCTACGCGAAGAACCAGCGCGCGAACCGGACGTTCAAGTGGGAGATGCTCGAGAAGGGCAATCGCTCGCCGCTGCAGTTCTGGATGACTGAAGCTGACGACTGGCCGCACTTGAAAGCACTTGCGCTCACGCTCTTCTCGCTCGCGCCGTCGAGCGTCTCGAACGACAAGACGCTCTGTAAAGCTACGCTCGCGCACGCGAGTCGCCGGAACCCAAAGCTCAGCGTCGACGACATGCGCAGGCTCGCGTTCATCTGCGTCAACGACGCGCAGTTCTCGACCACGCGCGTCGGCGACCACGCGACGTCGCACGCGCTGCCAGACTTTACCATGGCGACGACGACGACAACAGCGACTGCGAGCAGTGGCACTACAGACCCAGGTCTGTCGCCCGAGGGCATGATGATGTGGATGATCTAGGACAACGACAGCTGTATGGAATGCCTAGTAGTAGTAGTAGTGACAGTGTCTTGTTCCAGCCAGCAGTCGATTCGTCGGGTGTGGTCGCCTCGTCCGTCGCTCGTGCTCTTCCAGCCAAGCGGCACTATGTACGTGCGTCGCTCGCTCTCTTGTCCCACTCGGTCACAGTCGCGTGTACACGCAGGACCTGCTCAGTATGTCACGGATCGCTGGAGTCGGTGCTCTTTGCACGGTGCGCAGATGCACCGACCGTCGACGATCGGACAGCTCAGCGCTTTTGTATGGCCTACTTCGCCTTTGTGGTAGTGGCAGAACGCCTGGTCGCACAAGCAGCAGAAGTGGAGGATGCGGCGATCGAGCGTCGCGCTGAACGGCACGAGCTTCTTCTTGACTGGGTCGCTGCACACGTGGCACTGGTGCCGCACCGTGACGCTCTTGTCTTTTATCGATCGCCGCGGTAAGAGCGCGCGGCCCTTGAGCTCTGGCACTGGCACCATGTACGTCGACCGACTCGACTGCGTCACGAGCCCAAACGCGTTCGTCGCTTCGACAACAAACTTGTACGTCTCACCGTGGTGCAAGTGCGCGACGCTCACGGTCGTCGGCAGCGGCAGCGTCAGGAGCTTCACCCACTTGACCTCCTCGGTCTTCGACCGCGTCCAGCGCACGCAGTAGCACACGATCGGCACGCCGTTGTCGACCGGCTTCTCCCACGACACGGTCGCCGCGGCGTCTTCGAGCGTCGTCTTCGCAGCGTCGGCTTCGACCATCACGCGCGTCGGCATGTTGGGTGGCAAGCGGCGCATGAGCCGCAGGACCGAGTTCGCGTCGCCGTAGATGAAGCCGCGGATCGGCAGGACGATGAAGAGCGTGAGTGCAATCGCTTCATCGAGCCACCAGAGGTACGCCTTGAGGATCCCAAACAGCGTCGTGTCGGCGTCGTCGTCGCTCTCGACGCTTGTTAGTGCTACTGTGCTCTCGATCAAGCTCTTGCTCGACGCGAGCGACGCCGTCATCGACGGCAGCAGACTCGATGGTGGCGAAGACGATGGGTGACCGGACGGCGCGAGCGCGCTGCATCGAATGAACTCGTGTGCGCTGCGGCCGTACGAGTTCCAGGTCGCGAGGCGATAGACAACGTGCGCACTCGCGTCGACCATGTCGATGAACTCTGTGTCTGGTCCCGAGTACACGAGCGTCCATGTCGACTCGCCAGGGCTCCGGCGCTGGAGCTGGAACCGCAGCGGGACGCTCTCTGCTGGGATCCACGCCACGTGAAGGAGCTTCTGCGGTCGATCTGTACTGAGACTACTGCTACTCGCGCCTGTCGTGAGCGGCGGCAGTGGCGACTCGGCCGTGCAGAACGCCGAGACGACTTGCTCTGGCTTCTTGCCCATGCCCAAGTACCGCATCTTGAGAAACAGCGCGAGCTGCTGGCGATGGAGCGTGTGGTCGACGCCGATCTCTTGGAGGCGACTGCCGTCGTTCGCCATGAGGAGCGGGAACGTGTAGCCCGAGATCGAGTGGCGCCGAAAGACCTCGGCGTACTGCGGGAGCTGCACCGAGTACGCGACCCAGTCAGCGACTTCGTTCACTGTCATCTCGGCGCCAACCGACGCCCAGCGCTCGTCGAGCTCTTTGAGCGAGATGATCGAGTCGTGGTCGCGATCGAGCTTCTGGAACGCCGAGAGGACGTCTTTGTCATCGCGCGCCATCTACAGAATCACGGAGCGCAGACGTGAGGACGTGGGTCAAGGCAAGCGAGGTCTCGTGATCGAGAGACTCACGTACGCTCTTGATCTCGCGCGTGTCGATGCTTCCGCTCTCGTCAATGTCAAAGAACTGGTGCAAGTTGTCCTTGATCTGCTGGATCTCGCTCGAGCCCACGCGGCCGTCGTGGTCAAAGTCTGCGAGGAGACTCTCTACGCAAAGCGCCATGGCAGTCCGACACACAGTCAGAGAGAGAGCGATGCCAAGAGCTCAGGACAAGGCGACGCGCTGGTGCCGACGTACCAACTTCGGGCTTCTGGAGGCGCTGGCGAATGTGCGCTTGCTCCTCTTCTTCGAGCATCTCAAGCGCCTCTGGCGACGAGCCGTCGACGTTCACTGCGACTTCGATCACATCAGCGCCTATCAGGAGCCACAAGACAAGAAGAGTCAGGAGGTTGGTCGACAGCTCAACGAGCGTCCAGCAGGTGTGACTTTGCGTGGTTGTAGTACAACGCACCGCGCCCGCGATGTGTTGGTGCGATCAAGCTAGCGGTGGGATCTGGTACGTCGCGCGCAGCAGCAGGTCCAAGAAGCAGCGCGATCGCGAGCAGCAAGAGTGGCGTTGTCAAGAAGAAGACCGTCGTGTGTGCTCGCATCGCGCGTGTCGTGTGTGGTGTTGTGCTGTAGCAGCTGCAGCGACGCTCGCGTCTCGCGTCACGATTGCTACTGCTTCTTGAGCTGCTTGTGCTCGTGAGCGAGCGCACCCACGTCGAGCGCGACGCCGTCGCCTGCGTCATGTCGCGATGTGCCTCGCGAGTGAGCTGCTGCTGATGAGAGTTTGGCTCGCTTTGTCTGTTTGACACGAATCTGACTCTGTAATTGCATACAAAATGGTCCATGCAATTACAGGATACTAGCACGCACTGGTTCAAGACGTCGAGAAGCTGGCGATGGTCCTGAACACTCGATGGAGCGCAGTGCTTCTGGTGGACTCTAGACCCTGATCGTCACTGCAGGCGCTCTCAACGTGTCAGTGTCTAGACTTTAGTCTCCTGTCGCCTTGAACGATGGCATCTACCTCCAGTCGTCTCATGCTCCTACAAGAACAACGACTGTGTGTCTGGTGGACTCCAGTCGGCACAAGTATGAACAAACATTGGTACAAGTCGAGATCTTCGATCAGTCTCTTTGAGATGTCTCTATGGCACGCATGAGCTACATCTCGGGTGTCCAGAGCACATGCGCTTTGCGAGCAGTGTTGCGAAGACTCGATGAGAACTCTGCGACTGGTTCGCGATCGCAGTCGCCGCAATCTGGTCGTTCAAGCAGGCGATTGGTATGGAAACAACAGCGAGCGCACGCTCACACCGCGTAACGAGACGCACTTGATGAGTCGTGTGCGAGTGCTCTCGACTGAACGACAATGGCATCTTATGCAAACGGATCTGTCTGTCTATTGGCTCTCGCACCGTGCCCACGTGACGCGGCCACTTGCGGACTTCTCAGTTCTCTCACTCGCTCTCTCGCAAGTCTACTCGCCGTACTCCATGAGCGCAAGCTCACGCGTGTCTGGCGCCTGCATCTTGCTGCTCTTCGCTGCGCCGCGGCTGTCTGCGACATCGCCGTCCTCGTGGTCGCTCACGCCGTCGTCGTCGTCGTCGCTGTCCAAGTCGAGCGCCTTCTTGAGCTCAGCGCTCGGCTTCGACGACGCACTCGTGTCTGCTGCACGCGGCATCGGAGGCGCAACGCCAGCGAGCGCGCCCGGGTTCTTCGCCGACCGGAGGTACTTCTCCCACGCAAACTGCTCTTTCTTGTACAGCTGCAGCGCCGCACGCGCATCTTCGACCTACAGCGTGAGTGAGAGAGTGACAGCAGCTCTTGAGTGAGTCCCAAGCACCAAACAGTCCTCCAAACAAGCGAGAGCGTCTTGCACTCGCGACAGCAGTAGGAACAACAAGACGTACCGAGTCGTGCTCGCCGCTCTGGATCGCAAGCCCCAGGACCTCTTCCGCCAAGTGCTTGAGCGACTTGGGGAACAGTTTCTACGAGACGAAGACAAGCAAGCGATGCAACGTGTGAGTCCCAGCGTCTTGTGCATGTGAGTGTCGAGCAGCAACACACCGTGTCGTACCGTGCCGTTCATCTTACGCCGCATGTACGGACGGTAGCGCGCCGTGTCGCGGATCATGTGCTTTGGCGGCGTGAACATGAGCGCCTGGAAGTCGTTCTTGAGCGCGTGGCCGACGATGATCTTGTCTTTCATGAGCTTCCCGACCTCTTTCAAGCACTGCATGCGCATAGATCCAACCAGTCGATGCACACAAGTGTCAGTCGCGCGGCAATGATGTCTCGCTGTCTTCAGCGAGCGTGACAACAAGACGCGAGTGGCGCTGCGCACCTGAGCGAACGGAATCGCGTGCTTGAGCGTCCGCGAGCGAATGCCACTCACGTGCGTGCGGAAGTCTGTTGCTCATCATGGGCAGTCGCGTTAGTCAGAACGTATGAAGAGAGAGAGAGCGTCGCTGTCTCGAACGCACGACGCACCCGTGACTTTCTCGACTGGTCGCACGTGCTTGTCGTACACGACGTTGCCGTCGTAGTCGACGATACTGCAGCGCGCAAGCACGCTCGTCTTGCCCGAGAGCCCGACACCGACCATTTCGCAATCCATTGCGAGGATGCTCGCATTGTCGATCCACTCGGCGGTGCGCTGCTGCTTGCGCTGCTGCTGCTTGGCGTCGCGCGTCTTTTGCTTGTGCGCGCGCACGTCCAAGTCGTGCTTCTTCGCCTTGTCGCCGCTCTTGGGCTTGTCGGCTTGCTGGATCTTTGCTTTGAGCGCCAACCAGTTGGAGTTTGCGCTCTTTGCGACGTTCACGACCACTGGCGCTGCAGCTTTTGGGTTCTTGGATGGCGCGCCACTGTGCTTGTGCTTCTTTGCCGGGTGTGCGTTTGCGCCATTGCTCTGCTGCTGCTTCTTTGATGCGTTGGTGGTGGTGGTGCTTGCGCTCACGTGCGCGAGCTTGCGCTTGCCTGCCATCCTACGTCGAGCGTCGAGTGTAGAGCGAGACTTGGTGACCTCGCGACCAAGTGAGCTGGTGTTCAATTGAGCTGATGGTGCTTGACACCTTGACTGGAGTGAGTGGAGTTGGACTTATGTATACAAACTGCAAGTATAACGAGTTATACGCGATTTCATCACTACCAAAAGCGGAAACACTATATAGATTGTTCAAGCTTAAACTCGTTTACCTCGCTTTATTCACTATCACAAAAACGTTTGACCGCACCCAAGTACCCGACAAGAAGACAAAAGACGCAAGCTAGCTAGCAACGACCAGGTCGAGAACGGTGAGCGTCATGGCGCCGCACGGACACGGACATGGCCACGGCAGCTGCGGACACAGCCACGGTCGTCACGCGCATGCGCCAGCAATGGCAGCATCTCCGTCGCCTTCAGTTGCAGCGCCGACGTCAGCTTTCCAGATCCAACCACGAGACCCGGCAGTCGCAGCTCAGATCGAGCAGCACCAGCACGCAAACATCCAGGTGAGCCCGACTCAGTCAGCGCACGAGCTCACGCCGCTCGACGAGCTCTTTGCGAGCGTCAAGAGCAACGACGTGCCGCGCGTCCAGGCGCTTGTCACTAGCGACGCATCGCTCGTGCAGGCGCGTGATGCAATGGGCCACACACTCATGCACTGGGCAGCGATGAAAGGCGGCGCTGAGCTGCTCACGTACCTCGCAAACGTCGATGCGCCGCTCGACTTACCGAGTGGCGACTCGGTGAAGCTTCACCCGATCCACTGGGCGTGCTCTGCAGGTAACCTCGTTGCGCTCAAGACGCTCGTGAAGCTCGGCGTTGACGTGAACTGCGCCGATGCGCTCAAGCAGCGCACACCACTACTTCTCGCTGCCCAGAACGGCTACCCACTCCTCGTGATGTACTTGATCCGCCACGGCGCGGACGTGACGCTTGTCGACATTGACGACGACAGTGCGATCCACTGGGCCGCGTACAAAGGCGCTACGGAGATCGTCTCGGTCTTTCAGTACCTCGGACTGCGCACGGACAGTCCGGACAAGTACGGCCAGACGCCGCTGCACCTCGCAGCCATGCGCGGCGAGCTCGCAACGGTCCAGTACCTCGTTGAAGAGCTCGAGAGCGACATGACTGCGCTTGACATGCAAGGTCGCTCGCCCTACGACCTCGCAGTGCTGAAAGGCTACCGCCGCGTCTCGACGTACCTCGCGCGGCAGATGTTCCGCTCGCGCTGGAACGTCCTCGCGTGGTGGGAAGCGAGCCGCACGCCGTACTACTACGTCCTTGCAAACTTTGCAGTCGCTACAGCGCTGTACTTGAGCGTGCTCATGCCGGCGATGCGCGACTACTGGAGCGTCTGCGTCCCGCACATGCTCTGGAACGCGCTCACGATCGCGTTCTTTGCGCTCACGACGCGCACGAGTCCTGGCGACGTCACGGCTGATGCGCAGTACGCGACCGAGTACGCTGCGCAGATCGACGCAATGATTGGCACTGCGCACGTAGACGACGACGACAACGACAACGATGAGCGTAGTCGCCAGTGCCTCGACCGACCGCTCTGCCACAGCTGCCACGTCCAGCGCCCGTTCCGGTCCAAGCACTGCCGTGTGTGCAAGACGTGCATTGACCAGTTTGACCACCAGTACGTGCTTGCGAAGAGCTCTTGGCGTGTGGTCGACTGGCAATGGCTGTAGTGAGTGCATGAACTGAGAGCGACTGACTGACTGACTGACTGACTGACTGACGTGTGTCTGTCTGTCTGCAGCTGTCCGTTCGTGGACAACTGCGTCGGGAAGAACAACTACGTGTACTTTATGGGCTTTGTCGCGACGCTCACGCTCGACCTCGTGCTCGTCGAGTACGTCCTCGGGCTCTACACGTCGCTCCACGGCGTGCGCGTCGTCGTCGTGCTCGCGCTCGTGTACTTTGGCGTGATGCTGCTCTCGGTCGCGCACCTCTGCGGCTTCCACGTGTACCTGACTGCGAAGAACCTCACGACGAACGAGGTCATGAACCGACACCGGTACGCGCACATGCGCACTGTCGACGGCGCGTACCAGAACCCGTTCGACCGAGGGCTCGTCCAGAACGTCGCGGAGCGGTGTCTCCCAGCGCTCTCGAGCGCCAGTGGCGCGACGCGATCAGACCGCGGTGCGTACACGCAAGTCGAGGTAGTTGCCGACACGGCGCTGCCAGTGTAAGGCGCTTGCTGAGTCAGTGTCAGTTGTGTGTAAGCGACGAACAGCATCTGCGAACAGAACATGCGAGACAGTGTTCGTTCGAGTCGACAAAGGACAACTTGGTTCCAGAATTCTATTTCTAGAATACGCTGCACAGATATGCAGCTTCTTGTTTGTATTGACATTGTCTAGACAAGCTCGTTTTGACAGTTTTCTGTTTGGCTTGTTCTAGAAATGTGGTGTTTCGGTCAGAGTGCTCGTGTTTGGTCATTTATCGTCAAACGGCGATGACCACAGCTGCAGACCGCGGCGCACGCATCGCGCGGATCCAAGGGCCGGTGCCACTGAGCGTGCAGCGCGCGTACGAAGAACACGTGCTGCCAGCGCTCGTGGACCTCGTCGTGGTGTGGTGGCGCACATTCGACGCTGCAGACAAAGCCGCGTGGCACGTGAGTGCGTCGCTCGACGCCGGGATCTACATCGACGCGCCAGACGACGATCCGTACGACACGATCTGCTGCCCGCGCGAGCTCAATGACGCGACGCTGATCGTCGGGTGGCAGCGCTACCGCAACGCATCGATCCGAGACGCCAAGTGCGAGATCGCAGAGCGCATGATTGCCATGCTGTTGGACTCGGACGCACTTGCCGCGCACGTCGAGATCGAAGAGATGGAGGACGTCGCAGAAGACCTCGGACTCTACCAGCGCACGCGCGGGTACGTGAGCGAAGACGAACAGGACCGCGCACGCGAAGCGCGAGAAGACGCAGAAGACGCAGAAGAGGCAGCAGCGACTGCGCGTCGACGAGCGACGGACCACGACGCTGTCTGTGGCACTCACTGTACGCACACTGGAGCGCGCATTGCAGCAGCCGACTCGGAAAATGGCGACACGGACCGCAGTGGTGAAGGCGAAGGGTACGACTGACAGCAGCAGCACGCATAGCGACCAAGACGCGACAAGAGCAACAGCGATCGACCAGCTTTGTCCAGAGTGTCTTCGGTCCATTCGTGTCCTTTGCTGTTCTGTTCTGTACATGTCATGTACTCTCTCTATCGTCGTACAGGTTCGCACCCACACAGCGCTATCGTCGCGTGTGTGTGCGTGCATCACTACAGCCCCATCCAGCCCCATGTTCCGTGGACGATGAGTCTCGACCACCCGAGTCGATTCGTCTGGGAGCGAACGATTAGTCCAGTGACGACCGAGCGACGCGCAGACTAATCGGAGCCGCTCGTGGCGATGCGGTGCCTCTCAGCACACGCGCGAGCGGACCAACGCAACGGCGCCACTCGCACATTCGCCAGCTACTGCCTCCTTTGTATCTACACAGCACACAACAGACAAGCCAGCAGCACCCATGAACGCGACGTTCAAGCCTCACGCACTCGCGTTCCAAGCCCAAGCGCTCCTGCCAGTCTCTCGCTCCGTGTCGCGAGACAATGCCTCGAGCGCATCTGCGCCAACACCTGCGAAAGCGTCGATGGCGCTCGTGCAGCGTTCTAGTGCATCGCTAGCAGCAGCAGCGCCTTCATCAGAGATCAAACGCAAGCTCAACGACACACGCGCCAGTTCGTCGTCGACTCGAGACAGCGCGCGTCGGCACTGGAAGCACTTGATCTTGTCCGACACATTCCGCGTCAGTGGACGCGCCACCTCACGTCTCGGACGACTGTAGCACTGCGTGCACACACTTGCTCATACACACACGTTCTCTCTCTCTCTCTGTCACTTGTGCTCTCTCGTGACTCGATGGCGTGAGCGAGTGCCTCTGAGCAGCAACGCACGAACGACTGAACTCGTGCTGACGCATGGCATGACGTGACACATACACACAGAGATAGAGCGGTGCGCTTCCTACAGATCCACGCTCGCAGATCACACTACTGCTACTGTTACTGCTGCTACTGCTGCTGCGATGGCGTGGCTAGCTACTCTGAGACACAGAGTGGGTGGATGGATGGACTGACTGAGCTTGGTTGAGCCCACGCGTCTAGCGCGCGAGCACCGAGCAGTTCTCGCCACGACCAGATGCGAGGTCGACGACCCAGTAGTACGCGTACGGCTGCGTCGCGTCGACCGCGTAGCCGGGGCCGATGTGCGTGTAGTCGCTCAGCAAGATCGCTTTCGCGTCGTCGGACGTGAGCCACGCCGCCACGACGTCGTCGACGCTCGTGTAGCCCGCACCGACGACTTCTGCGACGCCAGTCGAATCGAAGCGCGCGGAGCGACCGCGATTCGACGGCGTGAAGCCGTCTTCGCTGATCACCGTGACGTTGTTGGTCCGCGCGATGTAGTACGCCTGCGACTGCGCCGTGTTGTGCAGCTTGTAGCTGAGGCACGCTGGTGCGAGTCCTGCGTCCGCGCGCAGTGCGTTCACGCGGTCGATCAGGCTCTGACGCACGAGTGTGTCGCCAAAGTTGTGCTCGGTGGCAAAGTCCATGTCTGCGTCGCGCTCGGCGTCGTCGGCTCGAAGCTCTTCGATGTCGCTGCCAGCATCAAATGCAATGACGCCAGGCACGGGCGGCACGATCGCTTGACTGCTGCTCTCGCCGTCGCGCAGAGCCGAGAAGTCAATGTCTGCAGTCGTTGTCAGAGCCTGGGCAGTCGCCGCGCTGATCAGCGCAGCAGCGAGTGTGAACACAGCAGTAGCAGTAGACGCGAGCTTCATGATGCTGCTGGTGTTGATGTTGTGCGTGAGAGGCGAACGAGCTGACCGACACGCGAGTGCTAGTAGAGGCGGATTGCGGAATGGCGTGGCCGAGCTGGGCAGACACTTGCACCGCGACTGCCGAGCGATTGGCACTCGTTTCCCAACGATTCGACACACACACGCGTGCAAAGGCGCCACGTTGTGTGTGTATCTTGCTGTTGAGTGAACTCACGCACGTGTGTTGGTGCTAGCGTAGCACGGTTGCCTCGCGCTGCTTCGGATGCACGCGCAGCTCCTTTACACTGGTCATCGTCATCATCGTAGTCGCAGTCGTCGTTGCCAGTACGTTCAACGTTTGTTGTTGTTTGTGTGCTGTCTAGAAAGCAGCGCGTCGTCGCTGTTGTCGTCAAGGAGCAGCAGAGCTTACACGATTGCTGTTTGCACCGCAATGCTCGTTGCTGTCGACTTGTACATACGTGTTCACAGAGAGCGCATTGTCAATGGCCATTGCATCGGCACATCGCCTGCGCTCTCGTACACGATGCGCGCAACGAGACCGCATGGCTGGGTGCATCTGTACAACGAACGTGTGCCCAACGTCCAGCGACCTGCTGGGAGACACGAAAACAGGTGGTGTCCACTTGAGTATGCTCGGTGCTCGCCAGCATTTTACATGTTGAAGCGGCTCTCTCTCGCTTGCTCCAGCAGCAGCAGCAGTAGCAGTAGCGGTGGTGGTGTCGGCGCAGCACTTTTGATTGATTGCCAACGCTCGCTCGTCGCAGCGCTCGATTCGAAGGCACAGCATGCCGCACATGTGGACTGCACTCGCTGCTGCTGTAGCCACACTGCTGCTCACACGTCCATTGACAACAACACTCGCGTCTGCAGATACGACCGTGGCGTTCCCAGACACGAGCAACGCGGTGATCCTGCACAAAGCGCAGTACACGCGCACGCTCCAGGTCGTGAACTTCCGCAATGAGCTCGCGACAGCAGTGAATGCCAAGCGCTTGGAGAAAGGGCTCCGTCCACTTTGCATCAACACGTACGTGTCCGAGTCTTGTGTGTGTGTGTCTGCGCAAAGTGTGCGTGCTTGCTTGCGCTAACCCATCTACGCGATGCACATGGACCTCGTGTAGCAAGCTCATGACTGCGGCGCAAGTGATGGCGAACGACATGGCCAAGAACGACTTTGTGAGCGCGACGGGCTCGGACGGGTCGTCGCCGACAGACCGCGCAGAAGCGCAAAAGTACAACAGCACAGGCGTCGCAGAGCTCGTTGGCGCAGGCTACGAGAGCGTGCGCGACGTGCTCGACGCCTGGATCAAGTCGTCCGACACGAGCAGCACGCTGTACGGCAACTACACGCACGTGGGGCCGGGCTACACGTTCAACAAGAACAAGATGTACTGGAACTACTGGGTCCTCGACTTTGCCACTGGCGCAGCGAACGAGACGTGCATCGAGCTCTAGGTCAGGTGGTTCTCCGTGGTTTTGGCATCGTCGTCGTAGTAGAAGTGTTGGTGTCGAGAAGTGCGCGGGTGGGGGTGTCGCCTCGACCGAGGTACCAAATCGAGTGAACTGTGTGTGTACACTTGGCGTTGAGAATGGTCTATGCGCGGTGCAGTGACTGGGTCTGACGCGGCGTTGTAGCTAGACAGCGAGTGTGTGTGTGTGTGCTTCCGCAAGATCAGTCATTCACCAACTTGCAGCGCACTCGACGCGTTCAACACTGGGGCCATGTCAGCGCTCGCACCAACGGCATTGCGTCTAGCACTCGTCGTCATGACTCTTGCATTCGCTTGTCAACTCTGCGCTACGCAGCTGTCTCAGACAGCAACTGCACGGTGTAAGTTGTGCAGACTCGCTGACAAAGCCGAGAGTGTAATCGACGTCGCAACAAGTCTCCTCGACGAGGTGTCGTCCGACAGACATGAACAGCACGCATCATTTCAATCCGAGCAATCCGGGCTACTGACACTTCAACAAGAAAATCAATCCTAGACAATTGAGAAAATCGGGTCTCAAAGCATCAGGAAAATCCAATACAAAACCACAAAGTCCTACAAATGACATAAATCATAAATCCAGTTGGCAGCTCACGCAAAGTTAGACATAATAATAATATAACGGCATGCGGTACGAAATTGAGACAATATGAAAGCACACAAGAAGCAAAAAAACACAAGCCAAGAAGCTAAGACACACAACGATACCAAAACATAAAACGGTCAACATTTGCACTACACTACGATGTGTACATGTATGTGTGGTAGCAGAAAATAAATCCAATGCGCATAAACAGCTTGAGATTCTTATTGTTTGCCATTCGTTGGCAAAAAACGATGTTGTCAGCTATGATTTTAGGTCAATCATTTATGAGAAGACGTTGAATGTTGATGTCAAAAGCTTTGTGTAAGATACTTTGTGTCATAGACGACTGTTGCATGTAAATTGGTGTAGCCTAAGACACAAAATATACAGTGCAGTATTTCAAGCGGAAGCGCAGCATCGTGATATATTGTGGGTTCTTAGTGAAGTGCAGTTGGGCTCAGAAATCGGTATCATACCGGTTCGACCCTCTCAGTCGCCGTGACTCACAACTACCAGGACTTCGTACCAGCATCAGCTCGAGTTCAGCCTGCTCTTTATTCCAAATGACACAGCCAGCTTCAAGACAAGAAGTACAATTGCTCCAGAAAGTCTTCGTCCATTGTCAAAAAAATGTCGTCTCTGTCGGTTTGTGACCTGGTTGTGAGCAAACACGCAGCAAGAAGGGCATCACTGACTCGATCGCAATGTGGCAATTTCAACGCACACGCTCGCGCATCGATCGAGTGGCTGTGGCTAGAGATATCATACAAAAACAAGATCATTCGAGTAAGTACGAGCAACGAGTCAGCTCTCCCTTAGCTCAGATAAAAACCGGATCTCAGAGCCAAGCGCCGCGACCTCACTGTCTTCGGTGACTCCACTAAATATTTAGGCTTGCACCGCGTTGAAAGAGATTGACTTCAAGTCCCTTGAGTGGACAATGGCGCTGCTTGAGCTCTAACACGATCTGCTCCGCCGCCCTTCGCCCTGTTCGCGAATACGCACGCCAACTCGATCGCAACACCAGTTACTAAGACTGCGTGTGCAATGTCAACCACCACAATGGCCGCGCCAATGACAGGGAAAATACGCAGCCTCATCCCGCGCAAACGTCAGCAGCTGTGTTTGTCATTCCTTGTGGGTTTCAAGTGTTGGGGCACTTGAGAATCGTGCGACAGCTCGACGCGCCACCACAACCGCACCGGCAGCATCGACCCAGCTCATATCAAGTTAGCGAAGTTAATACAGCCGCAAGTCAGAGCGTGAAGAGGCCATGAACTTTTCAAGTTGCGCGGTACGGCCCACAGTGTTAACGTCAATGAAACCACCAACCTTGCCATCATGCACTACCACTCGCTTCTCAATCTCTAATGCCGTCTCGCACACAGCGCCATCGTCGAGAAGAGATGTACACGAGCGCAGCAAGTGTTCAACTCGCAGCGAGCCCGACCGTCGCGGTCTTTGTGCGCTCGGCGCCGACGCTCATTTGGCGCGAGTCGTTGTATGAGCAAGAAGGGCAGGACAGTGTTAGCGACCCTCAATAGAAAGAAAACAAGTAAGCACTTTAATACACTACCTCTATATACATGCTATTTCATACCCACCCTATATAAGGCGTTGACTACGTGACCTAGCAAGAGAACGTGTTCATTCACAATTCTCGACGCACGCAGGAGTTCATTGAGGAGGTGAGCATGCCTACAGCAGCCGACAAGGCCAAAAACGCAATAAACCATTTCTGCAAAGACACTTTCAGAACTTTATAGGTGGCGCACGAAGAGAGGGAGAGAAGTGAAGGGAAATCAAACAGGACACCCACAGAAACGAATCCAGAGCGATGAGCGCAAGAGAGATCGAGACCAAGCGAACGAAGCTGTTGATGCATGTTTGCCTCGCTTGACAAAGAACTGCGCCTTGCGAGGCGAGGTGAGTTGGCCGCCATCTGCGTGTGCGTATGCGCGTGTTGCATATTTGTACATGAAGCAGTCCAGCAACCAGCAAACAACCAAGTGAACAAGCGAGAGACTACGACCGAACACCTCCGAGTCTGCAACTGCCACTGCAAGGGTCTCCAAGTGACCGCAAGCGACCGCGACTGCAAGCGGCTGCGGCTGAAAGCGACTGTGCCACCGATTGCACCTGCGTGTGCATATGCATGTGCGTGTGCATGTGCGTGTACGTGTGTGTTTGCGTGTACCTGGGCGATTGAGAAGGCGTGTGATTGTGCTCATGTTTATGCTGGTGCGTGTGCTGATATATATGAGTGCGAATGCGTATGCATATGGGATTCGGCTATCAACAAGCGAGCGAGCCCGTGTGAGTCCGAGCTCGCACGACGCGGTGCCCGCACATGCACACAGCGTGCTCACACTCAGTGGACGACCACAACTCATGCAGTCGTGTCTGTGCACGAACACCAGCCCACGCTCCAACAGCCTGCGCACATAGCCCGCGCACGAGCATAAGCACCTGTGCAGAAGCACGCAACGCGCTCGCAAACTCCCTCAACACACACAGCACCCGTGCACTCAATGCACATGTGGTAGAACGCGGTCAGAAAAATCCGGCTAGATCCACGATCGTGCAGCGGCGATCGAGAACCGGAAACAGCGATCACATCAGCGATCAGATCGGCATGTGCAAGTGTGCGACAGCGTTAGACGCTCCACCCAGGCAACACGCTACGCGAGGGAGATGGTCGATCGTCCAAGACAACGTGCGATCACCCAAGCCAACGCGGATCGCGAAGCGAGACGGCATACCGGCGATCGGGTGTGGTGACCGACGATCCTGTCAGCACGAGCTAGCGCGTGACGACGACATGTACGCCGCGAGAGGGACGCGCAACGCGACAACAGTGTCCAGTGGTCAGGGATGACAAGCGATCGCCCAAGCAACCCGAGGTCGTGGAGACCAGAAGCAGTTCGGCGATCGAGCACGCCAGCAGCGATCGCGACAACTCAGCATGATGAAGTTCAAGCTGTGAGACATCGGCGTTGTTGCGCACGAGCCACGAAGTCTCCATGATCGTCGTTCGATCACAATCGCCGTCGATCATCGCGCACGGCTGCCATCGGCGATCCTGTGCGGTGCCATCGGCGATCCTGTGCGGTTACATCGGCGATCCCGTGCGGTCCGGAGTCGAGCAGGGCATCGAACGTGAAGGTGTATGCTGACACCATCGTCGGCGACTGCACCAAGTGACTCAGCAAGCGCGATCGACTCGCAGCGAGCGTGCTCGTCCCATCAGCATGATTGGAAGATCGCGGAGCGACAGGGGATCGACCCATCTCCCGACGATCTAGTGAAGCGCAAGGTGAGCAGAGGTCCGCGATAGTGCAAGCTAGTCAAGCATAGTGAGATCAAGTCAAAGCGGTAGATAGTTAAGCAAAGTAATTCAGTCCGGAATTCTCCTTGTCCAGCACACGTCCGATCCAGTCGATAGGGGATCGTAAGTGACCAGCCTCGCAGGGCCCGTTCTCACCCTCACGCCCAGCACCTGCGACGCGCAGGTCCGGAATTGAAAGCTCCGAAGAACCGCTCCGATCGACCGACGTGGGGTCATCGGATCGGCATTTGCATTGGCGATCGTCTGACGATCTTGGCGATCATCGACGATCAAGAGCACGCGACGAGCCTGGAAGCTTTGGCCAGATCGTCCCCTGCTACTGTCTGCAGCGTCTACGCTTGCAGACCTTTGTGCGCCGTTTGGGATCGCGACTGCGATCTTCGAACACCGCCGGCTTCGTGCGACGATCATCCGCACGCACCAGCGAACCCCCAGCAGAGCATCAAGGAGGCCTCACAACCCGTCCGCTAAAGAAGCTCTGTGCCCCGCACGGCTCATTTGATCGCGCCGTGCGTCCGTGATCGTGCCTCACAACCACGATCACGACCCGCGATCGTTGAAGACCCCTCGACGATCGCGCAGTGCATCTCGCCGGAACAGCGAGATCGCACGACCCCAAGTCCCTCTCTCCCTCCGAGGACCGTCTTCTCCACCTCCACGGTCGACACTACACGCCGGTAAAGCGGATCGCGCCCTGCGATCCGGTATACGACGGAGCGGCAAGGGTCTGACACTGAGGACAAGAATTTGCTGTGGTCGTTCCACCACAGTATAGTGGACTTGCCGCACGATGTCGTTGCGGAGGTAGCGCATAGCTTCGTCGTTGAGCTTGATGTCAATGTGATGTTTTGAGATCAGTGCACGGGCTGCCTTGCCGGATGCTCGTCTGCTCATGCACGGCGCCATCGTAGCAAATGTTGTCGAGCAATGAGATGTTGTTGGTTATGTGTGCTATCTTAGAATTTGCGGGTGAATGGGCAGTAGCTCTATCTCCGATCGACTACATTTACACTATTCGTATTTATCGGGCACAAAGATGATAGTTAGAACATCTCTTGCACAATTGGCGCAGGATCGGCAGTTCCTCCGATCTTAGTCCTTGCCCGATACTCTTGGAGCTGAGTATCAAGATCACCCTGGCCTCGAAGATCACAAAAACGCTTGAGCTGGCCGGAACCGTACTTGCGAGTGGTGCCACGTCTTAAGAGGAAGGCGAACACTGGTGATCGTGTTCTGGTTGTTAAGCAACATCTCTTCATTCGGATACTTCACGCCGTTGTCCGTGGTTTGGGTGATCTGAACAACGTGTTGCCAACCGAGGCGGGTACATCATCCTAGCATCTCGCTCAAGGGAAGGTTGCTTGGAGTGATACACTCGCGGACAAGGGTGGTGTAAGGAGACGATGCGTTGATCTCTGGGAAGTGCCGAATCAAAGTCGCGAAGAGCAAGTTGGCGACACAGCGGTCGACGTTCAACGGTGTTGCCGACAAAGCCAAAACTTGACGAGAACAGAGACCGCATGGCGTCGTCGATCTTCGTGCAGGATGCGGAGTCAAAGCCGAACAAAGCGATTGCTGGATTGTCGTCGGATTTTCAGTCGCCGAGCACCTTTGAAACCTTCATGTATTCGCTTGTCGTGTTGACGACGTACGCGAACTCCTTGTTCGTGGCGCTCACGTTCCAGGTAAAGATCCACTTGGCACTCAGAGTGGCGTCGTGGTTTGCGTACTGCGCGCCTCCACGCCGGAACGAGTGCGGAGACAAGCCTGGTGTGGGGCTCGCTCGAGCTTGACGCTCTCACGCTGTTGACAACGCGGTTTACGTAGCATTTCCTCTGCAGTGGTGCTCGAAGCCGAGCTGGAATTGTCGTCGACACTTTCGAAGGCTGGGCGTCATCTTCTTCGTAAAGTGCGAGTGCTTCGACAAGCCCGACTTCGTTTGTTGGATGAAGAGCTTGAATCTCGCTGTCGGATAGGACTGGAAGCTGAAGTAGTGAGACTCTTGGTAGGCGTTGCGGTGCCAAAGCCACACCGATCGCATGAAGCGGGCACGTGACAAAGGTGTGCTGGTCTGGGTAGAGCGACAGCCCTTGCTCCTCCGACGTCTTGGTTCGAATAAGCGGGATGAACAAGATGTTGTCGGACGCATCCGACAACTTTCACTTCTGCACGAATGCAAGGTTGGACGATCTTCCGGCGGGTACGGGTACCACATGATCGTGAGCAGAGCGACGTCTTGGTGGTCCGTTGTCGTGGCTGTGTAGTACGTGCCCTCGACTAAGATGCGAAGATCGACCTTGGTACACGCGGGCGCCTTGTTCGCCATGCCGCCTTGGTTGCGCTTAAGGCAGTAGCACTCGAGCGTTCGTTCCATCTTGAGCAGCTGCTTCTTGATGCCTGGTGGTGCAGGGATTGGTCGTCGAGCAACCGGTTCTTCACGCTGCGGTAGTAGCCCACTAGCGTGCTTCGAGCGAGAGGCTGCCCTCCGCGTCCGTTCGAGAATGTGAGATGCATGGCAAATCGATCCATGAGCTTCACGAACACGACGCCTTTCGCGTCTCGGACGAGAGTCGCACGGATGTACTCGATGTTTGTATCTTCCACGGTCAGGAAGCGCTTGAAGACCTCCAATGCCGTCTCGTGCGTGCGCTGGGTGTTGGCAGGTGTCAGGTCATGGAGGCTCATAGTGAACGTCAGTTGAATGTCAGCTGGGTGCGAGATATCGGGGTAATGCGCGAACGACGTAGAAGTTAAATGGCCCTGAGCATATCTCGGATCCGCTGCCGACATGACATGTCGGCAAAGTGTCGGCAGCGATTTTGAGTGCTTTTTATCGAACCCTATTGCATTTCATTGGCCAATATTCAAGGCAAACGCCACTCCATTAATATCAACACAATCCTCTTGGGCTCGGATTTGACAATACTGAAAACAAGTCAATCTTGACGCTTTGGCAAGATCGCGTTATTCATTCATACCTGAATACTATCAAAACCTGTTGCCTTTCATGGCCAGGGACGGGATGAATAAAAAAATGTCAGACAGTCTACACGAAACGTTTGACAGTTCAACGGCATCGATGAAGTCAAGGTCACGCTGCAAGTGATCGCATGCCATTCGGCATTGTCAAGACGCTCATTAGCTCGATTCGTGCTCGGTGCATTAGGGGTTGTACTAACGCAGGAGATCGCGCAAAGCCTTGCAATGAGGCTCTAGTGCTGCACAGTAGCACTACTTGCTTCCCTGCGTCGCTTGTGAACCTTTATATCTTTGCGCTTCTTGAAGCTGGACTCCAAAGAATGTGAGAATGTTGGCGAGTCTTGCTCGCCTTGGACCAAGTCGTTCGCTATTGTCCAGAGGACGGCACCGCTGATCGTTGCGGGGGACTATACCGGAACCAGACTATACATATAGGAACCAGAATGGCGCTTTGTCAGCGCAGCTAATCGGGTGCAGTTCTGCACAAACATTAATCAAGTCATTTTCGGCGGTCACTCTCTTTTTGCTCGTACTTACTCGAATGATCTTGTTTTTGTATGATATCTCTAGCCACAGCCACTCGATCGATGCGCGAGCGTGTGCGTTGAAATTGCCACATTGCGATCGAGTCAGTGATGCCCTTCTTGCTGCGTGTTTGCTCACAACCAGGTCACAAACCGACAGAGACGACATTTTTTTGACAATGGACGAAGACTTTCTGGAGCAATTGTACTTCTTGTCTTGAAGCTGGCTGTGTCATTTGGAATAAAGAGCAGGCTGAACTCGAGCTGATGCTGGTACGAAGTCCTGGTAGTTGTGAGTCACGGCGACTGAGAGGGTCGAACCGGTATGATACCGATTTCTGAGCCCAACTGCACTTCACTAAGAACCCACAATATATCACGATGCTGCGCTTCCGCTTGAAATACTGCACTGTATATTTTGTGTCTTAGGCTACACCAATTTACATGCAACAGTCGTCTATGACACAAAGTATCTTACACAAAGCTTTTGACATCAACATTCAACGTCTTCTCATAAATGATTGACCTAAAATCATAGCTGACAACATCGTTTTTTGCCAACGAATGGCAAACAATAAGAATCTCAAGCTGTTTATGCGCATTGGATTTATTTTCTGCTACCACACATACATGTACACATCGTAGTGTAGTGCAAATGTTGACCGTTTTATGTTTTGGCATCGTTGTGTGTCTTAGCTTCTTGGCTTGTGTTTTTTTGCTTCTTGTGTGCTTTCATATTGTCTCAATTTCGTACCGCATGCCGTTATATTATTATTATGTCTAACTTTGTGTGAGCTGCCAACTGGATTTATGATTTATGTCATTTGTAGGACTTTGTGGTTTTGTATTGGATTTTCCTGATGCTTTGAGACCCGATTTTCTCAATTGTCTAGGATTGATTTTCTTGTTGAAGTGTCAGTAGCCCGGATTGCTCGGATTGAAATGATGCGTGCTGTTCATGTCTGTCGGACGACACCTCGTCGAGGAGACTTGTTGCGACGTCGATTACACTCTCGGCTTTGTCAGCGAGTCTGCACAACTTACACCGTGCAGTTGCTGTCTGAGACAGCTGCGTAGCGCAGAGTTGACAAGCGAATGCAAGAGTCATGACGACGAGTGCTAGACGCAATGCCGTTGGTGCGAGCGCTGACATGGCCCCAGTGTTGAACGCGTCGAGTGCGCTGCAAGTTGGTGAATGACTGATCTTGCGGAAGCACACACACACACACTCGCTGTCTAGCTACAACGCCGCGTCAGACCCAGTCACTGCACCGCGCATAGACCATTCTCAACGCCAAGTGTACACACACAGTTCACTCGATTTGGTACCTCGGTCGAGGCGACACCCCCACCCGCGCACTTCTCGACACCAACACTTCTACTACGACGACGATGCCAAAACCACGGAGAACCACCTGACCTAGAGCTCGATGCACGTCTCGTTCGCTGCGCCAGTGGCAAAGTCGAGGACCCAGTAGTTCCAGTACATCTTGTTCTTGTTGAACGTGTAGCCCGGCCCCACGTGCGTGTAGTTGCCGTACAGCGTGCTGCTCGTGTCGGACGACTTGATCCAGGCGTCGAGCACGTCGCGCACGCTCTCGTAGCCTGCGCCAACGAGCTCTGCGACGCCTGTGCTGTTGTACTTTTGCGCTTCTGCGCGGTCTGTCGGCGACGACCCGTCCGAGCCCGTCGCGCTCACAAAGTCGTTCTTGGCCATGTCGTTCGCCATCACTTGCGCCGCAGTCATGAGCTTGCTACACGAGGTCCATGTGCATCGCGTAGATGGGTTAGCGCAAGCAAGCACGCACACTTTGCGCAGACACACACACACAAGACTCGGACACGTACGTGTTGATGCAAAGTGGACGGAGCCCTTTCTCCAAGCGCTTGGCATTCACTGCTGTCGCGAGCTCATTGCGGAAGTTCACGACCTGGAGCGTGCGCGTGTACTGCGCTTTGTGCAGGATCACCGCGTTGCTCGTGTCTGGGAACGCCACGGTCGTATCTGCAGACGCGAGTGTTGTTGTCAATGGACGTGTGAGCAGCAGTGTGGCTACAGCAGCAGCGAGTGCAGTCCACATGTGCGGCATGCTGTGCCTTCGAATCGAGCGCTGCGACGAGCGAGCGTTGGCAATCAATCAAAAGTGCTGCGCCGACACCACCACCGCTACTGCTACTGCTGCTGCTGCTGGAGCAAGCGAGAGAGAGCCGCTTCAACATGTAAAATGCTGGCGAGCACCGAGCATACTCAAGTGGACACCACCTGTTTTCGTGTCTCCCAGCAGGTCGCTGGACGTTGGGCACACGTTCGTTGTACAGATGCACCCAGCCATGCGGTCTCGTTGCGCGCATCGTGTACGAGAGCGCAGGCGATGTGCCGATGCAATGGCCATTGACAATGCGCTCTCTGTGAACACGTATGTACAAGTCGACAGCAACGAGCATTGCGGTGCAAACAGCAATCGTGTAAGCTCTGCTGCTCCTTGACGACAACAGCGACGACGCGCTGCTTTCTAGACAGCACACAAACAACAACAAACGTTGAACGTACTGGCAACGACGACTGCGACTACGATGATGACGATGACCAGTGTAAAGGAGCTGCGCGTGCATCCGAAGCAGCGCGAGGCAACCGTGCTACGCTAGCACCAACACACGTGCGTGAGTTCACTCAACAGCAAGATACACACACAACGTGGCGCCTTTGCACGCGTGTGTGTGTCGAATCGTTGGGAAACGAGTGCCAATCGCTCGGCAGTCGCGGTGCAAGTGTCTGCCCAGCTCGGCCACGCCATTCCGCAATCCGCCTCTACTAGCACTCGCGTGTCGGTCAGCTCGTTCGCCTCTCACGCACAACATCAACACCAGCAGCATCATGAAGCTCGCGTCTACTGCTACTGCTGTGTTCACACTCGCTGCTGCGCTGATCAGCGCGGCGACTGCCCAGGCTCTGACAACGACTGCAGACATTGACTTCTCGGCTCTGCGCGACGGCGAGAGCAGCAGTCAAGCGATCGTGCCGCCCGTGCCTGGCGTCATTGCATTTGATGCTGGCAGCGACATCGAAGAGCTTCGAGCCGACGACGCCGAGCGCGACGCAGACATGGACTTTGCCACCGAGCACAACTTTGGCGACACACTCGTGCGTCAGAGCCTGATCGACCGCGTGAACGCACTGCGCGCGGACGCAGGACTCGCACCAGCGTGCCTCAGCTACAAGCTGCACAACACGGCGCAGTCGCAGGCGTACTACATCGCGCGGACCAACAACGTCACGGTGATCAGCGAAGACGGCTTCACGCCGTCGAATCGCGGTCGCTCCGCGCGCTTCGATTCGACTGGCGTCGCAGAAGTCGTCGGTGCGGGCTACACGAGCGTCGACGACGTCGTGGCGGCGTGGCTCACGTCCGACGACGCGAAAGCGATCTTGCTGAGCGACTACACGCACATCGGCCCCGGCTACGCGGTCGACGCGACGCAGCCGTACGCGTACTACTGGGTCGTCGACCTCGCATCTGGTCGTGGCGAGAACTGCTCGGTGCTCGCGCGCTAGACGCGTGGGCTCAACCAAGCTCAGTCAGTCCATCCATCCACCCACTCTGTGTCTCAGAGTAGCTAGCCACGCCATCGCAGCAGCAGTAGCAGCAGTAACAGTAGCAGTAGTGTGATCTGCGAGCGTGGATCTGTAGGAAGCGCACCGCTCTATCTCTGTGTGTATGTGTCACGTCATGCCATGCGTCAGCACGAGTTCAGTCGTTCGTGCGTTGCTGCTCAGAGGCACTCGCTCACGCCATCGAGTCACGAGAGAGCACAAGTGACAGAGAGAGAGAGAGAACGTGTGTGTATGAGCAAGTGTGTGCACGCAGTGCTACAGTCGTCCGAGACGTGAGGTGGCGCGTCCACTGACGCGGAATGTGTCGGACAAGATCAAGTGCTTCCAGTGCCGACGCGCGCTGTCTCGAGTCGACGACGAACTGGCGCGTGTGTCGTTGAGCTTGCGTTTGATCTCTGATGAAGGCGCTGCTGCTGCTAGCGATGCACTAGAACGCTGCACGAGCGCCATCGACGCTTTCGCAGGTGTTGGCGCAGATGCGCTCGAGGCATTGTCTCGCGACACGGAGCGAGAGACTGGCAGGAGCGCTTGGGCTTGGAACGCGAGTGCGTGAGGCTTGAACGTCGCGTTCATGGGTGCTGCTGGCTTGTCTGTTGTGTGCTGTGTAGATACAAAGGAGGCAGTAGCTGGCGAATGTGCGAGTGGCGCCGTTGCGTTGGTCCGCTCGCGCGTGTGCTGAGAGGCACCGCATCGCCACGAGCGGCTCCGATTAGTCTGCGCGTCGCTCGGTCGTCACTGGACTAATCGTTCGCTCCCAGACGAATCGACTCGGGTGGTCGAGACTCATCGTCCACGGAACATGGGGCTGGATGGGGCTGTAGTGATGCACGCACACACACGCGACGATAGCGCTGTGTGGGTGCGAACCTGTACGACGATAGAGAGAGTACATGACATGTACAGAACAGAACAGCAAAGGACACGAATGGACCGAAGACACTCTGGACAAAGCTGGTCGATCGCTGTTGCTCTTGTCGCGTCTTGGTCGCTATGCGTGCTGCTGCTGTCAGTCGTACCCTTCGCCTTCACCACTGCGGTCCGTGTCGCCATTTTCCGAGTCGGCTGCTGCAATGCGCGCTCCAGTGTGCGTACAGTGAGTGCCACAGACAGCGTCGTGGTCCGTCGCTCGTCGACGCGCAGTCGCTGCTGCCTCTTCTGCGTCTTCTGCGTCTTCTCGCGCTTCGCGTGCGCGGTCCTGTTCGTCTTCGCTCACGTACCCGCGCGTGCGCTGGTAGAGTCCGAGGTCTTCTGCGACGTCCTCCATCTCTTCGATCTCGACGTGCGCGGCAAGTGCGTCCGAGTCCAACAGCATGGCAATCATGCGCTCTGCGATCTCGCACTTGGCGTCTCGGATCGATGCGTTGCGGTAGCGCTGCCACCCGACGATCAGCGTCGCGTCATTGAGCTCGCGCGGGCAGCAGATCGTGTCGTACGGATCGTCGTCTGGCGCGTCGATGTAGATCCCGGCGTCGAGCGACGCACTCACGTGTCACGCGGCTTTGTCTGCAGCGTCGAATGTGCGCCACCACACCACGACGAGGTCCACGAGCGCTGGCAGCACGTGTTCTTCGTACGCGCGCTGCACGCTCAGTGGCACCGGCCCTTGGATCCGCGCGATGCGTGCGCCGCGGTCTGCAGCTGTGGTCATCGCCGTTTGACGATAAATGACCAAACACGAGCACTCTGACCGAAACACCACATTTCTAGAACAAGCCAAACAGAAAACTGTCAAAACGAGCTTGTCTAGACAATGTCAATACAAACAAGAAGCTGCATATCTGTGCAGCGTATTCTAGAAATAGAATTCTGGAACCAAGTTGTCCTTTGTCGACTCGAACGAACACTGTCTCGCATGTTCTGTTCGCAGATGCTGTTCGTCGCTTACACACAACTGACACTGACTCAGCAAGCGCCTTACACTGGCAGCGCCGTGTCGGCAACTACCTCGACTTGCGTGTACGCACCGCGGTCTGATCGCGTCGCGCCACTGGCGCTCGAGAGCGCTGGGAGACACCGCTCCGCGACGTTCTGGACGAGCCCTCGGTCGAACGGGTTCTGGTACGCGCCGTCGACAGTGCGCATGTGCGCGTACCGGTGTCGGTTCATGACCTCGTTCGTCGTGAGGTTCTTCGCAGTCAGGTACACGTGGAAGCCGCAGAGGTGCGCGACCGAGAGCAGCATCACGCCAAAGTACACGAGCGCGAGCACGACGACGACGCGCACGCCGTGGAGCGACGTGTAGAGCCCGAGGACGTACTCGACGAGCACGAGGTCGAGCGTGAGCGTCGCGACAAAGCCCATAAAGTACACGTAGTTGTTCTTCCCGACGCAGTTGTCCACGAACGGACAGCTGCAGACAGACAGACACACGTCAGTCAGTCAGTCAGTCAGTCAGTCAGTCGCTCTCAGTTCATGCACTCACTACAGCCATTGCCAGTCGACCACACGCCAAGAGCTCTTCGCAAGCACGTACTGGTGGTCAAACTGGTCAATGCACGTCTTGCACACACGGCAGTGCTTGGACCGGAACGGGCGCTGGACGTGGCAGCTGTGGCAGAGCGGTCGATCGAGGCACTGGCGACTACGCTCATCGTTGTCGTTGTCGTCGTCGTCTACGTGCGCAGTGCCAATCATTGCGTCGATCTGCGCAGCGTACTCGGTCGCGTACTGCGCATCAGCCGTGACGTCGCCAGGACTCGTGCGCGTCGTGAGCGCAAAGAACGCGATCGTGAGCGCGTTCCAGAGCATGTGCGGGACGCAGACGCTCCAGTAGTCGCGCATCGCCGGCATGAGCACGCTCAAGTACAGCGCTGTAGCGACTGCAAAGTTTGCAAGGACGTAGTAGTACGGCGTGCGGCTCGCTTCCCACCACTTGAAGGCGTGTATCACATGGCACGTCGATGTTATAATACGCGACCGAGGTGAGTATCTGCTGACCGACGTCGTCATCGCAATGCGGTCGATACGGTGGTGTTTCGTCGCGGTAATCTGAAGCGCGAGCACACGCCGACACACGCGATGCTTGTTCAGTACTGCGGCCTCGATCTGGGTGAGTGTGCGCACTCATGTGGAACTCTTCAGCGTGGGAAATGTGACTCGCTTCGCTGGCACCAATGCCAAGGACCGTCTCAGTCTCAGTCGCTCATGGCGGCACTCGCACACGCATGTTATGGTTCAGTCTCGTGGTGCGGTGCTGCATACACCAGCTTACAAGTTCTTCAGCGCCGACACGTGCTCTGCCTCACCGAAGATCACCGCCGTCAGCATGATCGTGGAGTGTCGAGTCTTGGAGTGTGCAGCCATCGTGCGAGCCGAGTTGGGAGGTGTCAGCTTCAACATTGGATGCGTGCGTCATTTTGTTTTATCACTCACTATGAACAGTGCAACGTGTGGTGTGTTTCCTACCAGTTCATACAAATACACTGATAAAACATGAAAGAGAGAGACACTGACGTTTCTATCACAAAATAGGAGGCAGACAGTCGCAATATTGACTTGCAAATTGTATGCTTTTGCGCGAATCACAGCGTTCTCTCCGCACTTACTGGAACCGATACAGTACACTCGTGCTCCCCCTCAAACTAAACTCACGTCGTTGGTGCTTTTCATTTCATCACTATCACCGTCGAAGCGAACGACCGCCGTCGTCTCTGTTGTCGTCTCTGTCGCCATCGCTGCAATTATGACCGACGTCACCACTGCGCTCCCGTCTCCGCCTGCTACGAGCAAAGGCAACAGCAGCAGCGCTGCTGCTGCATCGTCGTCGCCGCCGCCTGCGCCAGTCGTTGTCGCGCACGCTGCGAGCGAAGTCCAGGAGCTCATCAAGTCCGAGGAAGAGATCCCGAAAGCGCGCCAGGTACTACTACGAACTTCCGCGCATGCGCTTGTGCGCGATATGCAACCATGCGCAAGTCGTGTGCTGCAAACGTATGCTGCTAACGATATGCACGATGCGTCGTTGTATGTGCACGTATATGCACCGACAGATCGTGAGCATCAATGACGAAGGCACGAACTTTGAGCTGGACGAAGATGCGCTGCGCGAGATCTTCCACAAGGTACTTACGCCGACGCCTTCTCACTGTATGACATTGCAGCGCATTCATGAGCATGCTCGTGTTTGACGCAGGTCCCAGAGGACATGAAGGTCGCGATCGTGTCGGTCGTCGGTGCGTTCCGAACTGGCAAGTCGTTTGTGCTCGACCTGTTCTTGCGGTACTTGCGTCACGCGACGCACGGCCGCGTGCTCAAAGAGGGCGCTGAGGCTGCAGAAGGCACAGCATGGAAAGACTGGGTGCGCGCGGGCGTCGAGGGCTCTGGCGAAGGCAAGCTCGAAGGCAACTCAAACATGGAGCAGACGCACGGCGAGAAGGGCTTTTCGTGGCGCGCAGGCCGCAAGCGCAACACGACGGGCATCTGGATGTGGGAGACACCGTTCATCCGCAAGAGCGACACGGGCGAAGACATTGCAGTGTTTCTCATCGACACGCAGGGCATGTTTGACTCGGAGACGTCGCAGATGCTCACGGCGAGCATCTTTGGGCTCAGCACGCTCCTGAGCTCGTACCAGATCTACAACGTCGACAAGCGCGTGCAAGAGGACAACTTGCAGCACTTGGCGCTGTTTACGGAATACGGCCGGTACGTATGTATCGTATGTATTTACGGTACGAACGACATTAGACACGTGTATTTACGTGACTGTATCTGCTGCTTGAATCAGCATGGCGCTCTTTGGTCGCTCGGACGACTCGATGCCTGCTGTGCTCGAGAAGTCGCTCTCAACGGCGTCGACGCGCAGCATCTCGAGCGTGAAAGACGCGCACGACGACGACGCTGGCGCCACGGACGGCAGCGACGACGAAGACGACAGCAACGCGCTCCCGCGTCCGTTCCAGCGCCTCGACTTCCTCGTGCGCGACTGGCAGGACTTTTCGCGGAAGCAGACGCTCCAGGAGAAGCGCGCCGACATGAAGCAGTACATGAAAGAGCTCCTCGCGTCGCGCAAGCAGAAGGACCTCGCAGACACGCGCGAGCAGATCAGCTCGTGCTTTGAAAAGGTCGCGTGCTTCTTGCTGCCGCACCCAGGCCACGAAGTGACCGAGCGCGAGTACGACGGGTCGGTCGATGCGATCGACAACCGGTTCCTCGAGCTCCTGACATCGTACTTGGACGACCTGTTTGACGCGAAGCACCTCGTGCCGAAGAAGATCCACGGCGTCCCCGTGACGTCGCGTGAGCTGTACACGTACATCAAGACGTACGCTGCGCTGTTCCGCGAAGCGTCGATCTTCCCTGAGGCGAAGACGCTCTTGGAAGCCACGGCCGAAGCGAACAACGTGAACATGAAAGACAAGGCGCTGCTCAAGTACAAGCGCGAGATGGAAGGCGTCGCGGGCTCGAACTGCAAGTACGTGCCAGTGCAAGAGCTCGAGGCGCACCACCAGCTGTGCTTCCACGGCGCGATGACGATCTTTGACGCCGGCGCGAAGATGGGGCGCCACAGCCAGATCCTCAAGTTCCGCGCAGACGTCGTCGACGAGATTGCAAAGGAGCACCAGCGCTACGTCGAGCTCAACGCGGAGCGCGATCCGTACAAGAACCTCGAGTTTTACCTCGTGCCCGGCGCGCTTGCGATCGCGCTCTTGGTCTTCCGCATCACGCAGGACCTGTTCTGCTACGAGAGCATTGGCTACGACATCCCGCTCTACGACTGCAAGTACGTTGTCTATGTGTTGGATTGTACAGCATGGGGTGCTATTGCGGCTATGAGTGTACGTGTGTACTGATACGGTGTTGTTGTTGTTTATGTTGTGAAGACACGTGAGCTCGACGCTGTCGCACTTGTACTGGGCGATCATTGTGTTCATGCTCCTGATCACGGTCTCGACCGGCCAAGTGATGTTCAAGCGCGTGACGACCGTCGTGTCGATCGTCAAGACTGCGGTCCAGGCCGCGCAAGCCGCGAATGACGACGGCAAGCAAAAGTCCGAGTAGGCAGGCGTGTGTCAAGAGTGGCAGACTGCGTCAGACCAGCGACTGAGCAAGAGTGTCTGCAGCAGCAAGAGCAGCAGCGTGTACGTGTGGTTGGATAGATATGCGCAAAGCAACGCAAAGCGAAGCGTCGTGCACACACAGGAGCGTCCATCGTCTTCGTGTTCATCGTCGTCGTCTTGATCAAGAGCACCAAGTGTGCTCTACTTTGGCTCGTACTTAAGTGAGCTATTCGATGTTATACTTGATTTGAGTATGCTCGAGTAGGCTCGCTTGTTACTGTGCCATTTCCCGCCAAGGCGACGACGACGACGTCGTTCAAAGCTGCTGCTGCGTCGATCAAGCGAGCTCTACGTACGTCCACGTGTGCGCTTCGTCTGTCGGTCTCTCGAAGCGCGCAGTGACGCATCGCTAGCTTTGCAACATATACAGACACAGACGCTAGATCATGGCAGCGCGGGCACTGCCGTCGCGCACGACGCGGTCGTCTGCTCCTGGTCATCGCCGCAGTCTCAGTGCGAGTAACGTGCCTGCGTCTGCAAGCAACACGTCTGCGCGCCTCGTGAGCAGCAGCAGCAGCACTAGCAGTGCATCAACCACGTCCACAGCTACTACCACAACTACTACTGCTGCTGCTACTACTACTACTGCTGCTACTGCTGCAAAGACAACAACAACAACAGCAGCAGCTTCGTCCAGAGCCACCTCTACCACCACGAGCACGACCACGAGCACCGATAGCAGCAGCTCCAAGAAGCCGAAAGCAGTCGTCAAGCGCCGCAATAGCTTGTCTGCTGGCGCCCTCGTGAGCAAGCACGCGCGCGTGCTCGCAGGCGTGATCGCAATGGTCGACGTGCGCGTGGGTCCTGATGGGCAGATCGACTGCAGCGACGTCGTGGCCGAGAAGATGGTTGAGCTCGGCGCCGTGATCGTGAAGCGCTTCACGCCGCGCGTGACGCACATCGTGCTCAGTCAGCTCACGCCGACGTGGAAAGACAAGATCGCCAAGTGGGAGTCGCACATCAGCGTCGGACTCGCGCGCCGCGTCGACGGTCGCCCAGAGGTCCAGATCGTGTCGCAGCTCTGGGTGAACGCGTGCTACGTGAGCAAGTCGCGCATGGCCGAAGCGCCGTTCTTCCCAGTCGCCAAGACCGCGACCTCGGATGGCCACTTGCACCTGAACGGCGCCATGCGGCAGTTTGTGCTCAAGCACCCGCCGCCGCCAACACCAACAGCCGTACTAGCTACAGGGACGCCAGCGCATCCATTGGCAGCCAGCAGCTCCACAACGACAGCAACAGCGAGTACGAGTGCTAGTGCGAGCGCCAGCAAGACACTGAGCACCGCGACGCCTCGTACGACGATACCGAGCACCACTGTGACGACAGCGAACACCAGTGCGACGACAGCACCGTGTCGACCGACAGGCGCGGCGGCTGTGAATCGCCGCAAGACACTCGATGAGCCGAGCTCAAGCTCATCGAAAGTCTCGAGCACAGGTCCATCACCGCCGACGTCGCGCCACGCGGTGATCCAGTTCCAGTTTGGCGCAGCTGCTGCGCTCGCTGCAGCGACGCTCGGGTCGAAAGCGACGATGAAGCGCAAGCGCCGCGCGCTGTCGATGGAGCCAATGGCGTCAGATGCGATCGAGAAGCTCCTGAGCGCAACGACGCCGCGCAAGCTCTCGGTGCGTTCGACCCTTGCGCTCTTGCTGTTGTATGAGGCGATGTACTGACTGACGGACTGACTGACTGGACCGTCCTACTGTAGGAGCAAGCGCCAGCGACACCACAGAGCGCGAACGCACTGGACAAGACACTCGACCTTGACGCGATCGAGACGCCCGAGTCGGTCGAGATGCCAGCAAAGCGCCGGCCGCTGTCGTCTGCGAAGCGACGGAAGACGATGTCGGAAGTCCCGAGCGCGACGCTCTCGATGCCGCTCGTGGTCGACCCGAATCCGCAGAAGAAGCTCTTTCAGGACGTCTCGACCGACTGCGTCGCAGAGAGCGAGTCGGACAACGACGAACGAGAGTCGAGTGCGCGCAAGCGACCGCGTGCTGCGCCGGTGTCTGCTTCAAAGGACGCCGCGCCACTGCGGACGATCGCACGCGCACAGGCGATCGACTTGACGGGTCTGAATGCGCCAGCGCATGCGACTGGCAACAGCGTTGCTGCGAATGCACCGGCACACGACGGTCCAGCTACGAGCTCCAAGTCAGACGCAGTCGCCACTACAGCAGCAGATCCAAATCCAGTGAACGACACGTTCAGCATTGGCGTCGCCGATCCGCCAGCGCGTCCAGTGCGTACGACGCGAGCAGCGCTCCGACGCAGCGCACGAGCAAACGCACCGCGCGTGGCGACACCGCCGCCAGTGAAAGCGATCCGTGTCCGGTTGTGGCGATGCCGAGCCTGCAGTGGGAGCAACACGAGTGCGCTCATGCGGTGCAGCGACTGCTCTGCGCCAAAGACACCTACAGCAGCGAGTGCTACTGCTGCTGCTACTACATCTGTCGTGTCGGCTGCAACGCCACCGCGACCAACTGCCACTGCAAAGACTGCGCCAGCTGTGCGTCCGACACGGCGACTTGTGGTTGCGCCAGAGCCGCAGACGCCGCCGACGCCAGTGCATCGCCGCGTGCGCGCGAGCGTCTCAAGTCCGAGAGCGACGACTGGCACAGCTGCGTTCACGAGCCGCATCCTCACGACGCCCAAGTCGATTGCAAAGGCGAGTGGCGCAGCAGCGAAGCGCCAGCGCGTCGGGTCGACCAAGCCAACAACGAACGCTGCGCGCATGCTGCCGCTCGCACCACCCAAGACTCCGTCGCGGCCACCGCCAACTCCGTCAGCTGCAGCGACACCGAGGACACAGCAGCGGACGCCGCACGCTGTACGCAGCGTGTCTGTGCTCGAGATGACGCCTGTGCGCGTGACTGAGCGCGTCGGAGCAAAGCGAGCGCTCGCACCAAGCAGCAGCGACGCAGTTGCGACGCCATCGCGGACGCCGTCGCACCGATCGATCGACACGCGCGTGCGCACAGAGCAGCTCGAGCGCCTCACGACGCCGCAGCGTTCGTCGTCGTCGAGTGCGAGTGCAATGACGACACCAGCCAAGACGCCGCGCGAGAAGCCGCTTGGCGCTACGACGCCGCGACAAGCGCGGGCAGTCATCGGCATCACTGGCGTCGACCTCGAGACGCGCAGCGTGATCGAGTGCGCAGTCCACGCGATCGACGCGAACATGGTCGCTGAGCCAGGGTACCGCAAAGCGCGCGTGGTCAAGAGCGTCGACTACGCCGCAGCAGTGACGCACTTGATCGTCGGCGGCGAAGACACGAAGCGGACGATCAAAGTGCTGTTTGCGATCGCCCGTGGCGCGTGGATCGTGTCAGAGGCCTGGGTCTTTGCGTCCTTGGAGCGCGAGCAGTGGCTCCCAGAGGCCGACTACGAGCTCTCGATGTACGCAAACCGCGTCGCGCGACAGAGTCCGTCCGCGCGTCTGATCTTCAAGAGCATGAAGTTCTTTGTCGGCTCGAACGTCGAGCCGTCGAGGGAAGTGCTCCAGAGTCTGCTCCAGTGCGCCGGTGGCGAGGTGCGTCGCTCGCTCTCTTGTCTCTTGTCTCGCTCAATGTAGAACCGAGTGTCGCTCACGATCTACACGCTGTGGACAGATCTGCAACCAGATCTCGGTCGCGGACCTGTGCATCTGCGGTGACGGCTCGCTCTGTCGCCGCGCGCAGCGCACCGGCGTGCGCGTCGTCACGGCCAAAGTACGTGCGCGTGACTCCTGACTGTGGCGACTGCGTCCACTCACGACCTCTGTGTGTGTCTTCCTTTGCCAGTGGGTGTTTGACAGCATCGGCGCGATGAAGCTCGCGGACGAGACGCAGTACAGCGTCACGAGCGCCACGACATCGTCGTACGACACGGACGAGTGACGCCACCGCGCGCTGTGCAGACCAGATCTTCATAGGACGGACGGCAGACGACGCATCGTAACACTATGACCAGTTCGCTTAGATTACACTTGAGAGTACGCATGACGAGGAGGAGGAGGAGAGAGGATCGGTCGCCTTTGAGCTCACGACGCCACGCGCTCCGACGCGGACGAGAGCGACCGGAGTCGCCGAAATGGCTCGAGCGCCCACTCGGTCGCCGTGCGCCACGCATCGGCTGCTGCGTCGTAGAGACTGCTCGCGTCGTCGTCCGTGTCGCTCAGGAACGGCTCGCGGAGCTGCGAGCGCGCGACCTTTTGCCCAAAGCGCTGCGAGTTGTCGTGGACCCACCAGAGCACCGAGTATGTCGCGTCCGCGTTGCACTGCATGACCATGCCAGGGTACCAGTGGCCGTGCGAGAAGATCTCGACTGGGTCGCCGCGCTCAAACGCACTGTCGAGAGCCATCGTCGCGAGCGCAGATGTCAGTGGCTTGGGCTCTGGCTCAGCTTGTGCGTCGTCGTCGCTCTCGTGAGCGCTGCACATGACTGACACGGCGGCTGCAGCGAGCTCGTCGGTCGACGCAGTGGCTTTCTTCACACTACTGCTGCTGTCGCTCGTCGCATCCAAGACCACCGCGACTGCCGTCGTCGTCACGGGTGGCAAAGGCACGACGACTGCCGACGCCTCGGATGCGTCGCCGCAGACCGACGCCGGTGGCGACACGGACGCGTACTGCGCGTTGACGTGGCGCAAGTACGCGTTCACGAGCTCGAACGCCTCGGCGAGGATCTGCCGCATGCGGCACGCCGCAAACGGCGCGCGGTCGAGCCCGCGCTCGACAAAGCCGTACGCGCGCTTGAAGCGCTTCACGAGACCGTCGATCTCGTAGTAGCGCGGGTCGAGCGACTGTGCTTGGCGACAGAGCGGACACGAGTTGAACCGGCGCTCCGCGGCCTTCGATAGGCACGACCAGCAGAACGCGTGAGCGCACGCGAGCGTGATCGGCGTCTTCACGTCCGCGCTCAAGCAGATCGGACACGCAACTGCGCTCTGGTCGATGCGAAAGTTCCCGTCTGGGAGCACGCACAGCATGATGCGGTCCGTGAGCGCGCTCGCGTCTGCGCAGATGCGATCGAGACACGCGTCGTCGTAGAACGACTGGTGCTTGAGCGCTTCGAGGACGTCGGCGCGGACGCTCGAGGTGCCCATGGCTTTGTCAAACTTCTTGCTGATCTTCACGAGCGCGAGGCTGTTGAGCACGACGAAGCGCCGGAACGCGTCGACTTTGTGCGACAGCTCGATCGCATCGAGCAGGAGCGACCGCGCTTTCGCGGGCGAGAGCACCCAGCGGTTCCCGAGCGAAGCGCGGAGCGTCACGAGGTCGACGTGCTCGATCTGTTCTTGGATCGCGGCGTGCGCGGTGTTGATCTTGTCCATTTCGCGTGCGAGCAGTGCAGTGAACGCCTGCGTGGCGGTTGTTGCTGCCGTGGCTGCTATTGTGGTCGCGGAGCTGTCGTGCATGTGTTGCTGCTGCTGTTCATGGAGCAGTCGGATCTGCTGCTTGAGGTGTTTGTAGTCGACGTAGCCACTCTCCCACTCCTTGGACGCGAGTCCGCGCATGCGCTTGCCGAACTTCATGGTCGCTCTCGCTGTGTGTTGTGCTCGGCCTTCTAGCTCTTGACTTCTCTATTTGCTCGTCACTTGCGCTCGCGTGGGTGTGTTGTGTGCGCGCTGCTGCGCTGCGCTGAGCTGCAGGGTACTGCGCGTCCGAGTAGCTGCTGCTTGCGGCGCGACTCTGGTGCTGGTGCTGGTGTTGAACGACGCCTGGGCTTGCTTCTTCGGCTTCGACTTGAGTTGTGCGCGCGAGCCTCGAGCTGCCTTGCCTCGCCGTCGTCTGCTGCGGCAATGTGACTCAACCGCTCGTTTGTGCACACTGCTAGCGTGTTGGTTCGACATCGACAGTTGGTTTTGTATCGACAATGTCTGTTACTGTGAATGTGCGCTGGATTCGGTGTCCTGAGAAAGTCGGAAGACAACGAATCCAACGCGAGATTCAAGAGGATTGCTTTGACTTGAGTACACTACGTGTACTTCAGCCTGGAATCTACTTGGCGTGGTCGCTCGATTAAAGCCAAGATCATACCGGTTTGCAAGTGGTATACCAATGCTTTTGGAAATGTCAATATTCTCAGTTCATTGTCGACAACATTGATGAATGCCACAAACCTATTTTAGTCACCGTGCCATCAGTCAGTGTGGCAAAACGGCATATTTGACAGCCATGTCGAGTGTCGAAATGGTGTGTATGATTACCTTTGCTTCATTTTGATGTTGTGCAATAACTACACACTCTTACTTGCTGGCTACGTGAGCACAACATATTTGAGTCTTGTCACTCAGATATCATTGCGCTCAGCGATACTAGCTCTTAATATCACAGTCAAGTCTATCACTACAATCGCTTACACTCATCAATCAGACGGCGTGTATAGTAACTGAACTGTATATTGGCGTTCAAATCGATGTGCTCAGGCGTAACAACTTTCAGTATTGCACCTGAACATTTAAGTCTGTGCGATACAATCACAATTACCATGACATAGGCGTAATGTAATGTCAATTGTTTGATTCCTGATTACCACCTTTAGTATGTATGCGAGTGGCGCAATATATATCGAGCTATATCATAGTTTCAAATTTACGTATTTTGCTCACCAAATACGTAATACTAATGCTTGCTGTTGCCTGTGATTTTAAAAATGTCGAAACTGATATCAATGTATGTGTACCTCAACTATTATTTTGCGTGCCATGTAACACAACAAGTGAATTCATCCGAGACCCTCTTTACAGTTCTCCACCGAAGCCCAATGAGCAATCGAATACCCACACGTGGAGGCGTTCAATTAGGGTGTAAGGAAGAGGGTGGGGCGGTCTGGGTCTGCCTCGGTCCGTTGGTCTACTGCAACTCGTGGACTGACTAACCACGGCTCAGGGGAAGTCACACTCAACGTTACAAAGAATCTAAATGACGCGCACAACATCAGACACAAGCGCGATTGTGACAGAAGGGTTTAAGCACATTGAATTGTGTATAATGGCCGACCTCAATCACAGCGGCTCTACGAGTTCTAAGCGGCTCACAACATCGTAATGAACAACGTGCTGTTTAGCTCAAGTGGCTCCGATTACGCACATCTCATTGCGCAATTGACACTTGCGGTTAGGGTTCCGACTCGCTTTAAATGCTGCAAATACATCAGCTAGTATTGTATTCGGCGACAAATATGTCTATTCTGCTAGCAAATCGACACTTTTTGACGATGTGTCTATTATATACCCCGATATATATATAAACACGACCGTGAGTGGTCAAATTTAAAGAGACCTGGGAAATTTAGCTCACGTCAATGCTCAATTGTAGCGGACTTGGTCCGAATGCCCACTGCGCCGCAGGTAAACCGACTTGCATAGTTAAATCAGAGACGATGCACGAGTGCGCGTTTCACTCAAGCTTGGTGACATCAACAAGACAAGCAGGACCAACGTCCGTGTCGCTGACAGCTAATTCAGCATTGATCTAGCTCAAGCTAGGTTCCGCGAGGTGACATCGATTGCTGAAGAGATGTGTGGCGCGGACGCTCGAAGCTCACAAGACGCATACAGCGCGCTCTGACCGCACTCTTTACATCACGTTGAGCCTCCATACTACACATCAAGACTTTGCCGAGCTCACAGACCTCAACTTTACGCACATGATCGACCAAGCTCACGCTCACTACCGAAAACGCACGAAAGACTCAGGTCCGTTCACGCTCGATCTGTTTGCGTTCGCAACAAAGATACATGCGACAGTCGTTCGAAGGGCAACAGCGACACGTGTCCAGGCGTCAGCTCGGGCAATCGACGACTATCTCGACTCTCGCCCGACGTCTCCACTGGCGAGATGTCTTGCTCGTTTGGGCCATGGCGCCGTCTCGCTTGCCTGACGGAACTCTACCCGAGCTGCCGACGTCAGCTACATTTCGGCACATGCAGCACTTATACTCGATGCGTGGATCGATGCGCGTTCACAACGCAGCACCAGAGTTCCGCGACTGGCTTAATCTTCCGCGTCCTCCTTCTCAACGTTGTAGATTTGAGATACAGTCGTTGAAATATAGGAAGCGGACTGTAACGGGGTTGCTGTGCTAAGTACGAAGTAGCACAGCAGACACCCAATTAGTGGCTCAACCTGATTTCTGGACGACCCTGGTCGTCCCATCAGACAGCTCACTATTTAGGTTAGGTCCCTCACTTTCATCACTATGCATGGTCCTAATACAAAAACCTCAGAGTTGAAAATACCGAGTTCAGCGCAGTCCCTCTGCGCTTCACCACATCGCTTCCTCGTAAGACCACGTGTAAGCTACGTCACGGAGAACACTCCCGTAACACCTGGTAGCACTTCGTAGTCCGTCTAACGACCAAGATGAGCACGCTCCCGATCGAAGGTGACAACGGAACGTCGCTCAACTACAGCGACTTCGCGCACCTGACGCCATACGAGTTGGACGCGCTGCGCCGCCTCGCCGACGTGTCCGGCCTGACGGCTGTCGCGGCAATGCTGTCCGCGATGTCGCAGGAGCACCAACGTGCAGCTGCACAAGAGTTCATGGTCCGCGAACTCGCCGACGCGCGTCGGCGAGGCTCAACTCCCGCGGCATCATCAAGGAGCGACGTCGTCAAGCTCGACGTAACCAGCTACAACGGCGAAGGTCCCAACCGACTCGCTTTGAACCGCTGGCTGTGCGAGGTCGACATTGCCATACACGCGCGGCAGCTCACGTCCGAAGTATCGCGCACCCACTTCCTCCTGTCCAAGCTCGGTGGCCGTGCAAAGGAGTGGGCTTTGGGCCGGCTTGTCGCCGACCCTGACTGCTTCCCGACACTTGACGCGCTCAAAAGCGACCTGCGACTCGCATTCGAGCCGCCTCAAGACGAGATGCACCATCGCGCTGCGTTCCTCGCGCTCAAGCAAGGTCGCGCGTCCATGCGCGACTACGTGCAACGCGCTCGCCACCTCGTGTCATGCGTGACATCGGCCCCAATCGACATGGCGACCCAAGTCCATGTCTTCATTTCCGGTCTGAACGCTGGACACCAGCGTCTGTACTTGACCCGGAAGCCTCCGGCGTCGCTCGAAGAGGCTTTTGCGATCGCGATTCGCGAAGACTTCAGCGTATCCGCCTCGCGGGGCCACCACGCGGTCGTCCCGCGAGCTGACAACGGCGCCGAGCCGATGGAGATCGACGCGATCGAGCACGACGCAACCCCGCAGCGCGCCAGCAGTGGTAACGGCAACGGCAACGGCAACCGACGCAGTGGAACAAGCAACAAGCAGCTCATTTGCTTTCGCTGCCGTAAGGCCGGTCATCGCGCGGCGGTGTGCCGCGCGCCAGCTCCAGTACTTGCTACTGTTGAGGTCGAAGACGAGTCCGAGCAGCCCGCGCATGCAAAAAACGCGGGCTCCCAGTAGGTGCAGGGCGACCTACTGGGCTCATCCAGCGGAACGTGCCTCCGGTGGCGTCACCTTCTGCTAGCCCCTCCAACGCCGCGCTTCATGCGCAGCTCTTTGCCACCACCTCAAGCAGCGACAAGCGACTGATCGTACTCAGCTTGCATGTCGCCGGCGCAAAGCGATCACTTCGCGCCCTCGTCGACTCCGGTGCGACGAACAACTTCGTCCGAGCCGAGTCTTTGAAGCTCCTGGCCTCGCGGGTGCGCGCCCGCGAGCAACCAGGTGCGATGATCGTCAAGTTCGCAGACGGCGAGCCACGGTCGCTCCCGCGGCGATCGGTCGAGTTCCAGTATGAGTTCGACGGATTCAAGAGCACCGACACGTTCCTCGTCGTCGACCTCGGCGGCTCGTTCGACTGCATCTTTGGAATGCCGTGGCTGGCGCGCCATCGGCCTGACATTGACTGGCTGAGTCGCACTGTAAAGCCGCGCGACATCGACGTCGACGGTGTTCTCGCTCACTTGAGCGATTGCGCGAGCGCCTGGCCGCACGTGGCTGTCGTGGACCCGGACTCCACGACCCTCAACCCGCACGAAGTGAGCGATGGCCCTTCGTGCGCGGTTTGCTGCAACGTACCGTGCGCCACGCCAACGAGACAAGAGATCGCTGATGACCAGTGGGTCACAGTGTGCCGCAGGAAGCAGACCGATCCTGCGGCGAGAAGCGGAGAGGCCCCCGGCCGTTCCAAAGCCGACACAGCACGAGCAGTGGCTCGCGCTCCAGATTCTCAGGCGCGCGAGAGACATCCACACGCGCCGGCTTGGCCCGTCGCGCCGGCGCCGACGTTCGACACGATCCACGTCGTCAACATGACTGGCCACGGCCCGCCGCGCCACGGCATGAAGGTCGCATCCCCACCACGCGCAGCAGCCGAACTCACTCGGCTGCCTGTGATGTCTTGGAAGAACATGCTCAGCGAGATCAAACTCGGCCACATCGAGCAACTGTGCGCCGTCGTGATCGACCCAGCGGATCCTGCGGTTGTTGTCAGCGAGCGGCCTACCGGAGCAGAGCCGAAGTCCGCTCGCGAAGAACGCTACGCTGCGCAGTCATGGAGCGAGCTCGAAGCCTCTGGAAATCCCGTCCTGGATCTCGCCCGCGAGTTCTCCGACATCTTTCCTGACACCATTCCGCCGGTGCTTCCGGCGGACAGGGGCGTGCGACACGAGATCGATCTCGTGCCCGGAGCGAAGTACTGCGTGACGCGGCAGTGGCCGCTGCCTCGCGATCAAGTCGAAGCGATCGACGCGTTCTTCGAAGGCCGGCGAGCCGCCGGCCATGTCCGCGAGTCGACATCACCGCACTCGAGTCCAACGTTCTGCGTGAAAAAGGCGACTGGAGGATGGCGCATCGTCCACGCGTTCAACAAGCTCAACGACGCGACGATCCCAGCACAGACGCCGATCCCGCGCAAGGACATGGTCCTCGACACCATGTCTGGCAGCACGATCTTTAGTACCATCGATCTCACCGACGGCTTCTACCAGATCCTCATGCGCGAGTCCGATGTTCCGCTGACGGCAGTCAGTACTCCCAGCGGCATGCTCTGGGAGTGGCTGGTGATGCCGCAGGGGCTGAAGAACGCCCCTGCCACGTTCAACCGCATGGTGTCGCACGTGCTTCGCCCGCTGCGCGACTTTGCCCCAAGCTACTTTGACGACATCTTCGTGCACAGTCGCGCCACCGAGGGCGCGACAGACCTGGACGTCCATCTCGGGCACTTGCGCAAGGTGTTCGAAGCCATGCGCGAGAACAAGCTGTACGCCAACTTGAAGAAGTGCATCTTCTGCGCTCCCGAGATCCCAGTGCTCGGCAGCTACGTGAGCGCGGACGGCGTCCGCGCTGATCCAGAGAAGGTGGCTTCGATCGTCGCGTGGCCGGTACCTCGCGACCAAAAGGAGCTCCGGCAGTGGCTTGGGCTGGCGAACTACCTTCATCATTACGCGAAAGACTTCGCGTCCGTCATCTTCCCACTCTCGCAGTTGTTGAAGAAAGACGCCACGTGGGAGTGGCGTCGCGAGCACCAGACAGCGTTTGACGACGTCAAGACGCGGCTCTCCACCGCGCCGGTTCTTGCACTGGCGGATCACGCCAAGGCGTTCCATGTCGTTTGCGATGCGAGTGACTTTGCAATCGGCTGCGCGCTCATGCAGCACGACGACGAGGGACGAGAGCGCGTCATCAGCTTCCAGTCGCGGCAGCTGAAGCCCGCGGAGCGCAACTACCCCGTGCACGACAAGGAGCTGCTCGCGATGCGCTACGCGTTGGTGAAGTTCCGCGTGTATCTGCTGGGTGAGCAGACGTTCGCGATCTACACCGACCACGCGTCTCTCCGAACCGCGACAAAGTCGCCGCATTTGAGCCAGCGCATGGCGCGCTGGCTGTCGTTCTTCGCCGAGTACAACTTCGTCGTCTTCTACAAGCCGGGCGCGACGAACATCATCGCTGACGCACTGTCGCGGCGTCCCGATTACGACCCGCGACCCGACTCGCCGCAACACGCTGTCGATGATGACGACGAAGAGTGCAGCGCGTGTGTCGCGCTTGGTATAAGCGCGACAACGTCGACAGCTGTGAGCCCGCTTCGAGATGAGATCGCCGCGGTGTACTCCCGCGACCCGTCGTGCGCCGCAATGCTCAAGTACTGTCGTGACCCGTCTCCGTCGGCGCTGCTGCAGCTGACGCCTTCAGCGCGGAGTCAAGCACCGCGCTACTCGGCATCCGGCGACTTGCTCAAGTACCAGATCGATCGCTTCGACAGCCCTCGCGTCGTCGTGCCGCTCGACGACGACCTGCGCGCTCGTATCTTGCACGAGTACCATGACGCTGCGCCTGGCGGTCACCTTGGCCGCGAGAAGACGTATCTCGCTCTTGCACGCGACTTCTACTGGCCCCACATGTACAAGTGGGTGCGCAAGTGGGTTCGGTCGTGCGAGACTTGTCAGCGCGTGAAGCCCGCGCAGTCGTCGCAAGCCCCGTTGCAGCCCCTCCCAATCGCCGCGGACGCCTGGCGATCCGTGAGCATGGACTTCATCTTCGGGCTGCCTCGTGATCTAGCTGGTCGCACGGGCATTTTTGTGGTTGTCGATCGCTTCAGCAAGATGACACACCTTGCGCCAGTCGCGGTCGGCATCACCGCGCAGGAGACAGCTGAGCTCTTCCTCTCCATGGTGTATCGGCACCATGGCATGCCAACGTCGATCGTCTCTGACCGCGACCCGCGCTTCACGGCATCGTTCTGGGATCGCCTCTTCCAGCTCCTCGGGACGCGGCTGCTCATGTCGACCGCGTCGCACCCAGAGACCGACGGGCAGACCGAGCGCGTCAACCGTGTCGTCGAGGACGTGCTGCGCAGTTATGCGTCGTCGCACACGTCGTGGAGCGCGCTGTTGCCGATAGTCGAGTTTGCGATCAACAACGCGGTGCACGAGTCCACTGGCCACACGCCGTTCTTCATCAACAACGCGCGTCATCCGCGCGTTCCCGCGGTTCTTGGCTTTGACGACGGCGGCTCTCTTGAAGGGGGAGGGACACCGAGTACATCGGTATCGCAAGGCGGCGCTCCTTCAGCAAAAGAGAAGAGCTCGTGCGGTGACCGGTCCGCGCGCTGCACAGTCGCGATGTCACCAAACGAAGCGACGGCTTGGGTGAACGCGGCACTCATCACGCCGTCGCGACGCGCGATCGCCATCACCACGCGCACTGGCGCGGACAAACCATCCGCGCATTCAGCTACGATCGACGAGGACCGTGTGCTCGAGTTCGTTCAAAAGCGCGAGTCTGTCGCTCGCTTTGTGCGCGATGCAGTCGCCGCAGCAGTCGATCGACAGAAAACCGCAGCCGACCAGCGTGGGCGCAAGAACTTCGAGAAGTTCGCGGTCGGTGACCGTGTTTTGCTATCGGCGTCCGGCATTGCACCTGGTTCTGTCACGAACCTTGGCGCGACCAAACTCGCGCCGCGCTTCATCGGTCCGTTCACGATCGTACGATGCAAAGGCGAGGCGTACACACTCGACATGCCAAGTGCATTACGTCTACACCCGACATTCTATGTCGGGCGCTTCAAGCGCTACGTCCCGGCTACGCTGCCTACGGACGAGCTGCCTCCCCGGGCTCAAAGCGGGACCCGACACGACGAGGACGTGGCTTCGCGAGCGCGCTTGGAGGCGTCTGACCCGCGCGGAACGCCCGATTGTCCGCGCGAAGAGCCTCGTTCGCTTGAACGACCTTCGCCAACTGCGCCTTCAGCGCAGCAACTTCGGAGTCGAGCCGATCTGTCTCTGCAATCGCGTCGTCAGCGCGGCTCAGAGCAACGTCGGCGTCGTGCGACACCATCTCCAGCCGATCAGGCACAGGCGCGACTGTCGCCTCGTCGCGCCACGTTCCGCCGCGATGGTCCGCCGCCGCTTGTTGACAGCGCGGGTCACCCGCGCTGGATCGTCGATCGTCTGCTTGAACACCGCGACCGTGGTCGCGGTGCCAGTCGCCGCGAGTATCGCGTTCGCTGGCTGGGCTTCGACTCGGCCAGTGACTCGTGGGAGCCTCGCGCCGCGCTGCTTGAGGATGTCCCCGACTTGGTGACGGCGTACGAGGCCACTGCTCGCGCCAAGGCGACGGCGCGCGCGCGCGACCACGCGACCGAGAGCGTGAACGCGATCATCTCGGCTCTTGCCACGCCACATGCCTCTCCTGCGAGCGCGCGACGCGCGCGCTGCCCGGATACGCGCGCTGGGGGGAGCGCGCGGGCTGCGCCCTCGAGACAAAGAACGCGCGCTTGTCGCGCGACGAGACGGAGACGATGAGCGAGAACGGCCGCGCGAACGAGAGCGAGAGCGCGCGCGCTCCGCGCGCGCGTGCGAGCGACGTGGTGGCGAGACGCCGCGGCGGTCACCGCGCGCAGCGCGGTTCGCCGCAAGCGCGCGCCGATACTGGGCGAGGAGAGCCTTCTCGTCTTCGTCGAGCGGATACTCCGCGAGCATCGCTTCCCACTGCTCGAGCGTCGGCTTCTCGCGGTGCGCGCAGATACGACAGTACGCGACGACGTGCACGAAGCAGCACGGCCGGTCTGCGTCCCACGACGCAGAGCACACACGCTCGGTGAGCTCGCCGAGATGGTATCGTCCGTGCTGGGACTCGCGGCGCTCGAGGGCGAGCGCCATGCCTGGCTCCAGGTTCCAACGCGCGACAAAGCGCGTCCACGACTCGTCGAGCGCCCCCTTCGTCACTTGGCCGGTCGTCGTGATGGTCTTGCCGCGCGACTGGCGCCATCGGCGCCACATGTCGGCGAGCTCCTCGTCGCCAGGGGAGTCGCGCACAGTGCTACAGTCGTACAGCGACAGTCGGCGAAGCGCGTCGGCGTATGTCGCCGTCGCTGCGATCACGCTCGAGCTCGGCAGAGGCTGGCGGCAGGCGTCGCACATAGCTCGGCTCTCGTCGCCGTGCTGCATGGTCTCCGAGGTCGTCGCTGCTGTTGCTCTCTGCGTCGCGCCACGTGTGCGCGTCGTGTTGCTTCTTCTTGTGTGCTTTTGCTTTCTTTCGCTTGTGTGTCTGCAAGCTTGTGTGGGGATGGTGTAACGGGGTTGCTGTGCTAAGTACGAAGTAGCACAGCAGACACCCAATTAGTGGCTCAACCTGATTTCTGGACGACCCTGGTCGTCCCATCAGACAGCTCACTATTTAGGTTAGGTCCCTCACTTTCATCACTATGCATGGTCCTAATACAAAAACCTCAGAGTTGAAAATACCGAGTTCAGCGCAGTCCCTCTGCGCTTCACCACATCGCTTCCTCGTAAGACCACGTGTAAGCTACGTCACGGAGAACACTCCCGTAACACGGACGGTCTCTTCGAATCGATGTATCACATCCCAGGTCCCGACCATGTCTTTTGGTACCACCAACCTGCGTGACGCTACGGTCCTGTGCCTGGCGCTCACGAAAAGGGCACAACAAACCGCGCGGCCGACAAGCCGATAACGTTAACCAACTCGTGCAACTGGAAATCGCGAACCTCACCGCCCTCCGATAGTGATTATGCGAACGATCCGGTCGAACGCGAGCCGACCAGCGGCTACGTTTCTTGACGGCAACCAAATCTTGTTTAGGTCAAGGAAGGTTGTAGCCATTGCCTTGAGCACGAAAGAAGCCGGTATATTTCCGTTTATGATGTAACTCGAGATCCGCTGTGAAGGTGGACGAACCACATACATAGTTCGAGTGAAGAGCAAGTGAGAGTGTCAGAGGACGAATCTTATCACTGATGCGACCAAATACAGTGCTCTTAACACCTACATATACATGTACAGAGAGATAGTTCACCCAATCCATTGTAGACGTGGGCGCTCCACAGGCATAGTTCGAGAGAAGAGCAATTGATAGTGTTGGAGGACGGTGCTCCTAGATGTGACCTAAAGCAGGGCTGTTATCCACCTACATATATAAATAGAGAGAGAGATGGCTTAGAAGCATGCGCCTCATATGTATGTACTCATTCTTGCAACTGCAGCACTGCAATGATGTGCACATGGAGCTTGATCATTATCATCATCTCTCGATGTCGTCGCTCCTGCTCCTATGTATGCGTCTCTCGTTTAGCGTCACCTCTACCTCCCCTCTTCTGCTCGCCATCGTGTGTGTGGCTCTTGACACTCTCTCGCAAAGCACGTTGTCTGTGCGGAGCTCCATGAGGCCGTGTGTTGTCGAATACGAAGCACGATCAAACTTGACAGGCGCATCTGGAAGCAAGGAAGCACACTGATCCCATGGCGCAGAAGACTCGATTGCCGTGACAATACCCAGTGGGACGAGAGCCGCATTTGCTTCGTACCACGCCGTCGTGTGGAAGCGCTGAAGGAACGGTTCGTGCGAAAAGTACTGGAATCGAGCCCGCAGTTGATTCATCTCACTCATTGACGCCGGTTTGTCGGTGGTCGCTGGCGCCTTGAACCGCCAAAACGTGTGGTCACAGCCAATATACCGTTCGAAAGCAGTGTGGCCGGTGCGGTCGTCGGTGAGCAGAAGGCGATCAAGTGATGACGTGGTTGGCGCCGAGGCAGTCACCGCTCGCGAGCACTTTTTTGCTTTTTGGAAGTAGGCGCTGAAACAGCTGGTATTTGGCGCTCTGACGGTGCCACTTGGGTGGCTGGCGATTGGCGCGATGATAGCGTCGGCGCTGTTGCACGAATATGCGCTGCTACAGGCGCCGTGCTTGGCACTACGACTGCCGGAGGAGAGACGATCGCAGTCATCTTTGAGTAGCCAGGGATCAGCAGGGGCGTCTAGTATGCGGGGGCTAGGCGTCCGCATCCTCTGGCAGGTCCATGCTCCACATTAAAACCTCGCGTGCAGCGTCCTGGATATTAGACTCGGCGTCCTGGATATTAGACTCGGGCAGCGCTGCTGAAGCAATCGACCCTTCGATGCACCGCACGTCTTTCGCCCGTTGAACTACTAAAAAGCCGATGCTTAGTACCCCTCGAGCGCCTGTGAACATACAGGAGACGGCGGTGCATCTCAGTCAGTGCAGCTGCAAGCTCAGCACGAAGATGACGTTACTCGCCGATATGACGTTCAGCGGCTTGATGTTCCCACTGGGATCGCTCCGACTGTGTCTCGTCGAGCTCGCAAAAAGTGTGATTGCGATCTGAGTCCTGCAGCTCGGCGATCGTTTCGAGCTGTTTCTCAGAGGCTTCGCGCGCCTCTGCAAGCGCGATCGCATGAGCAGTGACCGTCGCTTTATGTTTGCTGCGTGACGCCACAACGATGTCCTTCAGTCGACTGTCGTGGTAGATTGAATGAAACGGGTTTAATTGATAATTAGCTCATCTTTCTTGGTCATTGCATATTCAATGCGAGCAAGGTATCAGCGTGGACGAAGAAGCTGACGATAAATGTGCACATCATGTTTGGTTGAGTGGACATAAATGAAACTCAATACATAGATTTAAATTTCTCAAAAATGGACAAGTAATATGGCTAGAGCTGAATGAACTCATGCAATGCAAACCGACGTGTCCAAACGTCCAATAGAATCAAACTCCACGCCAAATCCCCATCACTTCTAAAATGTATTGTAGAAAGGATTTTTGCCAACGGTTTTGGACGCATATGTACAGCTTCAACATGCAATCTAATGGAGATTGTGATTTGTAAATTATGCATTGCTAAAAGTGTATTGTTTTGGTTAGCTGATATCAGGGCAAGAGTCCGACCAACGATCATTTTGACCAAATTACTTTTGATTCGAGAGTGCACAAACACAGTGTGAATTGATTGTTTAGCACAAGCCGCGCGGTTTCCGGCTCGTCTGTCGGTTGCCTTGCTCACGACGTGGTCCACCCGCCCTGACCGCACACTGGTGTCGAGTCCGTTCGGTCTAGTCTGGTTTGGTTTAGGGTTAAGTTGGAAATCGAATCCAACGCAGGAAACGAGCAAGTTCAATGTCTGAACTCCTTCAACTTCTGTTCAACTTGAGGTTTACTTTGATATTATAATGGTAAGCTTAGTATATTTTCAAATTGACCGATTTTTATTGACAGCAAGCTCCAACGACTTGGTTATTGCAATATCCACATATTTGGCTGCTATACATACTGAAACTAAGACGTTCGATGTCAGATCATCGATGTGGCACATATTCCTTAAAGAGCAACGAGATGGATCAAGAAGAGTTCTCTCGCCGACTGAAAGAAGGCTTTTGTCTGCGAGCCTTCCCTAGAGCTTTACAAGCCTAAGCGATGCCACGTGGACAAGATCGGCACTCTGTTCGTCTGCCCTGTGTACATGTACTAGTAGGTGCCTAAGGCGGTACACCCGAGCCGCCGCACTATGTGTTTGATGGACCAGTGTAAGTGCGCGCCTAAATCAAAGGGTATATGCGCACTGTGGACGATGTCAAGCACACACAAGTCGGGGCTTTAGTACTGCAAATACGCGTGCAAGGCCACAGGCACTGTTCTCCATCACCTCTCATGACTACCTTGCCCGAGATGGCTCAAATGTGCGTCTTCTCTTCCCGTACATCCTTGCCCATAACAGCGGAGTGTCGCGGTCAGTGTACGAGATTGGGTACGACGGCATCACATTGCGGGTCGAGCTTTAAACGGGATCGGGCGCCGCCGTCAGAACCCTACCTCTCGTTGTGCGCGATATTCAGCGTCGGGCAGGCCACGCATCAAGGCCTCGCGACCAGCATCCCGATGCGCCGCACGCTTTTTTTGCGAGTCGCACTACCAAAAAGCAGACGCTGAGTAACACTGTGCTAAATGCTTGTTTAAACACCAGTATACGAGTCACGCAGCCAAATGGACCAACGCACTACTGTGGTATATTACAACAAAGCTTGGCGGTTGTTCCGTATAAGTCGAACGCGAGCGGTGCTGTGATGTCAAGATGCGCGGGACTCAGTGTCTCAGTAGTCGTCGACTTCGTTCCAACGAATACGAAACCGATCACTCTATGACCTTGTGGTTTGTACAACTGGTGCCGCCTGGAACAGAGATGTTGGTCAGAACAAAGCGCAGGAAGGGATCTGAGTAAAGATCGTCCGTTCACTTTTGACTTGAAGTGTACAAGCCAACCAAGGAGTCTTGATCAAGTCCAAGCAAAGAAAAGGAACATCTCTTCAACTTCTGAGCTATTAATTGTTCTTATCTTGGTAAGTTCAGATATTTTCAGATCAAATCGGTTTTAATTGATAGCAAACACATTGTACTTGGTTATTGCACTATACAAGTTTGAGTGCTGATATATATACTGAAACCAAGACGTTTGATGCCAGATCACTGAGCGCGCATTGAGCTTGATCTGACATTGCCATCACCTCTCTCCATCTTCTGCTCCCAATTGACTGTGTGTCCCTTGAAGTGCTCTCATCTGCACGAAGCACCATTGCCTCGCATCAACACAGTAAGCGCCGCGACGTGCGATCTACTGCGCAGCCATGGCGCGCAAGCTCACGAAGCAGGAGTACAGCAAGCTCGCTGTGCGCGGCACGGACGACGACGACGACGACGCAGTGCGCGATCCAAGCAAAGGCGTCAGTCGCAAGCGCGCAGCGCCTGCACTATCGACGCACGTGCGCACTACCACTGGCAACAACATCAACATGAGCGACGGCGCAGACGAAGACACGCGGTTCACGACTGACGTTGACGACGATGACGACGACGACGAGGCCGACACGACTGGCATGCTGTTCCCGCGACGGCGCGCGCCTGCGCTCTTTATGGCGGCGCTCGTGTTCATGACCGTGCTGTTCTTGCTCATTGTGTACTTGGTCGTGCGCCGGAACCAGATCAAGAACGCGCTCGACGGCTCGTCCGCATTGCGCACACAGGACGACGCCTTCCCAGACGACGTCCTCGCGATGATCGACGACCGCGTCGATCCGTGCGACGACTTTTACCAGTTCGCGTGCGGCAAGTGGATCGCCGAGAGCGAGATCCCGCCCGAGAAGTCGAGCGTCTACGCGTCGTTCACGACAGTGCACGACCAGAACGAAGCCGTGCTGCGCGACATCGTCGCAGAGAACTGGCCGTTCATCGGCGAGCTCTACAGCTCGTGCATGAACTTGAGCGCGATCAACACGACTGGCACGGCGCCATTACGCGACGCACTTGACCAGATCGAGCGCGTGCAGACCAAGCGCGAGCTGTTTGCGCTCGCAGGGAAGCTCGCGCAGACCGGTCCAGACTTCCTCACGAGCCTCGCAGTCGCACCCGACGCCAAAGACGCAACGACGTACGCACTGTACGCGTCGCAGTCGGGCCTGACACTCCCTGATCCCGCGTACTACCTCGACGCCCATACGGCAAGCGGTGTGCGCGACGCGTTCACGGCGTTTGTGTCGACGATGTTCACGCTCACAGGCGCGAACGACAGCAGCTTGACGGCGCACGTCCTCGCGTTTGAGCACGACCTCGCGCAGGTGTTTGTCCCGAAAGAGGAGCTCACGGACCCGATCGCGACGTACAACCTCGTGAACGTGAGCGCCGCTGCGCAGCAGTACCCGCTCCTCGTTGGCGCGTACATGAACGGCACTGGGATCTACGACCGACTCGTCCGCACGTCGCACGCAACGGTCGTGATGGAGACACCTGCGTACTTTGCCGCTGCAGAAGCGCTCGTGGCATCGACGCCGCTCGCGACGCTCCGCGCAGTCTTGACGTTCCAGTACGTCAAACACTTTGCGCCGACGCTGTCGGAGCCGTTCGTCGCTGCTGCGTTCGCGCTGTTCAAGCGCGCGCTGAGCGGTCAGCAGCAGCGCTCGCCGCGCTGGAAAGTGTGCTTGCGCCACGTCACGTCGTCGTTCCCGACGCTCGTCGGCAAGCTCTACTTCCTCAAGCAGTTTGACGTTGCGAGCGAAGCGCGGGCGATCGAGCTCGTGGCGCAGATCGAGCGCGCAATGGTGCAGCGTTTAGAAGCGCTGCCGTGGCTCGACGCATCGACGCGCGCAGCAGCACTGACAAAGCTCGCGCGCGTGACGAACCTCATCGGCCACGCGTCCAAGCACGAGCAGTTCCCGTTTACGCTCGAGCCGGATGCGCTCGCAGCGAACGTCCAAGTGCTCGCGCAGCACGCGTTCGAGAAAGCAGTAGCGAAGATCGGCGCGCGCGTGGACCGCGACGAGTGGTTCATGACTGCGGCCGACGTGAACGCGTACTACAACCCCGCAGCGAACCAAATCGTGTTCCCCGCCGGGATCCTCCAGCCGCCGTTCTTTGGTCGACTGCTCGACCCTGCGCGCAACTACGGTGCGATAGGGAGCATCATGGGCCACGAGCTCACGCACGGCTTTGACTCGCAAGGCCGCAACTATGACGGCGACGGGAACCTCGTGAGCTGGTGGACAAACGCAACTGAGCGCGAGTTCCACGCGCGCGCAGCGTGTCTTGTTGATCAGTACGCTGCGTTCGCAGTCGCGAGTGCGTTCGACCCGTCGCGCGTGCTCGGGCGCGTGAACGGGAACTTTACGCTCGGCGAGAACATTGCCGACAATGGCGGCGTCACGCTCGCGTTCCGTGCGTTTGAGCGAGCGCAAGACAGCTCGAGTCCTGCGCCTGCAGCAGCAGCAGTGGAGGACACGACGGACCGCGACCGCGTGCGACGCATGGCGCCTGCGACTGCGAACAAGCTCTTCTTCCTCTCGTTTGCGCAGGCGTTCTGCGCCAAGTCGAGCGACGAAGCGATGATCCGGCGACTGAGCACAGACCCGCACGCGCCGGAGCAGTGGCGCGTGAACGGCGTGATGATGAACAGCGACGACTTTGCGCGCACGTTTGCGTGTCCGCGCGGCGCCAACATGAACCCCGTGACGAAGTGCAAGCTCTGGTGAGCGTCGTCGTATCTGTCGCGTAGCTGGAGTAGGAACGGTGTCGAGTGTGAAGCGTATCTATCAGTTGCCTCTTGAAGCGTCTCCCGCCTGGCTCTCACTGCTGCTGGCGCTGGTGGTGCTGGGGTGATCTACTGCTCGCCTCTTGTTCAAGCAATCGCACTTGCGTGTCCTTCAACGACAGCGCTGGTACGCGCAACGCATGGCTCCGTGTCCACTGCTGCAGTATCGTCGTCAAGGACTGCGAGTGAACCGTACACACGGAAGGAGTCGGCGAGTTACGTGGCTTAATGGTCCACACGCGCGTGATCAAGCACACGGCTGGGTGGTGTCCATCAGATGGCGATCCTGCACACGAACAGCTCGCTCCATCACACTTGATGTGCTGTTGACATGATGTAAAAGCGCGGATCTGCGAGACACGAGCACTCTACATGGTGCTCTGTATGTTGGTGTGCCTCGCTCGTGCGTCAACGATCAACGATCCGGCACCCCAAGCGAGGCGAGCGAGAGCCAAGAGCTCATTCGCACATTTGCTCAGCGCCAGCGAAACCCAGCAACACCAGCACCAGCACTAGCACAAGCGATATGAAGGTCGTCAACACGCTCGCACTCACATTCGCTGCGGCGCTCGTCTCTGTTTGCGCCGCACAAGACACAGTCACGTTCCTCGCTGGCGTTGCCACGCCGACCGACTTCATGACAGACGACATCAGTCTCGGAGCCGGCGTTGTTGACGGTGGCGCTAATGATGATGGCGCCATGGACAACTTTGGTGCGAATGAAGACGCCGTGGACGACATCAACGACGACATCAACTTTGCGAACGGCGGTGTCGCGGACGACGATGCGGGCAACGACGCAGACGCCGGTGTCGATGCAACAGCAAATGCTGCTGCTGCTGCTCTGACCAGCGCCACCAACACCGTTACCGCAGAGAACAGCGTCGGCGTCGGTGCTGGTGTCGGCGTGTCTGCGATCGCTGCGTCCGAGGTCGGCGCCGAAGCCGAACTGGACTTGACGAAGCGCCACTCGTTCACCAACCCGCTCGTGCGCCAAAACGTGATCATGGGCGTGAACAAGGTGCGCAAAGACGCAGGACTCGCGCAAGTCTGTCTCAACTACAAGCTCATGAACACCGCGCAGTCGCAAGCCAACTTCCAGGCGACGACCAACACCGTGACTGTCACTGGCGCGAACAACTCGCAGCCATCGACTCGCGGCGTGCAGGCGGGTTTTAACGCAACGAGTGGCATCGGAGAGCTCGTTGGTGCAGGCTACACGAGCGCCGACGAGCTCATTGGCGCGTGGCTCAAGTCGGACGCCTCGAAGGCTATCCTGCTCGGGAACTACACCCACATTGGACCAGGCTACACGCTCGACGACAAGCAGCAGTACGTGCACTACTGGGCCGTGGACTTTGCCACGGGCGTCAGTGAAGAGTGCTCGGGTCTTGCAGCGTAAGCACACAGGACGAGGATGTGTGTTTGTAGCGTAGTTAGTGTCTGTGCGTCTGGAGAAGCCAGCGATGCGGTTGTTGTGTGTAGTCGTCGTATCAATGCAAGTCTTTGTGTTTGTCATCAACGTACTCTTGTGCTGCCGCTATGGCAAACCATGTCAGCCCGTTGCTCGCGTCTGCTCGCATATGTCTGTGACGCCAGCCGCTTGGATGTCTACGCTCGGCATCAGGAGCGCGACGATGTCCGTGTGGTCGTTCTTGGCGGCGATATACAGAGGCGTCACTCCATCCGAAGAGACGGCTTCGACGTTTGCGCCTCGAGACAGCAGCTCCACGACGACGTCGTTGTGACCGTTCTGCGACGCGAAGAACAGTGGTGTCCACGCATCCACGTCCTTGGCCTCGAAGTTTGCACCGCGCGACAGCAGCTCGAGAACGATGTCTTTGTGACCAGTCTCCGCTGCAAGGTGCAAAGGCGTCACTCCAGTCTCGTCAGAGGCGTTGACGTTCGCACCACGCGATAGCAGCTCGAGAACGATGTCCTTGCGACTGCTTTGTGCAGCAACGTGCAGAGGCGTCGATCCGTTGTCTGTCGCAGCTTCGATGTCGGCACCAAGCGACAGCAGCTTCACGACGATGTCGTTGTGACCATCGTGTGCGGCGATGTGGAGAGCCGCCCATCCATTCGACGAGGTAGTTTCGACACTCGCACCACGCGAGAGGAGCTCCGTGACGACGTCTGTGCAACCGTTCGCCACAGCGATGTACAGAGGCGTCACACCAGCGACCGATGTTGCATCGACGTCTGCGTTGTGCGACAGCAGCTCCACCATGACGTCCGCGTGGCCGTTCTTCACAGCGACGAGCAGAGGTGTCCAGCCATTCGTATCGGCGGCGTCGACGCTTGCGTCGTGTGCCACAAGTTCCGCCACGACATCCACGTGACCGTTCTGCGCAGCGATATGAAGAGGTGCCCATCCGTACATGTCAGCAGCTTCCGCGCTTGCGCCACGTCGCAGAAGCTCCAGCACGACGTCTTTGTGGCCTTCCTGCGCCGCGATGAACAGAGGCGTCGCTCCTTTTGCTGTTGCAGCGTTGACGTCGGCGCCAAAGTGCACGAGAACTTGGACGAGATGGCTGTGGCCGTGTCTGCAAGCCGCGACGAGAGGCGAGGCGCCGTCACTGCTGCCGCCGTTTGCAAGTGCGGCGGAGGTGTTTGATGACGAGCGTGTCTGGTGCGACTCCAAGAGCGAACGCACCAGCGCCGCGTCGCCTGCACGACATGCTGCGAGCACCTGCTCATACGCAGTCGGGTCTGTGTTTGCTGGCGCAGTCGTGGCGACAGTTGCGTCCATGTGCAGCAGCAGCGGTGAGTGCTAGAGTTCGCGGGAGGTGCGGCGTACGTCGGAGCACCACGCGTTCGCTACTGGCGTCGCTCGTGCTCGTGCTCTTCTTCCTGTTTGCTGCTATGAGCGAATTTGCTTGAGAGGGAAAAGCGAGCGACGCTGCCTTGTGTATTTGAGCGCAGTGGCGTGCGTGCGTGAGTCGTGGCTGACTGCCAAGGACTGCAGCTACTGCTGCTGCTGCTGCTGCTGATCGCTTTGGCTCTGTTGCTTAGCGCCATGGGTGTCGACACTGCTGCCATCGGCTCTTCACGTGACAGCGGCGGCCTGCTATTACTGAAGGCGAGCAGTGCAGTTGGTCACATGACGAAAGCAACCTTGCCTCAATGACATGTGCACGAGTCATCTCCTGACGGACGACGCGAGCAGTCTGCTCTCACTCACTTGACGGTTGCTGCTGCCGCCGACCTCGCATGGGTCTCGGACACTTGAGTTCGTCGCGATCTCGGCATTTGACTGACGCCTTCGCGCCATTCTTCATGGAGGTGCATCTCGTACAAGGAGGGCGTACGTAGATCACGTCGAAGACTACGCGCACCTGCGGTGTGAGCGGCACAAAAGCCCAAGGCGCACTCGACGCTACCATGCACACAGCGAACACTCGAGCACAATGTGCTCCGTTGGTGTCCAGCTAGCGCAATTGGAGCGTTAGACGCCGTGGTGATGGTGCTGGCGTCACGAGACAGCAGCAGCAGTCGTGGTGATCTAGGACGCTCATGCACTGACACAGTGGCGACGGCACTTGCGAGCGCCAGGAACACAACAACGACAACCACAGCGAGCGATCGAGTGTCGATGGCAACCAACTCGTAGTAGCAGGTAGCAAGGAGCCTTGGCAATGCAGCAACTTGCACATACCATCCAGCTCGAGAGCGTGATCGTAGGCGTGAACAAGGTGTGCAGGACTTGCGCAAGTCTGTCTCAACAAGCTCATGAACACAGCGTAGTCGCAAGCAAACTCCAACCTTTGCATATCGTCGAGGTCGTGACCGAAGAGACGAGAGATCAAGCAGGACTCTGCACTGGCGGCTGCAAACACTGCGCTAGATGCGTGCAACAGGGGAACGAACATGCGAGTCCGCATCGGTTGGCAGCTCATGGTGTGTTCTGTGGTCTCGGATCAACGAGTCCTTTTGCAAGAGGACGTCAACAGCAGCAGCAACCTCACGTGCATACACCTTGTAACAGTGTGTGTGTGTGTGTTGTTTGCTGCTCGTAGTTAGTCGGAGGTCATGCTGCGTGAGCTGCTCTCCTTCTCAGGCTCCACCTGCTCACTCACTCACTCTCAAGCAAGCAAGCAAGCAAGCATTGAACCCATTTTGCTATGGACCTTCACTCTCGCATCGATTCGACACGTTCTGTCATAATCAAGACACTAATTACACAAACAAGCAAAAGCAGAAGCAACAGAAGCAGCTCGTCAATCACTCGGTCACTTGCTGTCTGCCAGCTCCAGCGCACATTGACAGCACCTCACATCACCTCGCAGCAACAGCACAGATTGCCAGCTCAAGACGCGCAAAGCAAAGGATACGATGGCACAAACGCAAGCGCGACGCACGCTGCGTGCGAGACTGCCTGCTGCGCGCCGCGCAAAGACGTCGCCGAGCACGCGCCAGCCGCCGCTTGTTGCAGTCGTCGCAGTGTACTCGCAGTACGAGCTGCCGGACGTCGCAATGTCGTGCATCAGTGCGTTCGTGGCAGCAAAGTGCTGGACCGTCGAGCTCGCGTGCCAGTGGGGTGACCTCGCGCTGCTCCAGCGCGCGACGACATGCGACCCGCACAAACAGTCGCGCGTGTACCGCGCACACGTCTTTGGTCGCGCACTCGTGCACGCAGTGCAGCACGACAACGCCATGGCGCTGCTCGAGTGCTTGCGTGTGTACGCGCCGTCTGGATTCGCGTCAAACGGCATGGAGGTCGCAGCGGGTCTCGGGAAGCTCGACGTGATACAGTGGCTCGCGACGCACTACGAGAACGACGTGTTCTGGAACCCTGGGTGTGTCGAGGCAGCCGCAGCAGGCGGACATTTGGAGACGCTGCAGTGGCTCATGACGACGAAAGTCTCGATCCAGCCAGACCAGCTCGTGCCAGTGATCAAGTTCGCGATCGTCGGCGGCCACGTCGCGAATGTGAAGTGGCTCATAGAGCACGTCGAGTGCAGTGGCAGCGCGCTCTCTGAGTTCGCGCGACGCCAGCTCGTTGTCACTGCGAACGACGCAGAAGACGCTGTGATCTACGAGTACCTCACTCGCGAGCGCGGCTACGAATGTCCACGAGAGGACTGCGACCTTGTTGCTCAGCAGCAGCAACATCAGTCTCGGTTCGGCCATCGATTCGGCCAACGCTGTCTTTGAAATACACAAGTACGGCGTGATGTGATGTGTGTGTGCTTCGTCACTTGGCGGTGTTGTGTGCTTTGTGCTTTGTGCTTGTGTGTTGCTCCATGAGCGCACAAGAGCACAAGCTCACATGGCGAACAGTGACTCGATCCTCGAGACACAAGACGCAGGACTACAGACTACAGACTACAGACTACAGACTACAGACTACAGACTACAGACTACAGACTACAGACTACAGACTACAGACTACAGACTACAGACTACAGACTACAGACTACAGACTACAGACCACCGACTACAGACTCACGTTGCCGACGTATTCTCAGTCATCCGGTACGAATGTTTTACGTTGAAAAGTTCTATTGTCGTAAAAAACGTTTTGTGGTTAACAAATGTTGCAGTTGTACTGAAGTCTATTGTCAGTTTGTACATTTACAATGAATCAAATTGTACTGCTTTTGATAAAAAGAAGCGAGCCTTGAATTTTGAATAGAGTGAGACAGCTGTATGTCCCATTTTGAACCAATCTTTCCCATTTGCATTATCGTTACAAAATAGACACTTTTTGGTCAGCTTATCACTCGGAGCATGCTAGCTAGATACAGAGGGTTCGTTAGACAATCAAAAGTGTGAGCGATGTGGGTGTGGGTGTATTGGTGTATTGAGCTGGTTCATAGTTTGCCAAAAACGCTAATGAAGAGGTCTCAGACTTGGCGACTGCATACTGAACCAAAGCCATACAAATGTGTTGCTGTCTCACAGTCCTCTCACAAGCAAAGATAAAGGTGTGCCAGACTTTTTCATACAAAAAACAAGATCTCAGCACAGCACAGCACGAAGTCGTGCTGAGATCTTGTTTTTGTATGTAAATGTCTTGCTTACTGAAACCAAGATAGTTCAACGCTTGTTCAAGTCTGATAGTGATACATACAAGCAGACGTTGATGATGCTCGCCACTTCAACGAGCTAGCTGTTCAAATGTGAGCGCACAACTCCAGCCAGCCAGCCAGCCAGCCCACAACCCACGACAAGACCAGACGCCAAGCAAGGAACGCACGAGTGAAGAGCTCATTCGCACATTTGCTCAGCTTCAGCGAAACCCAGTAACACCAGCACCAGCACTAGCACAGACGACATGAAGGTCGTCAACACGCTCGCGCTCACGGTCGCTGCGGCGCTCGTCTCTGCTTCTACAGACCGTGCCTCGTACAGCAAGACACGGTCACGTTCCTCGCCGGCGTTGCCACGCCGACCGACTTCATGACAGACGACATCAGTCTCGGAGCCGGCGTTGTTGACGGTGGCGCTAATGATGATGGCGCCATGGACAACTTTGGTGCGAATGAAGACGCCGTGGACGACGACATCAACGACGACATCAACTTTGCGAACGGCGGTGTCGCGGACGACGATGCGGGCAACGACGCAGACGCCGGTGTCGATGCAACAGCAAATGCTGCTGCTGCTGCTCTGACCAGCGCCACCAACACCGTTACCGCAGAGAACAGCGTCGGCGTCGGTGCTGGTGTCGGCGTGTCTGCGATCGCTGCGTCCGAGGTCGGCGCCGAAGCCGAACTGGACTTGACGAAGCGCCACTCGTTCACCAACCCGCTCGTGCGCCAAAACGTGATCATGGGCGTGAACAAGGTGCGCAAAGACGCAGGACTCGCGCAAGTCTGTCTCAACAACAAGCTCATGAACACCGCGCAGTCGCACGTTTGCTTCATTCTTTGTAGATCGTCGAGGTCGTGACCAAAGAGAGTCTACTATGAGAGACTGAGCACGGCCCCGCGCCTGTGGCTGCAAACACTGCGCTAGCTGGGAAACCGAGGGCAAGCGACAACATCGACAACAAGCCAACAACGAAACCAAGCACCGGTGGCAAACAAGCAAGCATCAGACACTGCAAAGCAACAGCCACAACAAGCACCTCCAAAACAAGAAGAACAACAACCTGTTGGACGGTGTTCAGCTCATTCCGCGTCAACGCAACTCACACAACTCACTCAGCTTCGTCTTCCTCTCGCTCGCATTGACTCTCTCTCTAGTTGGTCTAGTTGGTCTTCTTGGCGTTCGACGCCAAGAGCGCCTCGATCTCGACGATGCTCTCGACAAGAAGTTCGCGGAGCTGCGGCAGGTCCTTGCGGTAGCTCGAGAGCTGGAAGAGCGAGCCCTCTTTCTCAATGCCGTACCCAATGCCGTAGCAGTCGTCGTTCACGGGCCCAAAGCTCCCGCCTTCGAGCGCAGGACTCGAGAGCGTGCTCGTCGACAAGATGATCTTGCTCATGACGTCGTGCGCCGGGAGCGTGAAGAGCTCCGGCTCGTCCATGCCCGCGAGGCTCGCCATTTTGCGCAAGCCAAAGAGGTGGCGGTCGCAGCCCTGGCCCATCACACCGTTCTTCGTGAGCTCGCCGTGCTTGGTCACTGCGGCGCGGAGCGCGGCCTCTTTCTCGGCTGACGACGTCGACGCGCTCGTCATCGCGCGCACAAACGCTACGGCTTCGTTCGTGCAGCTCCGGACAGTCTCTGTGCGTCCGTGCTTGAACGCCGCTGTGCTCGCCGCTTCGTACGTCGACACGAACGACTGGTGGAGCTTGTAGTGCGCGAGCTGGATCGACATCTGCATGATCGCGTCGACGCCGATGCTGTACTTGGCGCCGATTGCGCGCGTCACGGGCGTCTCGGCGCACTCGACCAAGAGCCGCGCGGTCCAGGCGTCAAATGCCGTCTTGGCGTCTGCGAGCGTCTTCTTCGATGTCGCACTGAGGTCCCACGAGAGCTCCTTTGGCGCGACCGAAGCGCTTCCGGCCGACGTCAAGACTGGGTACGACACGCTGTCGTTGTACATCTCGTTGAGGTACCGCAAGACCGCGACGCCGTCGCCCCACGAGTGCTCAAAGTTGACCGACGCGCGGCCGTTCGCTGCGACAATGAGCTGGAAGCTCTTGTCGAACCAGTGGTTCGCGCCGTCGCCGACCAAGAACGTCCGGCTGAGGTCCGTTGGCGAGTCTGGCGCCGTGTGCTCGAGCGAGACGACAAACAGCGCGCTGTCGATCGCCTCGAGCGACGCTCTGTTCACGCTGCTCGACGTCACGAGGTGCTCGCGCGCCGTGGCCCAGACGTCGCGGTCGAGCGTTGTGAAGAGCCCGACGCCCGGCGCGTCCGGCGTCCCGACGCTCAGCGGCGTCGCGAGAATCGCCTCGATGTTTGCGAGGATGACTTCGTCGGCGACCGCCGAGCCGTCGGCGTTGAGCACATCGAACTGGAAGAACTTGGCGCCGCGCTGCACGACGATGTGGCGCGTGCCAGGGTACGTCTCCAAGACGTCGCGGCCTGTCTGCGGCTTGCGCACAGACGCAAAGAGGTTGGCGTACTGGCTCATGTCGAGCGGGTACGCGCCGAGCGCCGCGGCGCCGTAGAACGACACGGACTCGGGCAAGAGCTTGGCGTAGTAGTTGAACGCCGTCGTCTTGCTGTACTGCGGCTTTGTGTGGAACACGTCCGGCTCGAGCTTGCGGTCGCGCAGCGTCCGGTGCACGCGCACAGTCGAGGCGATGAGCGACGCCGCGCGCTGGCTCTGGCTGTTCTTCGCGGCCACGGGGTCCTCCTTGAGCTTGATCTGCGGGTTGTAGTTGATCACGATCGGCTGCCGGTCCGTCAAGTACATCTCGAGCCACCACTGGTTGATGTACGACGTGTGCTTGTTCGCGTCGTCGCGTGCCACGAGCGCGCGCTGGAGCTCCGGACCCACGCCGCTCGCAAACGCCGCGACGGCCTTCTGCGCCTGCGCAAACTGCTCGGGCGTCACGACCGGCTCGACCGCGAGCAAGTACCGCGCGAGCGTGTCCTCGAGCTTCGGGATTGGCAAGCGCGTGAGCGACTTCTGGAAGTGGAACGTCGGGATCACGGTCTCCTGCACGTAGCCGTTCGCGCGAGCCGAGAGTGCGCGCGAGAGCGTCTGCGGTAGCGCAGGCTTGCGCATCGTCGACGTCGTCGTCGCGACGCGCTTGAGCGCGTTCACGGGCTGCACGCGCTGCATCGTAGAGGCGGCGAGAGTGAGTGCGAGCGAGGAGGTGTGTGGTGGCGAGCGCTGGCGATCTTTCGCAATGAACAGGCGAAGGAGCTCGTCGTGATTGAAAACGACGTGAAAGATCCGACGAGAAGCGCAGAACCAGTCCTGATCGTGATGCATCAACAAGGACGTCACACGTCACAGATGCGCTTCAACTTGGCTCGAGCAGCAGCGCTCGAATGGCTCCAGCTCCGACGCCAGGAGCTCCTCATGCAAGCGCCACGAGTGCAGCAACTACAGCAGCGATGCTATTGGCACGTCGCCGTCTCGCCACTTAACGGACGCCTCTATATCAAGCGGCGACAACGAACAACGAACACTGACGACGACTGCTGCTGGTACTTGCCTCCACTACGCTCGTGCTGCACGCTCGGATGCTGCTGCACACAGGCACAGATGCACACGGCGCGCGACAAGAGCGCGAAAGCGCGAGTAGCAAGGCATTGTCGTCGCCACCGCCTCACAAGACAGCGACGACGCAGTCTCCTGTCGCGACGAATGGGCACCTCCGAGGCGAGATCCGCGCGGCGGAAGCGCGTCTCGAAGACGTCGCGCAGCACTTCTCAGTCGAGTGGAAGAAGTTCCTCGCGTACGCCATGGCGATCAAGCAGGCGTCTGCTGCGAGTGCAGGTGACGATAACCACCGACACGAGCGCAGCGAGCTCGAAGACCTGCTGCTGCAGTCGCACAGCGGACTCGTGATGCTCCACGAGATGCAGCACGAGCGCGAGCACAAGTGGCGCGACATCGCTGAGCGCTACAGCTACCGCGAGCCGTCGGCAGCACCGCCGTCGTCTGCGAGTTCAGGTACTCAACACCCAGTTGAGCGTCGCGCAAGTGCGACAGAAGCTGCCACGTCTGGCAGCGACGAAGAAGACGCATCGTTTGATGTGACAGCGCGACTCAAAGCGCACCACCGCGAGCGAGTGCGCGTGAGCCGACTCTTCCTCGCACGCACGCGTCTGCGTCTCGAGAGCGCAATGCATCGACGGCAGTCGAGGGAGCAGGCGCAAGCACTGCACCGAGCAGCCACTACGATGCTCGCGCACGCGCTACAGACACAGCACCGGCTTGAGCACGCCATCAGCGCCGCTGCCAGTAGCGGAGCAAGTGGCAGTGGTGAAGAAGGCGATCTGATCACTACTAGTGTTTGTACTACTGCACACGTGCTGCAGACGCTCGAGCCAGAGGACGTCGATGCGTTCGTGCGCTTCACGAACGCGCGCGCACGTGCGGCGCTCCCACTCGAGCGCTTGCTCACGCGCATGCGGTGGCTGTGCACGAGCCACCGGTTCCACGTGCGGCAGCGCATGCTCGCGCTCTTCCACGAGCAGCGCACGAAGAACGCGCCAGTGAGCGCCGAGACGATGCTCGAGCGGATCCGGAACCTCAACAGCGTCACGGCGTTCACAGCACCAGCAGCTGGGCTCGTGCACTGTCCGCTCTTTGTGCTCTCGCCGATTCAGCTCGACGCGGAACTCACGCGACTCGCGCAGCGCCACCTCGCACACTCGCTCGTGCGCAAGCAAAGCGGCAGCGGCGCAAGCGCTGCAGGCGGCGGCAGCAGCTGGAACGTCGTCGCGCTCAAGGTCCAGGTCGAGCAGCTCTTTGAGCACTCGGTGAAAGCGACTGCGATCGCGCTCGAGCTGCCAACGAGCGGCGACGCAGAAGACTCGGACGTAGTAGAGAACGACAGCGACGCTGGAGACGTCAACGCGAGCGGCGAGAGCGAGCGAGTGAGGAAGCAGTTGCTCGCGCGTGCGCTCGGAGCAAGCGAGTCGTTTTTTGCGAACGTCTCCGTGACATCGCACTGGGACATCCAGCAGCTCGACGTCCTCGAGTGCAGCACGAGTCGCGCGTCCGTTGGTCGCGAGAATGGCGTTCGCAGTGACAGCACAGCAGCACTACCAACAGCGCCGCATGCGCTGCTTGACGATGACGACGCGCTGCTCCGTAGCGAGTGGGAGCTCCTGCGACTCGACGACCGCGAGTACACGCGCATTCGCGTCGAAGCGCTTGCGCGCAACCACTTTGAGCGCGCGCGCGTTGACTTAAACGCCACGCCAAGCAGCAGCAGCAGTCACGCATCGTCACCACCGCTTTCAGGCGATAGTGTCGCTCCCACGTCTCTGCTGGGCACCACTGACGCAGGCGACGACCTCTTGAGCGCCGATGCGCTCTACGCGCTCTACCTCCTGCGCATCGTGTCGTGTCGCGCCAAGCGCCATCGACTCCTGCGGCTGCTCAACTACTTTCACTACCTCGCACTCTCTCGACGCGGCGTCTCCGACACGAGCGACGCGAACCTGGAAAACGGCGCTGCAAATGGCGACAAGGATGCCAAGCACCGCAAGGCGCGTCGAACGAGCGTCAGTGGCAATCCAGTAGCCTCACTTGGCGCTGGTACTAGCAGCGGGAACGATTCACCAGCGCCACAGCACCCAGCGAGCTACCTCCGCGTCGAGAAGCGGCAGAACGATGTTGTCGTTATGGAGCGGCGCCGTCAGGATCGCCACAGATCGTTCCGAGCCGGTAGTGCTGCTGCAGTCGCAGGCGACAGCGCAGAGAGCGAAGTGATCTTGCCGGGTGCGCGCCAAGACCTCGCGATCCTCGAGCGTCACATGCTCCGGACAGCGAGTGTGTTTGTGCGCAAGCAAGAGCGTACAAGTCTCCCGAGTGTCCAGGCGGCGCCGAGCGCCAGGAGCAGCGCTAGCTCGACTGACGTCCTTGCGATCGATCGCATGCAAGTCATGTGCGATGTCTACGACTGCGAGCTGCGCTTCATGCAGGCGAAGCTCGAGTTCGTCCAGCTCTTGCTCGCGAGCGGCCTCGAACTCTGTGAAGACGCTTCAGACGATGGTGACGATGAGAGCGATGTCAGTGGCGACTGGACCAAGCACACGCACGTCGTTCGCTCCGTTCTGACGCGGCGACCGCGCGTGGACTTCTCACACGCGTACTTCTACGAGAGCTACGCCGCCGAGACGCTCCAGCTCGAGCTCCAGATGCGGCTCCACCAGCAAGTTCACGAGTACGTAACGACGTGCGAGCGCGATGCTGTCGGCGCGTCCGTGCCGCACTTGGAGCACCAGATGATCCGCATCGAGCTCTTTGCGCGGCTGTATGCGCAGCAACGCGCGCTCGGGCACGAGGCAGAGCAGCAGTGGTTCTGCGTCCAGTCGGTTGGCGAGTGCCACGCACTGCACCAAGCGCTGCTGGAGCAGCTCTTGATCGCCTGGCGCTTCATTGCGTCTGTCGAGCTCGCGAACGCACCGGCTCAGTGTCTCGAGCGCAGTGGCGACGCAGTCCTCGCGAGCACTGGCTGGCAACTCGTGTTCCCGTCCAAGCTCGTGGCAGACTGCTGTCGCAATGTCCAGCAGCAGCGCCAGCAGCTCGCGCAGACGGCGCTCGTCGTCTCGAGCAGCGACGCGAGAGAGAGTGTCGTCGCACTCACGTTCCAGGCGCTTGCGCTCATCGAGTGGCACCACACACTTGGTCAGCTCGTGTACGAAGCGAGCGTCCTCGAGCGCGTGTATGCGTTCCAGTACGACTTTGTGAGCCACGTCGATGCTGGCGACAGCGCAACGCGCGCGTCCTACTTCTTCTTTGACGACGCCGTCCGCAGCAGCAGGAGTGACGCGCCGCTGCTCGTGCCGATTGCGCGCGAGCTCCTCGGCGACCAAGCGTTTGCGACGCTCACGACAACAAACGCCGTCGGCGGGACGGTCAAGACAGTGCCCGAGTGGCTCGAAGCGCAGCTTGCGCTCTCAGGTCCTCGCCAGAGCGACACGCACTGGCGCAGGACGTTTCTTACGATCCAGCGCCACTGGACGCGCTTCCTCGCGTCCGCAGTGCGCTACCAGGACCTCATGGCGTCCGAGGTCGTCGAGTTCGCCGCGTGTTCGCCGTTCCTCTTTATCGAATATGCTGGCGAGCGTCGCCGCGACAGCGTCTCGGCAGCGAGCGCGGCTGGTGACCGACATGGTCGAAGCAGCTCGAGCAATGCTCCACAAGTAGCGCCAGGACGCTCGAGCGTGAACGCCAAGGCAGTGCACGGCAAGTACGCCGACGAGATCGCCGAGAAGATGACGGACGAGATGGCGCAGCACTGCTATCCGTACTGGATCGCGCTTCCGCGTCTCAAAGAGCAGCTCCAGAAGCGCTTCGCGAGCGCGACTGCGAGTTTCTTTAGTGCAGACGCTCCAGTAGCCGTGACGAGACGTAGCAGCGGTGACGCTGACACGGATGCCGCACCAGCGACTGCTCCAATGAACGACATCGAAGCTGATGCTACTGCGCGCATGAACATGCTCGCACTGCGTGCAGCGCGGTGCTTTGGCGCAGTCGCACAGTACCTCGACGCGGAAGCCGCCGTGCCAACGCACCTCGTGCGTGTGAACCACTTGCTGCTGCGCTTGCGGAACGAGCACGCGCTCATGGCGACGCAGAGCGCTCATGTGTTTGGTGCCTGCGCTTTCACGCCACATCGCGTATCCGAGGAGCTCGAGAGCGGCAAGAAGAGCAGCACGCTCACGCAGTGGCTCAGCGTCAAGCTCGCGCAGCTCCAGCTCGATCTCCACACTGGAGGAGCAGCGGCGAAGCGAAGCGACGTGCTCTCAGACAGCGCGCTGCATCGTCACACTGCGACTGCAACCGCGTCCACCGGCGGCACGTCGCTTCAGACAGACGCAGCAGACGACAACCAGCTCTTGCTCGCGCTGCCGTCTCAGCTCTACCTCGTTGACCAGTTTGCAGTCCCGCTCTGCCGCGAGCACCCGACTGCAGCACTTGCTCACGCTGCAGCGCTTGCGAGTGCAGAGCGCGCTGAGACGCTGCGTCTCGTCCAAGCGGTTCTCGAAGCGCTCCACACTGGACTCGACCTCTCGCGCGTTACGAGCAGCATCCACGTCGCACTCAAGCGGCTCAAGTGCTCGTCAGTCCATGCAGCGAGCAGCAGCAGCAGTAGTAGTCGTAACCAGAGTCGCTTGTCTGGACACCAGCGCGGACGCACGAGCGCACTGGCGCATGGACTGCTCGAGCGATGGCAGACGCAGTGCCACGAAGACATCCGCGCATTCCACGACCGCGTCCTTGACGCACTGTCGCCGCACATCGCAGCGTCCAACATCTACGCGCGGACAGCCGACAAAGTCAAAGTCGCGAACCGGTCGCCGCACGACGCACTTGGTGCCATTCGCGCGTGTCTCGCGCAGCGCACAGCGGAGCTCGCGGCAAAGCTACAGTGCATGACGTCGTTCCTGCTGCTCCAGACTGTTGGGACGATGTCAGTCTTTGCGCCAGGACGCGACAACAGCAGCGGCGGCGGCGGCGATGCAGCAGATCGGACGCGCGAGTTGCTCTTGCGCCAGCGCCGCCGACTCCGACGCTGCTTGCTCGGTCTTGCAGCGCGTCTTCGCGACGCAACGGAGCGAGGCATGTCGAGCACTGGCGTCGCGGAATCCGCGTCCGAGCTGCTCCAGGTCGTCTACCGCACGATCGGGACGACTGACGCCGAGCGTGAAGTGTGCGCGTTCTGGGACGCACTCGAGACGATCGCGAGCGACGGCGCACTCACGCAGAGTCTGACGCACTGGCTCGAGCTCCAGCGCGTGTTCGTGTGCGAGCACATGCGCCCTGTAACCGCAGCTCCGCTGTCCACGAGCTCTTCACGAAAGGACATCGTGCTCCTTACGACGGTGTCGCAGCCAGAGCTCGAAGTCGCTGCGCTCGGTGCGCTCGACACGCTCTGGTACCGGTACGAGCTCATTGTGCCCGAGCACGAGTACGCTGATGTGGACGTTGAGCACGCATCGAGCGAGACCGACGCCCTCGCACTGGCGCGACCGCCGTCCCCAGATCGCGGCGACAGCACGAGGTTGCTGCGTCGACTCGGCGGCTCGTTTGCGCAGCGACGAGCGCTCGCGCCTTCGAGTCGCGCTGGCGCCGTCAGTGCAAGTCGTCTCGTTGGTTCGGTGCGCGTGCCGCCAGTTCGCAAGCTCGTGCACCAGTGCGAGTTCCTCCGCCTGTGCTTTGAGCTCCAGTGGGTCCAGAGCGACATCCACGCGATGGAGCGCCACTACGAGGCGTTCCTGGACGAGAAGAAGCGATCGCAAGCGCGTGTGCGAAGCGACACAAGCAGCAGCAGTCGAGAGATCGCGGCGTCGAGTGACCAAGAGCACGGTCGTGGCGGTGGTGCGGCGTCTGCACTACTGGCGCTGCGTCGGTTCTTCCGCCCCAGTGCCGCGACGACCAGCTCCGGTACTGACAGTGCGACTGCTGCTGTCGAGTTCAATGAGACGCCACCACTCGATCGTCCTGCCGACGTCTTTGTGATCCCAGCAAGTGAGCTGGCGCTCGTGCTCCAGGACCTCGCAGCCACTTGCGCACAGCACCACAAGCGCGAGACGCGCGCGTTCAACGAGCACACGACGCACTTGCAGCACGAGTTGAGCGACGCACGCGCTGCGATCGCGCGAGTCGAGACACAACTCGCGCACGACGCGCATCACGACCGCATCGAGCGCGAGGCATACGCGTTCGACTACGCCTACAGCCTCTACTTTCACATTGCGCAGCGCGACAAAGCGCTCGACGCCATGACACGCCGCATGGCGCTCGAGCGCCTCGACCTCGAGTGTGCGCTCAGCGACGCGTACGACGCCAAGCTCGCGGCGATGCACGCGCAGCTCGTTGCGACGCACGAGCGCTTTGACGCCTACCGCGTCGCGATGCAGCACGACCTGCACGTGCAGCTCCAAGGCGCGCAGACGCAGCTCGTGCACGACCTCGTCGATCACTCGGGCGCCGTCTCGGTCGAAATGAAAGCCAACTTGCTCGCGAACCTCCATGGCCAGCACGCACAGGACGACGTGCGGCAGGAGAACGTCGCGCTCAAGCAGACGCTCCTCAAGCTCCAGTCGCTCCTGACGATGCAGCAACAGGCGCAGCAAGCTAGCGCCGAGCGCGAGCAGCTCGTGCTCCAGCGCCACAGAGCTACTGTGCTGACGCTCCGGCACGACGTTGCGGCGCTCGAGCAGCGCGTGGCGCAGCTCGAGAGCGACGTCGGGCGCTTGAGCCACGAGAAGACGAGCTACATGCTCAAGTGGAGCAGCTTGCAGAAAGACACGGAGCGCGCGGCGCAGCTCAAGCGCGAAGCCAAGATCCGCGCGCTCTCGGCGCCGTTCCACCGCGAAGTCGCCGCGTACACGTCGTCATTCCCACGCGGCGCGCTCGCAGACTTGGCGCTCGATGAGGACGCCGCGCCACGTGCACGAAGCGACAGCGTGAACGAGACACCACCAGTAGATCTGTGCGGGTCGTCGCCACCTCGAGCGCGTCGACCTCGCGCAGCAACAGCGAGCGGTGTTACTGGCGCCTGGAGACGGCGACGCGCACCTGAAGATAGCGGCGACGGCGACGACGACGAAGCGTTTGAGCGGTACCACGAAGTCGCGATCCGACGCCCAGTGCCAGCGTCTGCGCCTGGAGCCGCTCGATCGCACTCGATGAGTGGTCCAGACGACGCGATCGACGACCGCAGCGCGCAGCACGCGCTCAACTCGATGCGGCACTACCAGCAGGAGATCAAGCGCCTGGCGACGCAGCTCGCAAAGGAGAGCAAGGCGAACGCGTCGCTCCGGACGCAAGTCACGCACCTCAAGGCGCTCGCGACCGACAGCAACAACCAGACCGACGCAGCTCACGACAGTCGCGAGGCTCCGATCAAGTTTGTGCGGCCGCACATGAGCGTCGGCCGCGTGCTTGTGTCGCCAGCGTCGAGTCCGCGCGCGCAGTCGGCGTCGGTCGGTCCGATCGCGCGTCCGTCGCCACCTGCGGCCAGCAGCACCAGTGCGATCGTCACGAGCAAGCGACCGAGCACGTCGAGTTCGCCGCGCACTGCAGTGTCTGCGCTCCATCGCACATGTGCGCCTGGAAGCGCCGCGTCGTCGCCACGTCCGAGCACTGGGCTCCCGCCGACAGCGTCGAGCGCTGGCGCTGCAACGCCGACGCGCCGGTTCGAAGTCCAAAAGCGCAGCGACGACCGCGTGCGAGGCATCGCAGGCACGACGACGCCGCTGTCTGCGCGCGAGCCTCTGCCGTATCGATGATGCGGTTCTACTGCAGTAGTCAATCAAGCTAGCGACGACCGGATCGCAGCAGTAGCGCCATTGAGTGGCAGCAGCAAGAGAGCAAGAGCGCGTGAGGAGTCGTACGAGTGTATTCGTGTCCAGTGCGAAGTCGGCTCTGCGCTCGAGCGTGCGGCTCGTTCACAGTCACTCGCTCGCTCCGGCGTCAGTCGATCCGTCCGTAGCACGAGCCACGAGACCGATCGAGCGAGGCGAGAGCGAGTGAGCGACGACGACGACGGAGCGAGCCCACGGACGAGCGCGCGGCGCCGCCGACACGAGACTGCTGCTCAGCACAGAGAAGAGCGAGCGAGCGAGAGAGAGAGCGCCGGTGAGACCGCTACCGCCTCTCTCAGACGACGACGCCGTTGAGAGCGGAGTAGAGAGAGAAGCGCTAGGGGCGTCGAGCGAATCGCACCAAGAGCGAGCGAGTGCCGCACAACAACAACAACAACAGCGAGTGTGTCGTGTGTCTGTCGTGTGTGTGTGCGTGCGTGCGCTGCTGTCTACAGCCGATCGCTCAAGCTACGCGCCGTCTTCCCTGTTTGATAGCAACCACAGCGCGTCAGTGAGTCGAGAAGCAGTGCGTCTGTAGCAAATGCGAGAGAGCGAGACGCACCAGTCGGGCGACATGCCAAAGTAGTCCTCGACGCTGTCGTCTCCGTCGTCGTCGATCGTGTCCGAGTCGTCCATCATCTCGTCGCCGTCGTCCATGTTGTCGTCGTACGCAAGACTGCGATGGAGCATCATCAAGAGCACGTGAGCTTTGATACAATGGCCACAGCTTCTGAAGCACCTGACGTGCGCGCGTACCTCTTGGACATGCACGTGAAGTAGAGGATCTTCTTTTGATTCCGGTTGTAGAAGAAGTAGTTGAACGACCACCTAATATAGGCAACAAGTGTGAGCAAGAGTGTTGGTCAGACCCTATTGCAGGCATCACAAGAGCACAGCGCGTGCCGTACAGTGTGGCGTCCGAGAACGGGTCCGAGTCCATGTCTGGGATGTAGCTGTACACTTCGCACTCGTCGAGCTTGATCGTCTCTGCGATCGCTTCCCACATCTTCTCGACGAACCCGTTGCTCTCGTTGTCAATGAGCTCAGCGAGGTCGTGGTTGATGCGCTGGATCGCGAGGCGATAGTCGAGCTCTTTCACGAACTGCTCGGGCTTGACCGTGCTAAAGTCGTAGTCTGGGAAGCTCGCGTTCATAGTCGAGATGAGGTTGATGAGCAGCTTCCGCGTCGCAGGCGCCGTGAGCGGACCGAGCGGCGAGCTCGAGAGCAGGTCTTTCGACGCTGCGAGCGCCTCGAGCTCCTGCTGGTAGTACAACTCGAGGTTCTTCGCGAGCTTCTTGTCGCTCCCAGCCTTCTTGCACGAGTACGCCTCGATCTTGCTGCAGAGCACGCGGTCGCCGATCTCGTACGACCCGAGGACTGAGTTGAGCCACGTGAGCGCGTTCTCCTCCAAGTACTTCATCGTGTGTTTAGTCGTGCCGTGCTTAGTTGTTGTTGTTGTTGTGGCGATGTGTGTGTGCAGAAGCTGCTGCTTAATGGTGTCGTGCGTTTTGTCGTGTTTGTGCAGGTCTTGCTGCTGTTGCTGTTGCTTGAGCTGCTGCTGCTGCTGTTGTGCTTGAGCTCGTGTGCGCGTTTGCGATAGTGAGCACAAGTGAGTGCAACAGAGAACAGCGCTGCAACGAAAACAGGGTCGCGGCTGTATTCTTCATTGTGTACAGCGACCTGCTTGAATAGAAGAGCGAGATGGGTCGATGCATGACGTGAGATTCCAACACAAGAACACACACAACTCCCAGCAAAGAGCTGTTCGCATGCATGGTTTCAGTTCAGAAAGCAACCCAAACGTTATCCGAAACGACGAGATGCAAATGCAGTCGAAGCGACACGACATGCATACATTACATTGCACCATTCTTTGCGAATCGCTTTAAATCGGTCACCGAGATACGACATTGAAGCGCTGACACACCCGACGTGGCGCCAGATGCGATGGTCTTGTGTCTTGAGTCTTGAGTCTTGAGTCTTGAGTCTTGAGTCTTGAGTCTTGAGTCTTGAGTCTTGAGTCTTGAGTCTTGAGTCTTGAGTCTTGAGTCTTGAGTCTTGAGTCTTGAGTCTGTTCGCAGTGTTGTTCGCAGTGCGAACTTGTGCTCTTGTGCGCTCATGGAGCAACACACAAGCACAAAGCACAAAGCACACAACACCGCCAAGTGACGAAGCACACACACATCACATCACGCCGTACTTGTGTATTTCAAAGACAGCGTTGGCCGAATCGATGGCCGAACCGAGACTGATGTTGCTGCTGCTGAGCAACAAGGTCGCAGTCCTCTCGTGGACATTCGTAGCCGCGCTCGCGAGTGAGGTACTCGTAGATCACAGCGTCTTCTGCGTCGTTCGCAGTGACAACGAGCTGGCGTCGCGCGAACTCAGAGAGCGCGCTGCCACTGCACTCGACGTGCTCTATGAGCCACTTCACATTCGCGACGTGGCCGCCGACGATCGCGAACTTGATCACTGGCACGAGCTGGTCTGGCTGGATCGAGACTTTCGTCGTCATGAGCCACTGCAGCGTCTCCAAATGTCCGCCTGCTGCGGCTGCCTCGACACACCCAGGGTTCCAGAACACGTCGTTCTCGTAGTGCGTCGCGAGCCACTGTATCACGTCGAGCTTCCCGAGACCCGCTGCGACCTCCATGCCGTTTGACGCGAATCCAGACGGCGCGTACACACGCAAGCACTCGAGCAGCGCCATGGCGTTGTCGTGCTGCACTGCGTGCACGAGTGCGCGACCAAAGACGTGTGCGCGGTACACGCGCGACTGTTTGTGCGGGTCGCATGTCGTCGCGCGCTGGAGCAGCGCGAGGTCACCCCACTGGCACGCGAGCTCGACGGTCCAGCACTTTGCTGCCACGAACGCACTGATGCACGACATTGCGACGTCCGGCAGCTCGTACTGCGAGCACACTGCGACGACTGCAACAAGCGGCGGCTGGCGCGTGCTCGGCGACGTCTTTGCGCGGCGCGCAGCAGGCAGTCTCGCACGCAGCGTGCGTCGCGCTTGCGTTTGTGCCATCGTATCCTTTGCTTTGCGCGTCTTGAGCTGGCAATCTGTGCTGTTGCTGCGAGGTGATGTGAGGTGCTGTCAATGTGCGCTGGAGCTGGCAGACAGCAAGTGACCGAGTGATTGACGAGCTGCTTCTGTTGCTTCTGCTTTTGCTTGTTTGTGTAATTAGTGTCTTGATTATGACAGAACGTGTCGAATCGATGCGAGAGTGAAGGTCCATAGCAAAATGGGTTCAATGCTTGCTTGCTTGCTTGCTTGAGAGTGAGTGAGTGAGCAGGTGGAGCCTGAGAAGGAGAGCAGCTCACGCAGCATGACCTCCGACTAACTACGAGCAGCAAACAACACACACACACACACTGTTACAAGGTGTATGCACGTGAGGTTGCTGCTGCTGTTGACGTCCTCTTGCAAAAGGACTCGTTGATCCGAGACCACAGAACACACCATGAGCTGCCAACCGATGCGGACTCGCATGTTCGTTCCCCTGTTGCACGCATCTAGCGCAGTGTTTGCAGCCGCCAGTGCAGAGTCATGCTTGATCTCTCGTCTCTTCGGTCACGACCTCGACGATATGCAAAGGTTGGAGTTTGCTTGCGACTACGCTGTGTTCATGAGCTTGTTGAGACAGACTTGCGCAAGTCCTGCACACCTTGTTCACGCCTACGATCACGCTCTCGAGCTGGATGGTATGTGCAAGTTGCTGCATTGCCAAGGCTCCTTGCTACCTGCTACTACGAGTTGGTTGCCATCGACACTCGATCGCTCGCTGTGGTTGTCGTTGTTGTGTTCCTGGCGCTCGCAAGTGCCGTCGCCACTGTGTCAGTGCATGAGCGTCCTAGATCACCACGACTGCTGCTGCTGTTTCGTGACGCCAGCACCATCACCACGGCGTCTAACGCTCCAATTGCGCTAGCTGGACACCAACGGAGCACATTGTGCTCGAGTGTTCGCTGTGTGCATGGTAGCGTCGAGTGCGCCTTGGGCTTTTGTGCCGCTCACACCGCAGGTGCGCGTAGTCTTCGACGTGATCTACGTACGCCCTCCTTGTACGAGATGCACCTCCATGAAGAATGGCGCGAAGGCGTCAGTCAAATGCCGAGATCGCGACGAACTCAAGTGTCCGAGACCCATGCGAGGTCGGCGGCAGCAGCAACCGTCAAGTGAGTGAGAGCAGACTGCTCGCGTCGTCCGTCAGGAGATGACTCGTGCACATGTCATTGAGGCAAGGTTGCTTTCGTCATGTGACCAACTGCACTGCTCGCCTTCAGTAATAGCAGGCCGCCGCTGTCACGTGAAGAGCCGATGGCAGCAGTGTCGACACCCATGGCGCTAAGCAACAGAGCCAAAGCGATCAGCAGCAGCAGCAGCAGCAGTAGCTGCAGTCCTTGGCAGTCAGCCACGACTCACGCACGCACGCCACTGCGCTCAAATACACAAGGCAGCGTCGCTCGCTTTTCCCTCTCAAGCAAATTCGCTCATAGCAGCAAACAGGAAGAAGAGCACGAGCACGAGCGACGCCAGTAGCGAACGCGTGGTGCTCCGACGTACGCCGCACCTCCCGCGAACTCTAGCACTCACCGCTGCTGCTGCACATGGACGCAACTGTCGCCACGACTGCGCCAGCAAACACAGACCCGACTGCGTATGAGCAGGTGCTCGCAGCATGTCGTGCAGGCGACGCGGCGCTGGTGCGTTCGCTCTTGGAGTCGCACCAGACACGCTCGTCATCAAACACCTCCGCCGCACTTGCAAACGGCGGCAGCAGTGACGGCGCCTCGCCTCTCGTCGCGGCTTGCAGACACGGCCACAGCCATCTCGTCCAAGTTCTCGTGCACTTTGGCGCCGACGTCAACGCTGCAACAGCAAAAGGAGCGACGCCTCTGTTCATCGCGGCGCAGGAAGGCCACAAAGACGTCGTGCTGGAGCTTCTGCGACGTGGCGCAAGCGCGGAAGCTGCTGACATGTACGGATGGGCACCTCTTCATATCGCTGCGCAGAACGGTCACGTGGATGTCGTGGCGGAACTTGTGGCACACGACGCAAGCGTCGACGCCGCCGATACGAATGGCTGGACACCTCTGCTCGTCGCTGTGAAGAACGACCACGCGGACATCGTCGTGGAGCTCCTGTCCCATGGTGCCGACGTCGAAGTCGCTGAGGTTGGCGGGTGGACTCCTCTGCACATTGCAGCCCGTGATGGTCACAAAGAGGTTGCAGCCGAGCTGCTGTCCTATGGCGGCAACGTTGAAGCTACAAACCTGGACGGATGGACGCCTCTGTTGATCGCAGCGCAGAACGGCCACAGCGACGTCGTTGCGGAGTTGCTGTCGCGCGGCGCGAACGTCGAAGCTGTTGACATGGACGGATGGCCACCAGTGTTCATCGCCGCGCTGAACGGACACAAGGATGTCGTTGCCAAGCTGCAGTTGTGTGGCGCGACGGTCGAAGACGCTGACGACGACGGATGGACACCTCTGCACGTCGCCGTGCAGAACGGGCACAAGAACGTCGTCGCGGAGCTGCTGTCGAGTGGCGCGAACGTCGATGCCACTGACGTTGACGGATGGACACCACTGTTCATCGCCGTGCACAAGGGCCACGAGGACATCGCTATTGAGCTCCTGTCGTGTGGCGCCAACGTTGACACCGCTACAGAATACGGATGGACACCTCTGCACATCGCCGCCAAGAATGGGCGTACAGAGGTCGTTGTGGAGCTCCTGGCACGCGACGCAAGCATCGAACCAACAGACGAAGACGGATGGACGCCACTGTACATCGCTGCGCAGAACGGGCACAAGGATGTTGTCGCGGAGCTGCTGTCGAGTGGCGCGAGCGTCGACGTTCAAACGGCAAATGGAGCTACGCCGCTTTACATCGCCGCGCAGAACGGTCACGCAGACGTCGTCGTGGAGCTCCTAGCGCGTGGCGCGAACATCGACGTCGTCGACAGAGACGGATGGACACCTCTACACATCGCTGCCGAGAAGGGGCGTACAGAGGTCGTTGTGGAGCTCCTGGCACACGGCGCAAGCATCAAAACTACTGACGTGGACGGGCGGTCACCACTGTACATCGCTGCGCAGAACGGACGTAAGGACGTCGTTCTCGAGTTGCTGGCGCACGATGCGAGTGTAAACGCCGTTGACATGGATGGATGGACACCATTGCACATCGCCGCCAAGAACGGTCACACGGACATTGTCGTCGAGCTCCTGGCGCGCAACGCTGACGTCAAAGCGGCTGACGTCGATGGCACTTCGGCTCTTCATGTTGCTGCAGCAAGCGGTCACATCTCCGTTGTGCAACTACTTGTTCGCGCCTGCGCCGACGCTGTGTCTTCACCGCCAGAGTTGAACGTCTCGGACAGCGAACGCAAGTGCGGTAAGCGCGAGCCAAGCAAGCGTCCAATGTCAAGCAACGCGCATGAACAGCGAACGGGCGAGTCATCGATCGTGTCGGCCCTTCCGGAGCCTCAACCAGAGCCAAGCGAGGCTAGTGCTGCATTGCCACCATCATCAGCAATCGCACTGCTAGAGACGGCAGACAACGACGGCACGACTCCAGTGGTCGCTGCCGCGCGTCGTGGTCACTTTGACATCGTCAGCTTTCTGCTCGGAGCAGGAGCCTCTGCGCACGTTCGCGCCTCTGATGGCGAGACGTTGCTGATATCGGCTGCGCGGTATGGCAACCAGCGCATCGTCTCGGAGCTGCTCGATTGTGGATGGTTGACGCCCGGCAATCTCAGCACAGGCAGTGGCGCCACGGACCAAGCCTCCGTCTTCGCGATGACGATGCAGACGCTGCGCGACGATGCGCTGCGAGTGCACGAGTTCGCGCAGCTGTGGACGCACTTGGTCGGTCGTCTCGATGGATTGGCCGAGCGACTCGCTCAGATGCCAGCAGCAGCAGAATCAGCAGACTCGACTCGTGCCAGCGTGTTCCAGTTCATCATGCTCGTGTCCCATCTCGCCCGACTGAAGCCTGTGTGCTCCAACAGCAACCTGTTCGCCCGCATCGCTGCGAGTCAGACTGTCGCGAATCAGTTTCGCGCCTTGCACACCGAGCTCGCGTTCTTGGAGCGCGATGTGGACACCAGCATCGAAGTCGCCTCGGCGACAAGCGAGTGGGAGGCGCAGTGTGCGAGTGACGAGACTGCGCTGCTGAAGCGATTCGGAGCGACGATCGAAGACGCCGTAGCTGTTCGCTCGAGAGACGACCCGGAGTGGCTCAGCACGCAGCGCGATGCAGTGCCGCTGCTTCAGCACAAGGTACGTGCGCAAGGCAACACGTGCAGTCTGGAGCTGCTCGGGCTGCTCGAGAAGTGTCTCGAGATCACACAAGAGTCGGCTCGGAGCGCTTCTGACACTCCAGTGCCAGAGTGGTTCATCCCGCCGCACGAACTGGATCTCGCGCAAGCGGCAAGCACCAGCGACGCGGTACCAGCTGATGGAGACCGGCAGACGGCGACACTCGTGCGAGGCGAGTGGCTGAACTCGGCTGTCGCTGTGACCCAGCACACTCAGCTGCAGCCCGAGACGTTCATGCGTCACGTCGAGACGTGCATTGGCTTGAGCCACCCGAACGTCGTCAAGGTCTTTGGCGCGTCGCACCTGCGCGCTCCGTTCGTGGCGGTGCTTGAGAACGCGCAGAGCACGAGCCTGCGTTCGTATCTCCAGGACGAAGCGACGGAGCGCTTGACGTGGCAAAAGCTGTATGAAGTCGCGCTCGGACTGAAGTACCTCGTCGAGCGCGGTATCGTGATCGAGACGCTCCGGTGCGCCGACGTCTGGATTGGCACGGACGGACTGGCCAAGATCAGCGCGTTCAGCTGCCTCGCGCTGCCAGACCACACGCCGAAAGCAACGACAGAAGCGAGAGCCCAGCGCGTGCGATGGCGCGCGCCAGAGTGTATCCGCGGCGCATCTCCGTCTGCAGCATCGAGCGTCTACTCGCTCGGGATGTGCATCCTCGAGGCGCTGACGGGTGACCCGCCGTGGACCAATGAGCACACCAATGGACAGGTCGCGATCAAAGCGAAGTCCAACTACCGCCCGTCGATCCCAGACGATGTGTCGAACGCTCTCAGACGTTTGCTCGAGCGCATGTGGCTGGGCGACCCGCAGATGCGCCCGGCACTGTCGAGTGTGTGCCTCCAGCTCAAGCAGTTTGCCGATGAAGAGCAGCAGACGACGTACGCGACTCAAGAAGGCCGGAGCCGCACTTTGCAGCACCAAGCGCCGCAAACAAGTCTCGACCTCGACAACGACGCGATCCCTCAGCTCGAGTCGACGATACCAGTGACGTTGAAGCGGCTCGAGGCCAAGTGCGCGTCCGACCACGAGCACCGAGCAGCAGTCGCGCTCATTCTCCAGCGCTGTCGCAACGTGTTTGCGCTGCTGCAGACACAGCGAGTGACAACGAGCGACGTCACGGTCACGAGCTTTTGCGACGTGCTCCAGCGTCTCGACCGCTTCTTGCGCATTGCGTTCACGAAGGAGTCGGTGCTCCAGCTCGCCAAGAGCCAGCGCGTGGCGCTGCAGAGCAACGCGTTCCATCGGCAGCTGGACGAGATAGTGGAGCTCCTTGCGCCGCGAACAGTTGATCCGATTCACGAGTGGAAGGCGCGCAGCGGCGACGACCACGACCACGGCCACACAGCGGCACGTAGTGATGAAAACGGCGAGCGAGGCTCGGGACCTCCCCCAAACAACGCCGTGACGATCGTGCGGTTCGAGAGCGAGCGTGTGAACGAGCGGTTCAAGGAGCTGGACTTTGGCGCGATCGACGCGGTCGCAGCAGCAGTAGCGACCGACCAAGAGCCTCGTGCGCAGGACGCATCGCGCCTGCCGTGGCTCATCCAGTCGTACGACCTCAAGTACAGCACTGCGAGCGACTTTCTCGGCAACGGCGCATTCGGTGAAGTGTTCAGAGCGACGTGGCTCAACACGCCTGTGGTCGTCAAGTTCATGGGCTACGAGGCCGACGAGAGCGCGTACAGTCGCGAGCTGTTCTTCCACGAGCTGCGCGTGTGGTACGCGCTCAACCACCCGCACGTCGCGAAGCTCTACGGCGCCTGCCACGTCGGCAAGCGCTTCTTTGTGTGCGAGTTTGTCGGCGGCGGGACGCTCGAAGCATACGTGAAGAAGCAGCAGAGCGAGCAAACCAGCGGCGCTGCAAACGCCGATGTGACAGGTCCCAGCAGTCGCGTCTGGGAGCTGCTCTACCAAGTCGGTCTCGGCCTTCAGCACTTGCACGACCAGAACGTGCTGCACAACGACCTCAAGTGCGACAACGTGCTCCTTGGTGCTGACGGAAGTGCGAAGATCATCGACTTTGGCTTGAGCAGCATCCTCCACAGCGCCGAGATCCAGGTCGCGCCGAAGAAGCAAGGCGCTGTGCACTGGAAGTCGCCCGAGTACCTCCGTGGCGACCGACTCACACTTGCATCCGACGTGTACGCGTTCGCGATGCTGATCATCGAAGCCGTGAGTGGCGACGCACCGTGGGGTCGCGCAGCAGACGTGTATGTAAAGCTGCGCGTGAAGAAAGGGGTGCTCCCAGCGAAGCCAGCGAGCGTGACGGCAGCGCAGTGGACGCTCATCCGCATGATGTGCGCGTTTGAACCAGCGCAGCGCGTGACGATCGCGTACGTCGTCGACAAGCTCCGCGAGTTTGCGCTGCAGGCGTAGATGACTAGCGCGCGAGTGGATGGTGGGTGTAGCTTTAGACATATGAACGACGACTGCTACGACATTGAGAAAGAGGGCTCGCTCTTCCAGCTCTCGAGCTACCGCAAGGACCTGCCGCAGCTCCGCGAACTTCTTGTCGAGAGCATCGTCGAGATCGAGGCACTCTTGGCGTCGAACGCCAAGAAGACCAACTAGACCAACTAGAGAGAGAGTCAATGCGAGCGAGAGGAAGACGAAGCTGAGTGAGTTGTGTGAGTTGCGTTGACGCGGAATGAGCTGAACACCGTCCAACAGGTTGTTGTTCTTCTTGTTTTGGAGGTGCTTGTTGTGGCTGTTGCTTTGCAGTGTCTGATGCTTGCTTGTTTGCCACCGGTGCTTGGTTTCGTTGTTGGCTTGTTGTCGATGTTGTCGCTTGCCCTCGGTTTCCCAGCTAGCGCAGTGTTTGCAGCCACAGGCGCGGGGCCGTGCTCAGTCTCTCATAGTAGACTCTCTTTGGTCACGACCTCGACGATCTACAAAGAATGAAGCAAACGTGCGACTGCGCGGTGTTCATGAGCTTGTTGTTGAGACAGACTTGCGCGAGTCCTGCGTCTTTGCGCACCTTGTTCACGCCCATGATCACGTTTTGGCGCACGAGCGGGTTGGTGAACGAGTGGCGCTTCGTCAAGTCCAGTTCGGCTTCGGCGCCGACCTCGGACGCAGCGATCGCAGACACGCCGACACCAGCACCGACGCCGACGCTGTTCTCTGCGGTAACGGTGTTGGTGGCGCTGGTCAGAGCAGCAGCAGCAGCATTCGCTGTTGCATCGACACCGGCGTCTGCGTCGTTGCCCGCATCGTCGTCCGCGACACCGCCGTTCGCAAAGTTGATGTCGTCGTTGATGTCGTCGTCCACGGCGTCTTCATTCGCACCAAAGTTGTCCATGGCGCCATCATCATTAGCGCCACCGTCAACAACGCCGGCTCCGAGACTGATGTCGTCTGTCATGAAGTCGGTCGGCGTGGCAACGCCGGCGAGGAACGTGACCGTGTCTTGCTGTACGAGGCACGGTCTGTAGAAGCAGAGACGAGCGCCGCAGCGACCGTGAGCGCGAGCGTGTTGACGACCTTCATGTCGTCTGTGCTAGTGCTGGTGCTGGTGTTACTGGGTTTCGCTGAAGCTGAGCAAATGTGCGAATGAGCTCTTCACTCGTGCGTTCCTTGCTTGGCGTCTGGTCTTGTCGTGGGTTGTGGGCTGGCTGGCTGGCTGGCTGGAGTTGTGCGCTCACATTTGAACAGCTAGCTCGTTGAAGTGGCGAGCATCATCAACGTCTGCTTGTATGTATCACTATCAGACTTGAACAAGCGTTGAACTATCTTGGTTTCAGTAAGCAAGACATTTACATACAAAAACAAGATCTCAGCACGACTTCGTGCTGTGCTGTGCTGAGATCTTGTTTTTTGTATGAAAAAGTCTGGCACACCTTTATCTTTGCTTGTGAGAGGACTGTGAGACAGCAACACATTTGTATGGCTTTGGTTCAGTATGCAGTCGCCAAGTCTGAGACCTCTTCATTAGCGTTTTTGGCAAACTATGAACCAGCTCAATACACCAATACACCCACACCCACATCGCTCACACTTTTGATTGTCTAACGAACCCTCTGTATCTAGCTAGCATGCTCCGAGTGATAAGCTGACCAAAAAGTGTCTATTTTGTAACGATAATGCAAATGGGTAAGATTGGTTCAAAATGGGACATACAGCTGTCTCACTCTATTCAAAATTCAAGGCTCGCTTCTTTTTATCAAAAGCAGTACAATTTGATTCATTGTAAATGTACAAACTGACAATAGACTTCAGTACAACTGCAACATTTGTTAACCACAAAACGTTTTTTACGACAATAGAACTTTTCAACGTAAAACATTCGTACCGGATGACTGAGAATACGTCGGCAACGTGAGTCTGTAGTCTGTCGTCTGAAGTCTGTAGTCTGTAGTCTGTAGTCTGTAGTCTGTAGTCTGTAGTCTGAAGTCTGTAGTCTGTAGTCTAGTCTGTAGTCTGTAGTCTGTAGTCCTGCGTCTTGTGTCTTGAGCCTTGAGCCTTGAGCCTTGCGTCTCGAGGATCGAGCCACTGTTCGCCATGTGAGCTTGTGCTCTTGTGCGCTTATGCCGCAGCACACAAGCACAAAGCACAAAGCACAAAGCACACAACATCGCCAAGTGACGAAGCACACACACACATCACATCACGCCGTACTTGTGTATTTCAAAGACAGCGTTGGCCGAATCGATGGCCGAACCGAGACTGATGTTGCTGCTGCTGAGCAACAAGGTCGCAGTCCTCTCGTGGACATTCGTAGCCGCGCTCGCGAGTGAGGTACTCGTAGATCACAGCGTCTTCTGCGTCGTTCGCAGTGACAACGAGCTGGCGTCGCGCGAACTCAGAGAGCGCGCTGCCACTGCACTCGACGTGCTCTATGAGCCACTTCACATTCGCGACGTGGCCGCCGACGATCGCGAACTTGATCACTGGCACGAGCTGGTCTGGCTGGATCGAGACTTTCGTCGTCATGAGCCACCCAGGGTTCCAGAACACGTCGTTCTCGTAGTGCGTCGCGAGCCACTGTATCACACTCTTCCAGCTCTCGAGCTACCGCAAGGACCTGCCGCAGCTCCGCGAACTTCTTGTCGAGAGCATCGTCGAGATCGAGGCGCTCTTGGCGTCGAACGCCAAGAAGACCAACTAGACCAACTAGAGAGAGAGTCAATGCGAGCGAGAGGAAGACGAAGCTGAGTGAGTTGTGTGAGTTGCGTTGACGCGGAATGAGCTGAACACCGTCCAACAGGTGGTCGTCCTTCATAAGCTGCACATGCGCAAGCGTCCAAACCGCAGTCGAGTAGATGCTGCAGCAATGGCTCTCAGTCTCTCTGTGACTCTCTCGTTCTGTGCTCGCACTGTGTGTGTCTGGAGCACAATACGCAACAGTAGTCGATCGCCAGGCTACCGACGACGCTGCTGCTTTGGACTGCGCGCTCTCCCGGCGCTAGTTGGACGCTCGTTCGCGCTGCCTCCGTTCGCGCGGTCGCCTGCGCCAGTGGCTGCACTGCCGCTGATACTCGCAAGTCGATCGCTGCTGCCGCTCGGCCGCTTGTTGTTGTTGTTCGCGCTCGCATTCGCTGCGCTGCTAGCGCCAGAGCGTCCTGCGTCGCCACCACCGCCACTTGGTGCGCCACCACCACCACCGCGTCCAACGCTCCGGTCGCGCCAGCCAGACACTGACGAAGCGCCACCGCTTGACGCGTTTGGCCCAGCGCCAAGCGACTGGCGACTGCGGTTTGCAGCGTTCGGGTCGCTTGCGTTCGTCCGCTCACTGCGTCGGTTGCTATTGTTTGGTGGCGCATCGCGCGCTGCAGACGACGAGTGGTGGCTCCGATTGCGCGTCGACGCACCAGGCGGTGCGCCGCTGTCTTTGCGGTAGTTCGCCGCGTCGCTGTGGTGCTGCTGCGACCGCGCATCGCTGCGATGCGGACTCGCGCTGTTGCCTGCTGCATCTGCTGCAGTGTTTGCAGCTGGTGCAGGGTCGCGCTTGGTCTTCCACGGCAGACTCTCTTCCGCCACGGGCTCGACCGTCTGCGTCCGGAACGACACGGGCTCTTTCCCAGGCTCATCGAACGCCCAGTCGCGCGGCTCCGGCTCCTGTTCATCCACAAGAGCGCACGAGTGAGCACTCGAACGATCGCCACACGCCAAAGACCAAGGGACGAGGACGTACGATCTGCGTAAAGTACTCGTGCTCGAGCGCTGCTTTCGCTGTGAGCCGCAGCTCGGGGTCTGTCAACACAGTCCATAATAACCCACATTAAATTACTAGACAACCCCATGCAACCCATATAACCCAACAAGCACACATACCATACTCGAGCAAGCGCGCAATGAGGTCGTAGAGCGCTGCGCCGCTGCGGCCGGTGCCAAACTTGACTGCGTTCTTGAGCTCCGACTGGCTCGGGTACTTGCGCTCGCGCCCCATCTGCACGACGTGGCTGTACTCGGGGAGGTTCTCGAGCCCTTCCCACGCCTGCGGCGACGGCATGCCGAGCACTTTGAAGATCTTGTCGAGCTGGTCTTTCTGGAACGGTGCGTTCGAGCCCTCGACCTCTTTGCCGCAGAAGAGCTCGCGCGTGTTGATGAGCTCTGCGAAGATGCAGCCGACGGCCCAGAGGTCCACGGCTTTTGTGTAGTGCTTGGCGCCCAAGAGGAGCTCCGGCGCGCGGTACCAGAGCGTCACGACCACGCGCTCGACGTCCGAGAGCGCTTTGATCGGCTCTTTGTACACGCGCGCGAGCCCAAAGTCTAGTGACAAGCAGCAGCAGTGCGTCAGTTGGTCAGACGATGACTAGGAAGCGACAGATCGCTCTCGGAGCGCCGTCCTAACGCTCACTACAACGCCTCGTGACCGACTGCTACGCACCTCCGAGCTTGACTTGTCCGCGCTTGCGGCCGTGGCCAACGACGAGGATGTTCTGCGGCTTCATGTCGCGATGCATCACCCACGCGTCGTGCATGTAGTCGACGCCTTTGAGGATCTGGTACATGAGCGACTTGCGCGTGTACTCGGACAGCGGCTTCTGCTTGCTCTGGACAATGATGTCGTGCAAGTCGTGGTCTGCATACTCGAACACGAGCGCGAGCGTCTTCTCGCGCGGGTCCAAGTGCACGTCGTGCAAGTGAATGACGTTGTCGTGGTGGAGCTCGCGCAAGAGCTTGATCTCGCGCACGGTTGCGCTCGAGAGCACGACGTCGTTCTTGCCTTCTTTATGCGACTTGACGAGCTTGATCGCAAACGTCATGGGCTCTTCGTCGTCACCGCTTGCGCTCGCAACAGCGTCACTACTGCTCGCAGCGCTACTACTGTTGCTATTGCTCTTGCTGCTGCTTGGGAGCGGCAGCAACGCGTTCGAGTACGCTTCGGCTTTGAAGACCACACCGTACGTGCCTTCGCCGATCTTGCCCAAGATCCGGTACTTGTCCGAGAGGCTCTCGGGCCGACGCAGCGCTGAGCGGCGCATCGCGGTCGATCGGTCACACGCACGCACACGCACACGCAGTTGTCGAGCGCAGGTCGTCGAGCGCAGAGACGTTCGTTGAGTGTGCAGAGCCAATTTTTAGAGTGTAGTATAAACGACACAATAATTACGTATTGGCAAGTACTGTACTTAGGACGTAAGCTCACACTTGCTGGTGTCACCTACGCGTTGAATCGCACACACTAATGATGGACGACCCTCGAGACGCTGCGGCTCAGCTCGTGTGTATGTGATGCAAGTGCGGTGTTCATGAGGAGTAGCTACTTGACATTCGATGGCAAGTGGTCTACGCCACATCAGCTGAGCACTAGCGATAAATGACAAGCATACTCTCGTGCGCTAGTGCAGCGCCATGCCGACAAAGCGCGCGTACTCGCTCAAGCACGAGGAGCGCTGTCGTAGCCGTTCGCAAGGCACGTGTGGAGCGCAACGCGCATCCGAAAGCAGGCATTTGTGCTCGAGCGTATGTGAGAGCAAGCTCAAGGCAAGTTCGAGTGGAGTAGGCTCGACACACGCGTCTGTTTGGACCAAGCGTCATCGTGGCAGATCGAGGAGCATTCAAGTAGAGAGACTCAGCATTGAGCATTGAGCTCCTTCAAGCGGAGACAAGCGTGTGCCTGTGAGCGAGAGAGATGCCGATGCGAACACACGACTACGCAGCACTCGCTTCTCGTGAAGCAAACACTGCACGACATCGCAAGGCGTCACGACAGAGCGCGAGTCTCACAGCGCTGTGCGATGCCGTACGCTCCAGCATATACGCACACAATCACACAGAGAAGGCAAGGATGTGGAACGCGATGCTCTTGGCGCGCTTCACCAAGCGAGAAGGCGCTCAACGCACGGAACCTCAATGACATGGAGTATGCCAACGTACGAATGCGAGTTCTGCTCATCAAGCCGCCGCACCGACACGAAGCACGCCGAGCGCAGACTCGTGGATGCTCGTCAGCGCGATCGCGAGGACAGCACATCGCAACCACAGCACAAGTGGAGCTTGAAGCTGTCTGCGCGTGTGGGTAATGGCGGCATGGAGCGCACGCGTGAGAGCACTGGCGGTGCGAAGATCACCGCTTTGTTAGTCATGGCAACGCGAGCGCCGCAGTCACAGCCACAGCCACAGCCTCGACTCACTGCTCACGCAAGTGGTGAAACTACATCTAGTTCCAGCCCCGGCCATTCCACGCCGGCCCATACACACGAGACCGCCTGGCAAGTCTGGCAAGGGAAGTACACGGGCGAGCTCGACGCCAGCTCCACGATCAATCAAACAAGAGCAACAGGCACTCGGAGACACTCGGAGACACTCGAAGTCGCTCACACTCGCTCGCCTGCACGCACAAAGGCAAGCGAACGCTCACTATTCAATTTGCTCGAAGCTCGCTCAGTGGATTCGATCCAAGACCCCACTTCACATCGCGTCGCGTCACGCACTCCACGCCACTCCACTCCAACGACGATGAAGTACTTTGGCATCCACAGCGCCGTGGTCGTCGCAGCGCTGGCGCTCGCGAGCGTCGCGGCCACCGACGTCTCTGTCTGCAAGGACGCGACGTACGCCGTGCCGAGCACGCGCGGCGCTGTCTGCTCGGGCGCCGGCGCCTTCCCTGCCGGCCAAGCCTGTCCGCTCAAGGGCGACGTCGCGGTCAAGGACTGCCACGCGCACCTGCCGTCGCACAACGGCAAGAGCTGCGTCGCGAAGGAGGACGCCAAGTGCCAGGTCGTCACGGGCACGACGTGGGGATGCGTCTTCCCTTCGATCGGGTGCGGCAGCAGCGCAAAGCCGGCGGGCAACAGCAACACCAACGTCAACACCACTGTCAACATGCAGCAGCAGCAGCAAGTCGGTTGTGGGCTCACGTCGAAGCCCGAGATTGTCGTTGCGACTGGTGCTACGACGACGATGACGACGACGACGGCGGCGCCAGCGAAGCTGTCGACACTAGGTCAGCAGGCTCCGGCGGCAACGACGACAACGGCTGGTAAGCCATCCACGCCATCGATGACGACGACGGCTGGCAATCCATCGACGCCAGGTCAGCAGGCTCCAGCCCCGGCAACGACGACGGCAAAGCCATCGAACGCAGGCCAGCAAGCTCCGGCATCGATGGTGGCCGGTAAATCCTCTACGCCAAGCTAGCAGACTACAACTCCGGCATCCACCACGACTAAGCCATCTACGCCAGGCCAACAGGCACCCACACCGGCGTCCACCTCGGCCTACCATCCACGCCAGGCCAACAAGCTCCAGCGCCGGCAGCAACCACCGTGAAGCCTTCGAACCCTGGCCAACAAGCGCCAGCACCAGCAAGCTCGACGGCCAAGCCGTCTTACCCAGGCCAGCAGGAGCCAGCGGCCGCAACCCCTGCACCTGCTGTGAAGACGCCCACGCCTGGTGCGACCACGCTTGCGCCGACTCCAGCACCAGTTGCCATGACTGTTGCACCAACGCCGACTCCGGTTTCGACCACATTTCCGCCAACTCTAGCTCCGGTCGCGACGACTGTTACATCAACGCCAGCACCGATGTCGGCACTGGACTGCAGCCGCCTAGACATGCCTTCGTGCTTCGCACTCCAGGTTGAAAGTGGGGCCATAGCCCAGGCTAGTGTTTCCCAGATGTCGTAGCTCCAACACCAACTCCGACGCCAGCACCAGTTGCGACCACACTTGCGCCGACGCCGACTCCATCTCCGCCGTTTGACTGCTCGACTATCACGGATTCGTTTCGGTGCGCTCTATCCCGTTGCCTGTTCGACCATAGCACTCAGAAGTGCTATGCAGTGAACGTGCTTCGCATTAGCGCTTCCGGCGTCTAGAGGTGATCTGTTGAAGACAGACTTGGACAGAAGATGAATGAAGCACGACGATTCCTTGCTCGCTTGTCGTTGCCATCGTGTTGTTGACGGTTTTGCGCTATCTGAGTGCGATGTATAGGCAACACCAGAGACCCAATCGCTGTTTGAGAGTGTGTACTCGAGTGCGCACTCGTCAATCAAGGACAGTTGTTCGCCACAGTTCGCTTGCGCTCGTCCGTCACAGCTTGTTTATGGTTGAGCGTGTTTATGTATTGACTTGACTTGAGTATGCCGAACGAACCTCTATACTATCATATGCAATTCGCGGATTTCGAGCAAATACTGACACTCGAATTCCGACGTCACTCTCACTCAACGAAAGGCGACGACGACGACGACGCGAGGCGCAATGGCCGTGCGCTTGGTCCTGCGCAATGGCGCGCGCTTGGTCCTCGGCACGACCGCAGTCGGCTCCGCAGGCGTGACGTACCAGTCGCAGAGCGACGAGGGCTTCCGCCGCTCGCTCTACTTCTGGCGTAAAGCGTTCCCGATCTACCTCCACTACCGCGCCACGCAGCTGTACATGGAGCAGCTCGGTTTGCCAGAAGCCGAGCAAGACGCCGAGTACGACCGCTTGCACGAGCGCTTTGCGCCCGAGGTCTTTGACATTGTGCTCGAGCTCAAAGGCTTCTACATCAAGCTCGCACAAGTTGGCTCGACGCGCCCAGACTTCCTCGCACAGCCGTACCTCGAGCGCGCTGCGACGCTCCAAGACGACGCGCCGTCCAAGCCGATTGAAGAGATCGTTGCGATCATCGAAGCGTCGTACGGCAAGCCAGCGAGCGACGTGTTCGCATCGATCGATCCGACGCCACTCGGCGTTGCATCAATCGGACAAGCGCACCGCGCCGTGCTCACAGACGGCACCGAGGTCGCTGTGAAAGTCCAGCACCCTGACGCCGAGGGCTTCTTTCGCTGGGACATCAAGACGATCCAGGACTTCTGCCGGCTCTTCCAGCCAGCGCACTTGCCGTACCTCGAAGAGGTCGAGAAGCAGTTCATGACCGAGTTTGACTACTACGAAGAGGCGAAGAACCTCGAGCTCGTGCGGCGGAACATCGCGAAGAGTCCGTTCGCCGCGCAGATTGCGATTCCGGAGCCGCTCACGCCGCTCTGTACGAAGGAGGTGCTCGTGATGGAGTTCCTCAAAGGCAAGAAGCTCCTCGACGGCATCCACGACCACTTTGCTGCGATCGCCGCAGACCGCGGCGTGACGGTCGACGACCTCAAGCGCGAGCAAGAGCGCATTGACAAAGAGCGCGCGGCGCAAGGGCTCGACATTGAGTCGGGACCGAGCGCGTCGACGCTCCGAGTGTATGCGTGGACGCTCGCCGCAAAGCGCGCAGCGCGGCGCGTCGGTCGCTTCCTGTACGACTACTCGTACGGCTTTGTGTCGCCCAAGACGTGGCCAGAAGAGCCAAACTACCAGATCCTCAACATCCCCGACGTCCTCAAGCTCGTGATGGACGTCCACGGCTACGAGATCTTTGTCGACGGCTCGTTCAACGGCGACCCGCACCCTGGGAACATCCTCTTGCTCGACGACGGTCGCCTCGGCTTGATCGACTACGGTCAAGTGAAGCACATTAGCAAAGAGCACCGACTCAACTTGGCCAAGCTCATCGTAGCGCTCGCAGACGGCACGCGCGACGACATCATCCGCGTCCTGACGCAGGACATGGGCATCCGGACGGTGAATAGCAACCCGTACTACCTCGAGAAGCAAGCGCGCTTGATGATCGACAACGACGACCGGAGCATCACGGAAGGCATGAACGCCCAGGCGTTTGTCGAGTACCTCGACACGTACGTGCGCTTGGAGAAGTGGCGATGTGTGGCAATGGGACTAACTGATAGACTGTATGTGGACGCTAGGATTGACCGGATCGAGCACATGCCAGACGACTACGTGATGGCGTTCCGCACGTCACTGCTGCTCCGGGGCTTTAGCTACTTGCTCCACTACAAGTTCTCGCACGCGCAGAGCTGGAAAGCGATTGCGACGCAAGTGCTGCGCGACGAAGGCGAGTTGGACGCAGTCGTCACGGCGCCATTGGCGTGAGCGTCTGGCGTCTTGTGCGACAGACGAGCGGCGGCGTGAAGAACAAGAGCGCGTGTGATGCATAGACCGACTGCAGTCTGCTGCGTCGGATAGAGAGAGAGAGTGATCTGTTCGTGCAAATGTGATAGAGGCTTCATCCAGAGAGTCTTGTGCTCGTCCTGAGGCTTGCGATCGCAATCATAGCGGCGACATTCGAGTGGCTCCTCGATCGTCTCTCACGTCGCTCTGTCGCCACTGTGTATGTGGAGCCATCGATTGTGGCGCCTGGTGGCGCATAGCAGTGGTAGCCACTCGGAGCGAAGCCATCGTCCATGGTGCTGAGTGGTGTGCGTCACGATCCAGTGCTGGATCTTGACGACGACGCACAGACGTAACGAACGCACGCGCACGCGGTCTCTATCTCGAGCGCTTTAGGCTTATGATGCATGCACCTCTCATTGTCAAAGTTGCTGCGTCGCGAACGAACGATTGGCATTGCGAGTGTACTCGACACAGTATCGCTGCACCGCTTGCTCCAACCTGATGAGCAAGATCGTCCACGAGACTCCTGTTGCAGTCGACTCGATGCACACTCGTTCGTACTTGCGCAAGCCTGCTGCCGTGCGTGCTATCCAAGTGCCAGAGCAGCAGCAGCCGGCACGAGCGCGCCGATGGACATCGCTGTTCAAGAAACCCAAGCAACAGCTCACGCGCCACAAGAATATCGACTCCAGTCGACAGCAGCACCACGACGCAAAGCCGCGGATCGTGCTCTTACGATCCACCAGAACCCGCCACACACAGGCACACCAGCTGACGACGACTGAAAGCGCAACCAGAGATGCAACGAGCAAGAGCAAACACGACTCAAAAGCATCGTCGCCGCTCCTGAGCGACGAGATCGCACTCCAGTTTGCGCGACTCGCGATGTTCCTACGCACGTGCTAGCGAGAGAGGCTCTTGGATGCAGACAGCGCAACAGAACGGAGACTGCATATGCACTCGTACATGTATCTTCACTTGCGTATCGCTTGCTCTTGCGTCGGACGATCCTCTTGTTGTCTTGGACGGCATCGTCAGCAATACCACAATGTGTAGCTCCGAGATGGCTACACGTTGACAGGTGCCCCTCATTCGGATACATGTCTTTGGTTTTGTATGTAGCGTTGCACATTAGCGACTCGATTGCGCCTCTGCGCAGACTCATCAGGACAGACTGGAAGACTCATACTCATCAGTCAGCAGCTCGTTGCGATCGCTCTTGTCGCCGTGGCGACCTGTGCTTCACTTTCAAACAAGCGATCTTCAGCGCACACCCACCCACGCGCCAGGTCCAGCTCAACGACAATATGGCAACGCCGTTCTACCGCTTTGTCCAGTGCTTTGGACCAGAAGACTCGTTCGCGCCGCGACACCACGCAAGTCAAGCAACACCACCGAATGCCCGTAGCAACACCAATGCTAGCAGAGCTGCATGCATCACCATAGCTCGCACTAGCAGTGACACCTGTCTCGACGCAGTCAAGCGAGCGAAAGCAGAGTCGTCACTTATGCGTACTTGTTGGCAGTACGTCTGTCGTTTTGATGGAGCACGTTAGGTGCGACGCCATTATATGCAGTTTGTATTCTAGAAGGTAGCGAGTTCTAGAACACATCATTGTTCTAGAAGGAAGTTGCAGCCGTAGTGAGACAGCGCTAGGCTAGCACAGTGAGATCGGTTCGATCTCACTCCCCAATATACCAGCATCCGCTCAGGTCCCCTGCGGGGGACCACACACCACACAACAGTCGCCTGTATGCTCTCGCGCCGTCTCCACATCTCTACAGGTCATGGGCCCAACGTAGCGCTGCGCTACACATGTGCAGGAAGACGAATCGATAGCGGCATAATGAAGACGTCCAGACCGAGACGCCAGGGAGAGCGTCCGCTCGTGCATCCGAGCTCTCTTGCTCTCTCATGTACACATGCTTTTGACCACAGCAGAGTTCTCCACTGTGTTGCTCGAGCTGCTGGAGGAGCAAAGCAACCCAAGCACACCGGAGACGCTGCTTCAGTGGAGAGAATAAGGAATGTCGGCCGGCTGACAGACAGAGGTCAGTCCTGGCGGAATCTTGAGCAGGTGCACGCACAAAGCTCTTGCGTGGGCGTGAACCTCGTCCATCCAATGCACGCTGAAGTCGTCCAGCAGCAACAAAACAGGCTCCTCGTCAGCTCGACTTGCGAAGTGATAGTCGACGAACTCCACGTTGAACTCGCTGTTCCACCAGCCGCACTTGTTGTCGTGAATCTGCGCTCCTGTAGAGCGCGTCAGCTTGGCGACGTCACGCCAGACGTGTACACCAAAGCCGCGCCTGTGAGTCTTGTTCTCAGCATGCGTGCTGACGTTCCCTGACGGTGGCGCACGTAGAACGATGAGCTGCGGGTACTGACGCCCGTCCAAGTCCCCCAAGAACATGCCCGTCATTCTCTCCTTGTCCTTGCCGCCGTAGCGGACCCATGTCGTTCGCTCATCGGTCTTGCCGATGGTCCGCCGCGGCAAGTACTCAAAGCAAATGGCTGACTGGTCGGCGTTGTAAACTCGCTGCACTCCAAGCTCGCTCTTGACATGATCAACCGTTGCCCAAAACTGTGCCGCAGCTGACGTCATGTCGTCTGGAGCGCGTTGGCCTTGCCGTGTGCGTGCCCTAATGAAGAGGCTGCGCCGCTGCAAAAAAACGACGCCCGCCACGACCATGACGCGAAGAACACCTGCTCTGGGATGCCCTTGTCGCGCGCTGTGCGGAGTGTTTTGCACCGCAGCATGGCGGCGGACACTGGCACGCCCTAGTGCAGATGCGAAAAGATCCAGCGGCAGAGTGCTTGCCGGCGTCTCTTGACAGATCAGTTGTCGTTCCGGCGTCGCGTCTGCTCCGCTTCTCGGCTGTTGCAGTATTCGAGCACACGCACTCGATCTGCTCCCACTGCGATCTCCATGTGTACATTGCCTTTCGCTGTGTGTCTCGTTTTGGCGGAGCAAGGTGACGGTAGAACTTGTCCAACGTTGCAGCCATGTTTCCAGTGTCGTCAGGGTAGTTGATCACTTGGAGCTTCTTGGCCTTCGTCTCTCAAATGCAGGCGTGCTTCTTCTCCTGGCGGCCCTTTCCATTCGGCCCGCTCCTACGACGACTTGGCATGGCTGGCGGTGTGATCACTGACTGTGTGGCGAGCGTGGAGTGCGGTGTGATCACTGGCTGTGTGGTGAGCTTGGAGTCTTGTGAAGTGCGCTGATTGAGCGCTAACCACCACACGACCAACAGTTTACCAGTTCAAATGGTACTGTCCGGGTCGACAAAAGAAAATCAAAAGTCCCGTTTGATTGGACTAAACCTCTGTCCGGATCAACATAACGTCCGGATCAACATAGGTTTTTCGGTATACCAGCGATATGTCGATATATATATTTGTTGATTGTTACATATGTTCATATTTGAAACAATATTAGATTTGTGTTCAAGACAAGAGACAACGACAGACAGCAAGCGCAAGAGGAACAAGGGCCACAAGAGCAAGACGGCAGTGCCGGCTGTGCGCGAGGGGAAGTGCGCTCGCTGGCGCACACATCGGCGAGATGGAAGAACGAGACGATGGTGGGCGTGGAGATTGACGAGCGCGTGATGCCACGCGTGCATCAAGCGCAAGCGAGCGAAGAGAAGGTCGTGCTGGCGCGATGACAGAAGCGCGAAGGCGACGCATGAGGGCGGTGTAGCACCACGTACGAGCGCGTTGCTGAAGTTGAATCGCGAGTCTGCTAGCACTTCAAGAAGAAGAAGAAGGTCGTAGAGGATGAGAACGCGGCGCCTGAGGACAAGTTGTCGTCGACTGCCGCTGGTACGCGAGCCAAGGACGGACAGTACGAGCTCGAGTAGCCTGACGACGATTGCGCAAAGGATAACGACGAGTAGGGCGATCACGACGCCCAGCGCCATGACAACGACCGCGACAAACAGCCAAACAGCCAGAGACGAGCAGCTTGGCGCAGCAATAGAGTCGCGGCGACAACAACCACGAGAGGCATGAGCGGAAGGACGACGAGGACGACGCAAAGGAGGATGAAGCGATGAACGACGCCGCAGCGACGGACGTCGATGACGACGATGTCAGCAAGACAAGGACACAGACACGGACGACAAGAGCAGCACCACAGCACAAGCAGAGGGTGACGAAGCAAGTACAAGACGACGACAAGCAACACGGGAAGATTTCAAAGAAAACACATGGCGCGGAGCGACGCGAATTGCAAGTCATGGAGGAAGCAGTGCGCAACGGTGTCGCGCGTGCAGTGCCGACGCGTGAGGTGGCAGACCCATGTCGTTGAGGGGGAGTGTTGGCAGTACGTCTGTCGTACTTAGCGGAGCACGTTAGGTGCGACGCCATTATATGCAGTTTGTATTCTAGAAGGTAGCGAGTTCTAGAACACATCATTGTTCTAGAAGGAAGTTGCAGCCGTAGTGAGACAGCGCTAGGCTAGCACAGTGAGATCGGTTCGATCTCACTCCCCAATATACCAGCATCCGCTCAGGTCCCCTGCGGGGGACCACACACCACACAACAGTCGCCTGTATGCTCTCGCGCCGTCTCCACATCTCTACGGTGCAGCAGCACACGCTCAACGAGAGCGCTATTGCAAACACAAACCACACGACGCTAGCTCCACTGACACACCGACACACAAGGAAGATGTGACTGCGCTGCAGCGAGTGCTCATGCCCACGAATTGCCTCTATTAGTCGAATTGATGCCGCTTGCTAACGCCACAAGCGAACTCTGTGTTGTCTGTCCATTGTGTCAGTTCGTGTGAGTGTGAGCACGATCGTCTCCATTTCAAGCGCCCGAGTGCGACGACGCCCTAGTCAGACTGCTGAACGCACAGGACACAAACGCACATCATATCTCAATCGTTTCCAATCAACAGTACGTGTGCATTGCGCTTAGGTACTACGGAGCATGGCGGGGAGCGTGTGCCTCAGAGTGGCGCAAGGAGATGAAAGAAGCTCCATACGGCGACTTGGATCACCGTGGTCTTGAAGCTGACATGCCAAACTGCCTTACGGCAGGTCGTTCGGGTTGGACTTTTGGCACTTGACAGAGTTGGCGTTCCACCGGCAACCTGGAGTAGAGGTGCACGTGGCAATGTCCGTGATGGACTTGCACTTCAACGCCGACGATGGAGACGGGGTCGGTGCAGTCGTTGGCGCAGTCGTCGGTGCAGTCGTCGGTGCAGTCGTCGGTGCAGTCGTCGGTGCAGTCGTCGGTGCAGTCGTTGGCGCAGTCGTTGGCGCAGTCGTCGGTGCAGTCGTCGGCGCAGTCGTCGGTGCAGTCGTCGGTGCAGTCGTCGGTGCAGTCGTCGGTGCAGTCGTTGGCGCAGTCGTCGGTGCAGGACCTTGCTGACCAGGGTTCGACGGCTTGCCAGTCGTGGACGCAGGCGCCGGTGCCTGCTGACCAGGGTTCGACGGCTTGCTGGTGGTCGCGGCCGGCGCTGGAGCCTGCTGACCAGGGTTCGACGGCTTGCCAGTCGTGGACGCAGGCGCCGGTGCCTGCTGACCAGGGTTCGACGGCTTGCCAGTCGTGGACGCAGGCGCCGGTGCCTGCTGACCAGGGTTCGACGGCTTGCTGGTGGTCGCGGCCGGCGCTGGAGCCTGCTGACCAGGGTTCGACGGCTTGCCAGTCGTGGACGCAGGCGCTGGAGCCTGCTGGCCAGGGTTCGATGGCTTGCTGGTGGTCGCGGCCGGCGCTTGTGCAGGTGCCTGCTGGCCCGGCGTGGTTGGCTTGCCAGTCGTGGACGCTTGTGCAGGTGCCTGCTGGCCCGGCGTGGCTGGCTTCACTGGCGCTGCTGTCGTCGTAGCGCCGGTCCCGACGACAATCTCAGGCTTCGACGTGAGTCCGCAACCAAGCGGCTGCTGCGCGTTGGTGTTGGTGTTGTCCGCCGGCTTTGCGCTGCTGCCGCACCCGATCGAAGGGAAGACGCATCCCCACGTCGTGCCCGTGACGACCTGGCACTTGGCGTCCTCCTTCGCGACGCAGCTCTTGCCGTTGTGCGACGGCAGGTGCGCGTGGCAGTCCTTGACCGCGACGTCGCCCTTGAGCGGACAGGCTTGGCCGGCAGGGAAGGCGCCGGCGCCCGAGCAGACAGCGCCGCGCGTGCTCGGCACGGCGTACGTCGCGTCCTTGCAGACAGAGACGTCGGTGGCCGCGACGCTCGCGAGCGCCAGCGCTGCGACGACCACGGCGCTGTGGATGCCAAAGTACTTCATCGTCGTTGGAGTGGAGTGGCGTGGAGTGCGTGACGCGACGTGAAGTGGGGAGCTTGGATCGAATCGACCGAGGCGAGACGATAGAGGAGTGAGGTGAGACTCGCTCGAGCAAATTGAAAAGTGAGCGCTCGTGTGCGAGTGCGAGCGCACGCGTGGGCGAGTTCTGTGTGGGATGTTGTGCGCACGCTTTGTGGTCGGGGCACTGAGCTCTCTAGTCCGCCGCCGAGTTCAAGGCAGCTGTCGTTCAGTCGTGGGCTAATCCATCGCGCTTGGACTCCTCCACGCGCTGGTGTTGTTCGATCGTAGAGTCGGTGACGAGCGCACGCACTAGTTTGCACTAGTACTTGCCAGATCTGTTCACTTCATGCTGCACACTCCCTGGCCAGTACTCGCTCCCTGGCATCTGGCGGCTGACATCTGGCGTCTGGCATCAGTACAGTAAGTATCTGGTACGAAGACTGTTGAATGCCATGCTATAATAGCGTGTTGCGAAAAATGTGGTGCTATACTAGCACTGTGCGACGAATGCCTGTGCGTGTACCTGACACCTGACACCTGACACCTGACACCTGACACCTGACACCTGATACTTGGAAAACTGTAATACGAGCTTGCACGATTCGCACACGGCACTGACGCAGTGTAGCGACCAACCGACTGACGCAGTGTAGCGACCACGTGGCTTTTGTGTTGTAGTTCGAGAGCTGGAGCTCAAGAACTCGAGCTCGAGCTAATCATCATCGACTTGGAACTACACTTATGTACGTACTGTATTGGGACATCCTAGGATTCGCATTGCTCCTATAATTGTCGGAGCCGTCCATCATCAGATGTACTGGCTCGTTTTCGGGGCTGGCAATGCACGACACTACGCTATAGTACTAGTGCTTACAACACCGCCAGTCTCCAAGAGACACCATTACTCGCGCTCACAGACACCAGACACGGCTTCAAGCTCAGCTTGCGCACGCTACGCTGACGACATCGGCGAAATCATCGAGTGTGCTTCTGGTAGTACTAGTAGTGTACTTCCGGTAGTACCATCGAGCACAGCACAAGTGCAACGCCGAGTCCGCGTTGCTGTTGAGCTTGACGCTACACCTTGGCGCTGCACCTCAGCGAGCAGTATTCGCACTCCGACGTGCACGCGTATGGTATCTGCACACCTTACTGCAAGGCGTTGTTCCTATGAACGTGGTTCTGTTTCAGCCCCGCCAATTGATGAGCTGTATGCAGTTGGCACTGAAGTCGCGCTCAGAGAAGCGTTGAGCTGTGCTAGTGGCATGGGCGCACTTCGCATCCAGATAACGTTGGAAGTGACTCTTAGCACTTGTGTCGAGAACTCACGGCCAAAGTGCGAGTAGTCCAGGAGGGATTCACCTTGACGCGTGCGTCGAGAAGGCGGAGAATAGCGTGCCCATAACTGTCGTTGGTACCATTGCACTTACTATCAGCGTTAACGAGGCCGACTCACTCGAGCACTACCAGTAGTACGGCTGCAAGATGTAGGACACGCAGGCATGGACATGACTTGCGCTAGCGGTGCTCAACAAGCGAGATCAGACCAGACCAAACCAGACCAGGATCAGTAGGGACGGATGCAAACAGTCTTCCACTTTCCATTGAATCCGATTACCGCCGTCTCGGAGCTTAGTCGGTCGTGCTGTCGTCGTTCAATCCCGCGTTCGGGTTGGACTTTTGGCACTTGACAGAGTTGGCGTTCCACCGGCAACCTGGAGTAGAGGTGCACGTGGCAATGTCCATGATGGACTTGCACTTCAACGCCGACGATGGAGACGGGGTCGGTGCAGTCGTTGGCGCAGTCGTCGGTGCAGTCGTCGGCGCAGTCGTCGGTGCAGTCGTCGGTGCAGTCGTCGGTGCAGTCGTCGGTGCAGTCGTCGGTGCAGTCGTCGGTGCAGTCGTCGGTGCAGTCGTCGGTGCAGTCGTTGGCGCAGTCGTTGGCGCAGTCGTCGGTGCAGTCGTCGGCGCAGTCGTCGGTGCAGTCGTCGGTGCAGTCGTCGGTGCAGTCGTCGGTGCAGTCGTTGGCGCAGTCGTCGGTGCAGGACCTTGCTGACCAGGGTTCGACGGCTTGCCAGTCGTGGACGCAGGCGCCGGTGCCTGCTGACCAGGGTTCGACGGCTTGCTGGTGGTCGCGGCCGGCGCTGGAGCCTGCTGACCAGGGTTCGACGGCTTGCCAGTCGTGGACGCAGGCGCCGGTGCCTGCTGACCAGGGTTCGACGGCTTGCCAGTCGTGGACGCAGGCGCCGGTGCCTGCTGACCAGGGTTCGACGGCTTGCTGGTGGTCGCGGCCGGCGCTGGAGCCTGCTGACCAGGGTTCGACGGCTTGCCAGTCGTGGACGCAGGCGCTGGAGCCTGCTGGCCAGGGTTCGATGGCTTGCTGGTGGTCGCGGCCGGCGCTTGTGCAGGTGCCTGCTGGCCCGGCGTGGTTGGCTTGCCAGTCGTGGACGCTTGTGCAGGTGCCTGCTGGCCCGGCGTGGCTGGCTTCACTGGCGCTGCTGTCGTCGTAGCGCCGGTCCCGACGACAATCTCAGGCTTCGACGTGAGTCCGCAACCAAGCGGCTGCTGCGCGTTGGTGTTGGTGTTGTCCGCCGGCTTTGCGCTGCTGCCGCACCCGATCGAAGGGAAGACGCATCCCCACGTCGTGCCCGTGACGACCTGGCACTTGGCGTCCTCCTTCGCGACGCAGCTCTTGCCGTTGTGCGACGGCAGGTGCGCGTGGCAGTCCTTGACCGCGACGTCGCCCTTGAGCGGACAGGCTTGGCCGGCAGGGAAGGCGCCGGCGCCCGAGCAGACAGCGCCGCGCGTGCTCGGCACGGCGTACGTCGCGTCCTTGCAGACAGAGACGTCGGTGGCCGCGACGCTCGCGAGCGCCAGCGCTGCGACGACCACGGCGCTGTGGATGCCAAAGTACTTCATCGTCGTTGGAGTGGAGTGGCGTGGAGTGCGTGACGCGACGTGAAGTGGGGAGCTTGGATCGAATCGACCGAGGCGAGACGATAGAGGAGTGAGGTGAGACTCGCTCGAGCAAATTGAAAAGTGAGCGCTCGTGTGCGAGTGCGAGCGCACGCGTGGGCGAGTTCTGTGTGGGATGTTGTGCGCACGCTTTGTGGTCGGGGCACTGAGCTCTCTAGTCCGCCGCCGAGTTCAAGGCAGCTGTCGTTCAGTCGTGGGCTAATCCATCGCGCTTGGACTCCTCCACGCGCTGGTGTTGTTCGATCGTAGAGTCGGTGACGAGCGCACGCACTAGTTTGCACTAGTACTTGCCAGATCTGTTCACTTCATGCTGCACACTCCCTGGCCAGTACTCGCTCCCTGGCATCTGGCGGCTGACATCTGGCGTCTGGCATCAGTACAGTAAGTATCTGGTACGAAGACTGTTGAATGCCATGCTATAATAGCGTGTTGCGAAAAATGTGGTGCTATACTAGCACTGTGCGACGAATGCCTGTGCGTGTACCTGACACCTGACACCTGACACCTGACACCTGACACCTGACACCTGATACTTGGAAAACTGTAATACGAGCTTGCACGATTCGCACACGGCACTGACGCAGTGTAGCGACCAACCGACTGACGCAGTGTAGCGACCACGTGGCTTTTGTGTTGTAGTTCGAGAGCTGGAGCTCAAGAACTCGAGCTCGAGCTAATCATCATCGACTTGGAACTACACTTATGTACGTACTGTATTGGGACATCCTAGGATTCGCATTGCTCCTATAATTGTCGGAGCCGTCCATCATCAGATGTACTGGCTCGTTTTCGGGGCTGGCAATGCACGACACTACGCTATAGTACTAGTGCTTACAACACCGCCAGTCTCCAAGAGACACCATTACTCGCGCTCACAGACACCAGACACGGCTTCAAGCTCAGCTTGCGCACGCTACGCTGACGACATCGGCGAAATCATCGAGTGTGCTTCTGGTAGTACTAGTAGTGTACTTCCGGTAGTACCATCGAGCACAGCACAAGTGCAACGCCGAGTCCGCGTTGCTGTTGAGCTTGACGCTACACCTTGGCGCTGCACCTCAGCGAGCAGTATTCGCACTCCGACGTGCACGCGTATGGTATCTGCACACCTTACTGCAAGGCGTTGTTCCTATGAACGTGGTTCTGTTTCAGCCCCGCCAATTGATGAGCTGTATGCAGTTGGCACTGAAGTCGCGCTCAGAGAAGCGTTGAGCTGTGCTAGTGGCATGGGCGCACTTCGCATCCAGATAACGTTGGAAGTGACTCTTAGCACTTGTGTCGAGAACTCACGGCCAAAGTGCGAGTAGTCCAGGAGGGATTCACCTTGACGCGTGCGTCGAGAAGGCGGAGAATAGCGTGCCCATAACTGTCGTTGGTACCATTGCACTTACTATCAGCGTTAACGAGGCCGACTCACTCGAGCACTACCAGTAGTACGGCTGCAAGATGTAGGACACGCAGGCATGGACATGACTTGCGCTAGCGGTGCTCAACAAGCGAGATCAGACCAGACCAAACCAGACCAGGATCAGTAGGGACGGATGCAAACAGTCTTCCACTTTCCATTGAATCCGATTACCGCCGTCTCGGAGCTTAGTCGGTCGTGCTGTCGTCGTTCAATCCCGCGTTCGGGTTGGACTTTTGGCACTTGACAGAGTTGGCGTTCCACCGGCAACCTGGAGTAGAGGTGCACGTGGCAATGTCCATGATGGACTTGCACTTCAACGCCGACGATGGAGACGGGGTCGGTGCAGTCGTTGGCGCAGTCGTTGGCGCAGTCGTCGGTGCAGTCGTCGGCAGTCGTCGGTGCAGTCGTCGGTGCAGTCGTCGGTGCAGTCGTCGGTGCAGTCGTCGGTGCAGTCGTCGGTGCAGTCGGTCGGTGGCGAGTCGTTGGCGCAGTCGTCGGTGCAGTCGTCGGCGCAGTCGTCGGGGCAGTCGCGGTGCAGTTCGTCGTGCAGTCGTCGGTGCAGTCGTTGGCGCAGTCGTCGTGCAGGCCTTGCTGACCAGGGTTCGACGGCTTGCCAGTGTGGACGCAGGCGCCGGTGCCTGCTGCCAGGGTTCGAAGGCTTGCTGGGGGTCGCCGGCCTGCGCTGGACCTGCCGACCAGGTTTCGACGGCTTGTGCCAGTCGTGGACGCAGGCGCCCGGTGCCTGCTGACCAGGGTTCGACGGCTTGCCAGGTCGTGGACGCAGGCGCGGTGCTGCTGACCAGGGTTCGACGGATTGCTGGTGGTCGAGGCCGGCGCTGGAGCCTGCTGCCGGGTTCGACTGCTTGCCAGTCTGGGACGCAGGCGCTGGAGCCTGCTGGACAGGGTTCGACTGCTTTCGCTTGGTGGTCCGGGCCCCGGCGCTGGAGCCTGCTGAACAGGGGTTCGACTGCGTTGCCAGTCTGGACGACAGGCCCCCCCCGGGCCTGCTGACCAGGGTTCGACAGGCTTGCCAGTCGTGGACGCAGGCGCCGGTGCCTGCTGACCAGGGGGGTCGGCGGCTTGCTTGGTGGTCGCGGGCGCGGCGCTGGGGCCATGCTGACCAGGGTTTAGACGCTTGCCAGTCGTGGACGCAGCGCTGGAGCCTGCTGGCCAGGGTTCGACGGCTTGCTGGTGGTCGCGGTCGGCGCTTGTGCAGGTGCCTGCTGGCCCGGCGTGGTTGGCTTTGCCAGTCGTGGACGCTTGTGCAGGTGCCTGCTGGCCCGGCGTGGCTGGCTTCACTGGCGCTGCTGTCGTCGTAGCGCCGGTCCCGACGACAATCTCAGGCTTCGACGTGAGTCCGCAACCAAGCGGCTGCTGCGCGTTGGTGTTGGTGTTGTCCGCCGGCTTTGCGCTGCTGCCGCACCCGATCGAAGGGAAGACGCATCCCCACGTCGTGCCCGTGACGACCTGGCACTTGGCGTCCTCCTTCGCGACGCAGCTCTTGCCGTTGTGCGACGGCAGGTGCGCGTGGCAGTCCTTGACCGCGACGTCGCCCTTGAGCGGACAGGCTTGGCCGGCAGGGAAGGCGCCGGCGCCCGAGCAGACAGCGCCGCGCGTGCTCGGCACGGCGTACGTCGCGTCCTTGCAGACAGAGACGTCGGTGGCCGCGACGCTCGCGAGCGCCAGCGCTGCGACGACCACGGCGCTGTGGATGCCAAAGTACTTCATCGTCGTTGGAGTGGAGTGGCGTGGAGTGCGTGACGCGACGTGAAGTGGGGAGCTTGGATCGAATCGACCGAGGCGAGACGATAGAGGAGTGAGGTGAGACTCGCTCGAGCAAATTGAAAAGTGAGCGCTCGTGTGCGAGTGCGAGCGCACGCGTGGGCGAGTTCTGTGTGGGATGTTGTGCGCACGCTTTGTGGTCGGGGCACTGAGCTCTCTAGTCCGCCGCCGAGTTCAAGGCAGCTGTCGTTCAGTCGTGGGCTAATCCATCGCGCTTGGACTCCTCCACGCGCTGGTGTTGTTCGATCGTAGAGTCGGTGACGAGCGCACGCACTAGTTTGCACTAGTACTTGCCAGATCTGTTCACTTCATGCTGCACACTCCCTGGCCAGTACTCGCTCCCTGGCATCTGGCGGCTGACATCTGGCGTCTGGCATCAGTACAGTAAGTATCTGGTACGAAGACTGTTGAATGCCATGCTATAATAGCGTGTTGCGAAAAATGTGGTGCTATACTAGCACTGTGCGACGAATGCCTGTGCGTGTACCTGACACCTGACACCTGACACCTGACACCTGACACCTGACACCTGATACTTGGAAAACTGTAATACGAGCTTGCACGATTCGCACACGGCACTGACGCAGTGTAGCGACCAACCGACTGACGCAGTGTAGCGACCACGTGGCTTTTGTGTTGTAGTTCGAGAGCTGGAGCTCAAGAACTCGAGCTCGAGCTAATCATCATCGACTTGGAACTACACTTATGTACGTACTGTATTGGGACATCCTAGGATTCGCATTGCTCCTATAATTGTCGGAGCCGTCCATCATCAGATGTACTGGCTCGTTTTCGGGGCTGGCAATGCACGACACTACGCTATAGTACTAGTGCTTACAACACCGCCAGTCTCCAAGAGACACCATTACTCGCGCTCACAGACACCAGACACGGCTTCAAGCTCAGCTTGCGCACGCTACGCTGACGACATCGGCGAAATCATCGAGTGTGCTTCTGGTAGTACTAGTAGTGTACTTCCGGTAGTACCATCGAGCACAGCACAAGTGCAACGCCGAGTCCGCGTTGCTGTTGAGCTTGACGCTACACCTTGGCGCTGCACCTCAGCGAGCAGTATTCGCACTCCGACGTGCACGCGTATGGTATCTGCACACCTTACTGCAAGGCGTTGTTCCTATGAACGTGGTTCTGTTTCAGCCCCGCCAATTGATGAGCTGTATGCAGTTGGCACTGAAGTCGCGCTCAGAGAAGCGTTGAGCTGTGCTAGTGGCATGGGCGCACTTCGCATCCAGATAACGTTGGAAGTGACTCTTAGCACTTGTGTCGAGAACTCACGGCCAAAGTGCGAGTAGTCCAGGAGGGATTCACCTTGACGCGTGCGTCGAGAAGGCGGAGAATAGCGTGCCCATAACTGTCGTTGGTACCATTGCACTTACTATCAGCGTTAACGAGGCCGACTCACTCGAGCACTACCAGTAGTACGGCTGCAAGATGTAGGACACGCAGGCATGGACATGACTTGCGCTAGCGGTGCTCAACAAGCGAGATCAGACCAGACCAAACCAGACCAGGATCAGTAGGGACGGATGCAAACAGTCTTCCACTTTCCATTGAATCCGATTACCGCCGTCTCGGAGCTTAGTCGGTCGTGCTGTCGTCGTTCAATCCCGCGTTCGGGTTGGACTTTTGGCACTTGACAGAGTTGGCGTTCCACCGGCAACCTGGAGTAGAGGTGCACGTGGCAATGTCCATGATGGACTTGCACTTCAACGCCGACGATGGAGACGGGGTCGGTGCAGTCGTTGGCGCAGTCGTTGGCGCAGTCGTCGGTGCAGTCGTCGGCGCAGTCGTCGGTGCAGTCGTCGGTGCAGTCGTCGGTGCAGTCGTCGGTGCAGTCGTCGGTGCAGTCGTCGGTGCAGTCGTCGGTGCAGTCGTCGGTGCAGTCGTCGGTGCAGTCGTCGGTGCAGTCGTCGGTGCAGTCGTCGGTGCAGTCGTCGGTGCAGTCGTCGGTGCAGTCGTCGGTGCAGTCGTCGGTGCAGTCGTTGGCGCAGTCGTCGGTGCAGGACCTTGCTGACCAGGGTTCGACGGCTTGCCAGTCGTGGACGCAGGCGCCGGTGCCTGCTGACCAGGGTTCGACGGCTTGCTGGTGGTCGCGGCCGGCGCTGGAGCCTGCTGACCAGGGTTCGACGGCTTGCCAGTCGTGGACGCAGGCGCCGGTGCCTGCTGACCAGGGTTCGACGGCTTGCCAGTCGTGGACGCAGGCGCCGGTGCCTGCTGACCAGGGTTCGACGGCTTGCTGGTGGTCGCGGCCGGCGCTGGAGCCTGCTGACCAGGGTTCGACGGCTTGCCAGTCGTGGACGCAGGCGCTGGAGCCTGCTGGCCAGGGTTCGACGGCTTGCTGGTGGTCGCGGTCGGCGCTTGTGCAGGTGCCTGCTGGCCCGGCGTGGTTGGCTTGCCAGTCGTGGACGCTTGTGCAGGTGCCTGCTGGCCCGGCGTGGCTGGCTTCACTGGCGCTGCTGTCGTCGTAGCGCCGGTCCCGACGACAATCTCAGGCTTCGACGTGAGTCCGCAACCAAGCGGCTGCTGCGCGTTGGTGTTGGTGTTGTCCGCCGGCTTTGCGCTGCTGCCGCACCCGATCGAAGGGAAGACGCATCCCCACGTCGTGCCCGTGACGACCTGGCACTTGGCGTCCTCCTTCGCGACGCAGCTCTTGCCGTTGTGCGACGGCAGGTGCGCGTGGCAGTCCTTGACCGCGACGTCGCCCTTGAGCGGACAGGCTTGGCCGGCAGGGAAGGCGCCGGCGCCCGAGCAGACAGCGCCGCGCGTGCTCGGCACGGCGTACGTCGCGTCCTTGCAGACAGAGACGTCGGTGGCCGCGACGCTCGCGAGCGCCAGCGCTGCGACGACCACGGCGCTGTGGATGCCAAAGTACTTCATCGTCGTTGGAGTGGAGTGGCGTGGAGTGCGTGACGCGACGTGAAGTGGGGAGCTTGGATCGAATCGACCGAGGCGAGACGATAGAGGAGTGAGGTGAGACTCGCTCGAGCAAATTGAAAAGTGAGCGCTCGTGTGCGAGTGCGAGCGCACGCGTGGGCGAGTTCTGTGTGGGATGTTGTGCGCACGCTTTGTGGTCGGGGCACTGAGCTCTCTAGTCCGCCGCCGAGTTCAAGGCAGCTGTCGTTCAGTCGTGGGCTAATCCATCGCGCTTGGACTCCTCCACGCGCTGGTGTTGTTCGATCGTAGAGTCGGTGACGAGCGCACGCACTAGTTTGCACTAGTACTTGCCAGATCTGTTCACTTCATGCTGCACACTCCCTGGCCAGTACTCGCTCCCTGGCATCTGGCGGCTGACATCTGGCGTCTGGCATCAGTACAGTAAGTATCTGGTACGAAGACTGTTGAATGCCATGCTATAATAGCGTGTTGCGAAAAATGTGGTGCTATACTAGCACTGTGCGACGAATGCCTGTGCGTGTACCTGACACCTGACACCTGACACCTGACACCTGACACCTGACACCTGATACTTGGAAAACTGTAATACGAGCTTGCACGATTCGCACACGGCACTGACGCAGTGTAGCGACCAACCGACTGACGCAGTGTAGCGACCACGTGGCTTTTGTGTTGTAGTTCGAGAGCTGGAGCTCAAGAACTCGAGCTCGAGCTAATCATCATCGACTTGGAACTACACTTATGTACGTACTGTATTGGGACATCCTAGGATTCGCATTGCTCCTATAATTGTCGGAGCCGTCCATCATCAGATGTACTGGCTCGTTTTCGGGGCTGGCAATGCACGACACTACGCTATAGTACTAGTGCTTACAACACCGCCAGTCTCCAAGAGACACCATTACTCGCGCTCACAGACACCAGACACGGCTTCAAGCTCAGCTTGCGCACGCTACGCTGACGACATCGGCGAAATCATCGAGTGTGCTTCTGGTAGTACTAGTAGTGTACTTCCGGTAGTACCATCGAGCACAGCACAAGTGCAACGCCGAGTCCGCGTTGCTGTTGAGCTTGACGCTACACCTTGGCGCTGCACCTCAGCGAGCAGTATTCGCACTCCGACGTGCACGCGTATGGTATCTGCACACCTTACTGCAAGGCGTTGTTCCTATGAACGTGGTTCTGTTTCAGCCCCGCCAATTGATGAGCTGTATGCAGTTGGCACTGAAGTCGCGCTCAGAGAAGCGTTGAGCTGTGCTAGTGGCATGGGCGCACTTCGCATCCAGATAACGTTGGAAGTGACTCTTAGCACTTGTGTCGAGAACTCACGGCCAAAGTGCGAGTAGTCCAGGAGGGATTCACCTTGACGCGTGCGTCGAGAAGGCGGAGAATAGCGTGCCCATAACTGTCGTTGGTACCATTGCACTTACTATCAGCGTTAACGAGGCCGACTCACTCGAGCACTACCAGTAGTACGGCTGCAAGATGTAGGACACGCAGGCATGGACATGACTTGCGCTAGCGGTGCTCAACAAGCGAGATCAGACCAGACCAAACCAGACCAGGATCAGTAGGGACGGATGCAAACAGTCTTCCACTTTCCATTGAATCCGATTACCGCCGTCTCGGAGCTTAGTCGGTCGTGCTGTCGTCGTTCAATCCCGCGTTCGGGTTGGACTTTTGGCACTTGACAGAGTTGGCGTTCCACCGGCAACCTGGAGTAGAGGTGCACGTGGCAATGTCCATGATGGACTTGCACTTCAACGCCGACGATGGAGACGGGGTCGGTGCAGTCGTTGGCGCAGTCGTTGGCGCAGTCGTCGGTGCAGTCGTCGGCGCAGTCGTCGGTGCAGTCGTCGGTGCAGTCGTCGGTGCAGTCGTCGGTGCAGTCGTCGGTGCAGTCGTCGGTGCAGTCGTCGGTGCAGTCGTCGGTGCAGTCGTCGGTGCAGTCGTCGGTGCAGTCGTCGGTGCAGTCGTCGGTGCAGTCGTCGGTGCAGTCGTCGGTGCAGTCGTCGGTGCAGTCGTCGGTGCAGTCGTCGGTGCAGTCGTCGGTGCAGTCGTCGGTGCAGTCGTCGGTGCAGTCGTCGGTGCAGTCGTTGGCGCAGTCGTCGGTGCAGGACCTTGCTGACCAGGGTTCGACGGCTTGCCAGTCGTGGACGCAGGCGCCGGTGCCTGCTGACCAGGGTTCGACGGCTTGCTGGTGGTCGCGGCCGGCGCCTGGAGCCTGCTGACCAGGGTTCGACGGCTTGCCAGTCGTGGACGCAGGCGCTGGAGCCTGCTGGCCAGGGTTCGACGGCTTGCTGGTGGTCGCGGTCGGCGCTTGTGCAGGTGCCTGCTGGCCCGGCGTGGTTGGCTTGCCAGTCGTGGACGCTTGTGCAGGTGCCTGCTGGCCCGGCGTGGCTGGCTTCACTGGCGCTGCTGTCGTCGTAGCGCCGGTCCCGACGACAATCTCAGGCTTCGACGTGAGTCCGCAACCAAGCGGCTGCTGCGCGTTGGTGTTGGTGTTGTCCGCCGGCTTTGCGCTGCTGCCGCACCCGATCGAAGGGAAGACGCATCCCCACGTCGTGCCCGTGACGACCTGGCACTTGGCGTCCTCCTTCGCGACGCAGCTCTTGCCGTTGTGCGACGGCAGGTGCGCGTGGCAGTCCTTGACCGCGACGTCGCCCTTGAGCGGACAGGCTTGGCCGGCAGGGAAGGCGCCGGCGCCCGAGCAGACAGCGCCGCGCGTGCTCGGCACGGCGTACGTCGCGTCCTTGCAGACAGAGACGTCGGTGGCCGCGACGCTCGCGAGCGCCAGCGCTGCGACGACCACGGCGCTGTGGATGCCAAAGTACTTCATCGTCGTTGGAGTGGAGTGGCGTGGAGTGCGTGACGCGACGTGAAGTGGGGAGCTTGGATCGAATCGACCGAGGCGAGACGATAGAGGAGTGAGGTGAGACTCGCTCGAGCAAATTGAAAAGTGAGCGCTCGTGTGCGAGTGCGAGCGCACGCGTGGGCGAGTTCTGTGTGGGATGTTGTGCGCACGCTTTGTGGTCGGGGCACTGAGCTCTCTAGTCCGCCGCCGAGTTCAAGGCAGCTGTCGTTCAGTCGTGGGCTAATCCATCGCGCTTGGACTCCTCCACGCGCTGGTGTTGTTCGATCGTAGAGTCGGTGACGAGCGCACGCACTAGTTTGCACTAGTACTTGCCAGATCTGTTCACTTCATGCTGCACACTCCCTGGCCAGTACTCGCTCCCTGGCATCTGGCGGCTGACATCTGGCGTCTGGCATCAGTACAGTAAGTATCTGGTACGAAGACTGTTGAATGCCATGCTATAATAGCGTGTTGCGAAAAATGTGGTGCTATACTAGCACTGTGCGACGAATGCCTGTGCGTGTACCTGACACCTGACACCTGACACCTGACACCTGACACCTGACACCTGATACTTGGAAAACTGTAATACGAGCTTGCACGATTCGCACACGGCACTGACGCAGTGTAGCGACCAACCGACTGACGCAGTGTAGCGACCACGTGGCTTTTGTGTTGTAGTTCGAGAGCTGGAGCTCAAGAACTCGAGCTCGAGCTAATCATCATCGACTTGGAACTACACTTATGTACGTACTGTATTGGGACATCCTAGGATTCGCATTGCTCCTATAATTGTCGGAGCCGTCCATCATCAGATGTACTGGCTCGTTTTCGGGGCTGGCAATGCACGACACTACGCTATAGTACTAGTGCTTACAACACCGCCAGTCTCCAAGAGACACCATTACTCGCGCTCACAGACACCAGACACGGCTTCAAGCTCAGCTTGCGCACGCTACGCTGACGACATCGGCGAAATCATCGAGTGTGCTTCTGGTAGTACTAGTAGTGTACTTCCGGTAGTACCATCGAGCACAGCACAAGTGCAACGCCGAGTCCGCGTTGCTGTTGAGCTTGACGCTACACCTTGGCGCTGCACCTCAGCGAGCAGTATTCGCACTCCGACGTGCACGCGTATGGTATCTGCACACCTTACTGCAAGGCGTTGTTCCTATGAACGTGGTTCTGTTTCAGCCCCGCCAATTGATGAGCTGTATGCAGTTGGCACTGAAGTCGCGCTCAGAGAAGCGTTGAGCTGTGCTAGTGGCATGGGCGCACTTCGCATCCAGATAACGTTGGAAGTGACTCTTAGCACTTGTGTCGAGAACTCACGGCCAAAGTGCGAGTAGTCCAGGAGGGATTCACCTTGACGCGTGCGTCGAGAAGGCGGAGAATAGCGTGCCCATAACTGTCGTTGGTACCATTGCACTTACTATCAGCGTTAACGAGGCCGACTCACTCGAGCACTACCAGTAGTACGGCTGCAAGATGTAGGACACGCAGGCATGGACATGACTTGCGCTAGCGGTGCTCAACAAGCGAGATCAGACCAGACCAAACCAGACCAGGATCAGTAGGGACGGATGCAAACAGTCTTCCACTTTCCATTGAATCCGATTACCGCCGTCTCGGAGCTTAGTCGGTCGTGCTGTCGTCGTTCAATCCCGCGTTCGGGTTGGACTTTTGGCACTTGACAGAGTTGGCGTTCCACCGGCAACCTGGAGTAGAGGTGCACGTGGCAATGTCCATGATGGACTTGCACTTCAACGCCGACGATGGAGACGGGGTCGGTGCAGTCGTTGGCGCAGTCGTTGGCGCAGTCGTCGGTGCAGTCGTCGGCGCAGTCGTCGGTGCAGTCGTCGGTGCAGTCGGTGCAGTCGTCGGTGCAGTCGTCGGTGCAGTCGTCGGTGCAGTCGTCGGTGCAGTCGTCGGTGCAGTCGTCGGTGCAGTCGTCGGTGCAGTCGTCGGTGCAGTCGTCGGTGCAGTCGTCGGTGCAGTCGTCGGTGCAGTCGTCGGTGCAGTCGTCGGTGCAGTCGTCGGTGCAGTCGTTGGCGCAGTCGTCGGTGCAGGACCTTGCTGACCAGGGTTCGACGGCTTGCCAGTCGTGGACGCAGGCGCCGGTGCCTGCTGACCAGGGTTCGACGGCTTGCTGGTGGTCGCGGCCGGCGCTGGAGCCTGCTGACCAGGGTTCGACGGCTTGCCAGTCGTGGACGCAGGCGCTGGAGCCTGCTGGCCAGGGTTCGACGGCTTGCTGGTGGTCGCGGTCGGCGCTTGTGCAGGTGCCTGCTGGCCCGGCGTGGTTGGCTTGCCAGTCGTGGACGCTTGTGCAGGTGCCTGCTGGCCCGGCGTGGCTGGCTTCACTGGCGCTGCTGTCGTCGTAGCGCCGGTCCCGACGACAATCTCAGGCTTCGACGTGAGTCCGCAACCAAGCGGCTGCTGCGCGTTGGTGTTGGTGTTGTCCGCCGGCTTTGCGCTGCTGCCGCACCCGATCGAAGGGAAGACGCATCCCCACGTCGTGCCCGTGACGACCTGGCACTTGGCGTCCTCCTTCGCGACGCAGCTCTTGCCGTTGTGCGACGGCAGGTGCGCGTGGCAGTCCTTGACCGCGACGTCGCCCTTGAGCGGACAGGCTTGGCCGGCAGGGAAGGCGCCGGCGCCCGAGCAGACAGCGCCGCGCGTGCTCGGCACGGCGTACGTCGCGTCCTTGCAGACAGAGACGTCGGTGGCCGCGACGCTCGCGAGCGCCAGCGCTGCGACGACCACGGCGCTGTGGATGCCAAAGTACTTCATCGTCGTTGGAGTGGAGTGGCGTGGAGTGCGTGACGCGACGTGAAGTGGGGAGCTTGGATCGAATCGACCGAGGCGAGACGATAGAGGAGTGAGGTGAGACTCGCTCGAGCAAATTGAAAAGTGAGCGCTCGTGTGCGAGTGCGAGCGCACGCGTGGGCGAGTTCTGTGTGGGATGTTGTGCGCACGCTTTGTGGTCGGGGCACTGAGCTCTCTAGTCCGCCGCCGAGTTCAAGGCAGCTGTCGTTCAGTCGTGGGCTAATCCATCGCGCTTGGACTCCTCCACGCGCTGGTGTTGTTCGATCGTAGAGTCGGTGACGAGCGCACGCACTAGTTTGCACTAGTACTTGCCAGATCTGTTCACTTCATGCTGCACACTCCCTGGCCAGTACTCGCTCCCTGGCATCTGGCGGCTGACATCTGGCGTCTGGCATCAGTACAGTAAGTATCTGGTACGAAGACTGTTGAATGCCATGCTATAATAGCGTGTTGCGAAAAATGTGGTGCTATACTAGCACTGTGCGACGAATGCCTGTGCGTGTACCTGACACCTGACACCTGACACCTGACACCTGACACCTGACACCTGATACTTGGAAAACTGTAATACGAGCTTGCACGATTCGCACACGGCACTGACGCAGTGTAGCGACCAACCGACTGACGCAGTGTAGCGACCACGTGGCTTTTGTGTTGTAGTTCGAGAGCTGGAGCTCAAGAACTCGAGCTCGAGCTAATCATCATCGACTTGGAACTACACTTATGTACGTACTGTATTGGGACATCCTAGGATTCGCATTGCTCCTATAATTGTCGGAGCCGTCCATCATCAGATGTACTGGCTCGTTTTCGGGGCTGGCAATGCACGACACTACGCTATAGTACTAGTGCTTACAACACCGCCAGTCTCCAAGAGACACCATTACTCGCGCTCACAGACACCAGACACGGCTTCAAGCTCAGCTTGCGCACGCTACGCTGACGACATCGGCGAAATCATCGAGTGTGCTTCTGGTAGTACTAGTAGTGTACTTCCGGTAGTACCATCGAGCACAGCACAAGTGCAACGCCGAGTCCGCGTTGCTGTTGAGCTTGACGCTACACCTTGGCGCTGCACCTCAGCGAGCAGTATTCGCACTCCGACGTGCACGCGTATGGTATCTGCACACCTTACTGCAAGGCGTTGTTCCTATGAACGTGGTTCTGTTTCAGCCCCGCCAATTGATGAGCTGTATGCAGTTGGCACTGAAGTCGCGCTCAGAGAAGCGTTGAGCTGTGCTAGTGGCATGGGCGCACTTCGCATCCAGATAACGTTGGAAGTGACTCTTAGCACTTGTGTCGAGAACTCACGGCCAAAGTGCGAGTAGTCCAGGAGGGATTCACCTTGACGCGTGCGTCGAGAAGGCGGAGAATAGCGTGCCCATAACTGTCGTTGGTACCATTGCACTTACTATCAGCGTTAACGAGGCCGACTCACTCGAGCACTACCAGTAGTACGGCTGCAAGATGTAGGACACGCAGGCATGGACATGACTTGCGCTAGCGGTGCTCAACAAGCGAGATCAGACCAGACCAAACCAGACCAGGATCAGTAGGGACGGATGCAAACAGTCTTCCACTTTCCATTGAATCCGATTACCGCCGTCTCGGAGCTTAGTCGGTCGTGCTGTCGTCGTTCAATCCCGCGTTCGGGTTGGACTTTTGGCACTTGACAGAGTTGGCGTTCCACCGGCAACCTGGAGTAGAGGTGCACGTGGCAATGTCCATGATGGACTTGCACTTCAACGCCGACGATGGAGACGGGGTCGGTGCAGTCGTTGGCGCAGTCGTTGGCGCGGCGTCTTGACGAGCAGCGCTTGAGTGTACACACGCTTGGTGCCTATCGCAGTGTGTTGAGCGCCGCCTCGCTGGTTACCATGAGCATCGTGTTAGCGCGTCGCGGCCGAGTCCTTGCCTAAATGCTTGACTGCTCCATACGACCGACCAGCCACGACGCTTGGTCCAAACAGACGCGTCGGTACACTAGAGCTTGAGGTTGAGTGCACTCGAGCACAAATGTCTCCACTCGGATGCGCGTTGCGCTCCACACGGGCCTTGCGAACCGCTACAGCAGCGCTCCTCGTGTTCGCATGCACGTGCTTACTACATCAACGTCACTGTCTCGCTGGCGCCGTCAGCGTACGTATGTACGTGTTGTGCTGTCTGTACGCGCTTTCATGCTCGCGCTGTTGCGGTTGCTGCTGTTGTGCTGCGGCGTTGTCTCTTCATACGTACTTGCTTGCTTGCACACGGCGTAGTTCACATCGACGGTCTACTACCGCGACGCTAGCAGCGGCGCGATCGTTGCGCTCGACAGCCGCAACCAACGCGCCGTTCAGATCGAGCGCTCGAGCGAGTATGCGCGCTTTGTCGGCATGGCGCTGCACCAGCGCACGGGACAGCTCTACTGGAGCGACAGCCGCGCAATCAAGCGCACGAGCCTCGACGACAGCACCAAGCAGAGCGAGCTCGTCGTCGGTGCCATCGCACGCGTGACGTGGTTCGGCGCGAACTTTGGTCGCTCTGCGTCCGACGTGCTCGAGCTGCGCGTCAAAGGCACGGTGTGCCAGAGCGTCCTGAGCTGGTCGCCGGAGCGCGTCGAGTGCCTCGTCGGACTCCCACTGCGCTTTCCAGCACCGTCGTCGACCGTGTCCACTGAGTCTGGCTCGGCGTCGTCACAGAGCTCTTCGGACACAGCGCTCGTCTCGGAAGACGACTGCAGCATCCGCACAACGAACGGCGTCCTGCGTGGCGTCGCGCGCAACGCCAACGAGATGCGTGCGGCCGGGTACACGTCGCCGATCGTCGACAAGCTCGACATCCGCACGTCCAGTGTGCGACCACATGCCATGGCAGTGTCGGACGATACAGTGAACAGCGATCGCAAGGCGCAAGACGCGTGGCTCTACTGGTCCAACTCGGCGGACGGCGCGATCTACCGCTCGAGCTTGACTGACTCGCGGCTCGAAGTCGTGCTGCGCAACGTCTGGAGCGTCCGAGGACTCGCACTTGGTACTGGCCGCGGCGATGTGCTGCAAGCAAGCGACTCGAACGCAGCGACACCAGCAATGACACTTGTAACAGCGACAACAGCGTACCTCTACTACTCGCAAGAGTCAAAAGGCTCGATCTCGCGCATCGCTATAAGCGCATCGTCGCCACTGCCGCAGCGCTCACCTGAGCTCTTGCTCCGAGACCTCGACTCGCCGCGTGGCCTCACAGTCGACCTGGCAACCCAGGCGCTGTTCTTCACAGAGAAGACGGGTCGCATCTACCGCGCCGAGATGCTCACACCCGGTGCTCTGGCGCGTCAGGACCAACGCACCACCAGCAGCGACATTGTCGAGACCACCTCAGCAGCAACGCCACCATTTGCATCAGAGGACACCAAGGTCGGACCGCTCATGATCGCAGAGCGCGTTGTCGCACTCTCGACCATGACGCGACTCGACGGCATCACAGTCGACTCCAAGTGCGCCACCATCTTCGTCATCGCTCTCTTTCTCTTTACCAGCTATCTGCTCACACGCACGCTACCAAGCTCTTTCTCGCACAGACGCTCACACATGCGCACACTGTCGCCATGGTCGTCAGGTTCCTCTACTGGTGCGAGACAAATGCCAACGTCGTTGCGCGCGCACCGCTCGACTCGTTCGAGCGCCAAGTGCTCGTCGGTGGGACGCCCAACTCGCGCTTGAGGTGCGTCCGTCCACTCATTCATTCAGTGCATGCGTCTCTCTCGCTCTCTTCACACCACACGAGCTCGTCTTTGAGAACGGATCAGAGGACTCACACTACTCTTGTCATTGCGTTGTTCGCATCGTCACATCACATGGACATCTCCACAACGACGACAGCTGGCCACGGAGCATTGCACTGCGCTCGAGCGACGGCGACGCGAATCGCGACGCAGACAACGCGCTCATCTTCACCGAGTACGTCGGGCGGATCGTCCAAGGCGGACACACACAAGCTCCGCCAACAGTCTTGGTGAACGAGCTCGCGGCATCGGCCATGGTGCATCTCGACGAGCTTGTGCGCCTCGCGCCACTGCCGACGCGCATCCGAGACGGTGCGCACTTGCAGCTCTTTGGACTAGAGTAAGTACATGGACCGGAGCGTCCCGAGCATCGGCACGATGCTCCCATTCGCGCGGTGGCCGTCGTAGTAGATCGCCTCTTTGTACATCGCCTTGAACATCCCGAGCTTCTTGCGCTTGGCACTCGCACTCGCACTGGACGAGTTGCTGCTGCTGCTCATGCGGATGAGCTGGTGGAGCAAGAGCTTGACTTTCGCAACGACGCCAGTGGCCAAGGCTGCGAGCGCACCGGTGGTGTCGCGTTCCGTCGAGCGCTCAAACGCGTCGTACGTCGTTAGGAGCAAGAGCAGCGCGTGCTCCAAGTCTTCGAGGCGACCGCCGAGCGCGTACAGGTCCGCGAGCTCTTGGTGAATGACGACAAACGTCTGTCCGACGTCGACTTTGCCAAAGTACGCGAGCGCCTTGGCATAGTGCCGCCGCGCGATCTCCATGCGCGTCTTGAGCGCCGCGCCAGTGAGCGGCGACGGTGACGTCGATGCGAGTGGCGATACATCATGGCCACCACCACCAGTGCTGCTGCTAGCGCTACTGCTCTCGGCGCTGTACGCCGTCTCGTGCTGCTGCTGTAACTGGACGTCCTGGACGATCGAGCGCGCGTGGAACGACGCCATTTGGTAGTGCGTCGCCGCCACTTGCTTGGCGTCCTCGAGCTCGAGGTACAGCGACAGCGCCTTGTTGAACGTCTTGAGCACGCCGTTCTCGCGCTGCTTGCGCGCATCGAGCGTCACTGTCGCACTCGCGTCGCGCTGCAAGTCGACAGACGCAGTCGCCATGTTTACGGCCCAGACCAAGTACGTCAGTGCGAGCTCGCCTTTGACGGTGCGATGGAGCTCGGCGTCTGCGCGGTTCGTCTTGAGCTGCTGCAGCGCATCGCGGCAGAGCTGGATCGCCGCTTCGTAGTGCACCTGGCGCACCGCTGCTGTCGCTTCGCTCTGCGCCAGGATCTTGTGCAGATGCGCGAGGTTCGCACACAGCAGCGCGACGTTGATACCGTCTATCGCCCATACGCACACGAGACGCAGCACGCCACTTGCGTCAATCTGACACTGTCAAAGCATAAGAGATCAAGCAAGAGAACGCAGACGAGCAAGAGCGCACCTTCGATCTCGCTGAAGATCTTGCAGCCGCGCTCGAACCAGCGAAAGGCCTCGGCGTAGTCGCGGCGACGCCCGAGGAAGAACTTGCCGAGCTCGTTGCTCGCGTTCCCGAGCTTCTTCATCAGCAGACTGCAGTACAGACAATCACATACACCAACACGGCCATCCGTTAGTGAGTAAGACGCTGTCCGCAAGCGACTGCGACTGCGCCAACGAGTCATGAGACGTACAAGTAGAGCTCCGAGTCGACGCACGGCGAGAGTGCGCGCAAGTAGGCGTTGAACGACAGCGTGAGGAGCTCCTCTGCGGCGGCACCAGTGGCAGGAGCGCTGTCACTCTCGGCGTCTTGAGGCGCACCACCACTCGCATCGAGCCACTGCTGCCACTGCACGGGATCCGCGACTTCGGTCAAGTGCTCGCGCGCTTCGCCGCCAATGACGCGGTAGAGACGCTGGAGAATCGGCGTCACGGCCGTGGGCAACTGCGCAGCAATGTCGCCGACGAGCTCGAGCACGCGGCACCGGAGCTCGCTCCCCGTCAAGCAGATGAGGATGCCGCCTGCGTCCAGTCGCGCGCCGCTGATGCCGTCAAAGTCGAGACGCTCGAGCAACGCGCGGATCGTTTCGTGCTTGTCTGCAGTCGTCGGGAACGGCGCCACGTCCGTCGGGATCGCGCGCAGCGGCAAGAACGCGACCGCTCGGACAACGGATGCGATCGCGTCGTGCCAGTTGCGGCGCCGCGCATGGACATGACCGAGTTGGACGCAGACTGAGCTGCACTTGAGCTGGAGCCGCGTGCGCTCGTCGTCCATGAACGAGTCCATGCCGTCGTCTTCCTCGTCGTCGTCGTCATCGCCAGCGCCGTCTTGCAAGTCGCTTGCATCGAATGGCGACAGTGGCGAATGTGGCGATGTAGGCGACTCGGACGGCGTTTTCAGTCGCTCGTCGAGATCGCCACTGGCGTTGTCCTCGCGGTGCGGCAATGACGACGTCGCCGCGTGGTCGAGCGGCGCCATGCACTCTTCAAACGACCGGAGGCTCTCGAGCAAGTACTCGCGCGCTTTCTCGAGCGACGCGACCATCGCATCGAGCGGCGTAGCGTCGTCCATACTGTCGCTACTGCTGCTCTTGACGTGCTCGCACTCGCGCAAGTACGTGTCGGCGAGCTGCTCGCTCACGGACGCGCAGATCGAGCTGTGCGCCGCGCCGCCGGCCTGCGAGATCTCGCGCAAGAGCGCCATGCATGTGCTCAGGAGCTCGCGCTGGCGCGTCTGGAGCTGCGTCTGGAGACTCGGCGCGTCGCGCGCGAGCGAGTGCACCAATCGCGACGCGCGTGACGCAAAGCGGTAGCAGAGCATCGCCATCATGTACTTCCACTTGAGTTGCTTGCCTTGCGATAAGACGTTCACGTCGTACAGACGGAGCGAGCTCTCGCCAGCCTTTCGGTACAGCCAGTACGTGCCGTTCGGCCGGGAGCAGTTCTCTTGGAGGAACTTGAGGAGCATCGAGGCGTTGAGACTCACGTCTTGGATGTCAAAGAGCGGTCGGCCAGTGCCCGACATGTACGGAATCTCGCGCGTCTCGACGAGCTTGTAGCCGCGCACGAGGCCTTTCGAGTGCATGCAGATCGCAAGCTCGGGGATGTTGGCAATGACGTTGTCGAGGTAGTAGTCGAGAACGGTGCAGAGCGACAGCTCCGTGTCCATGTCGTGGAGCTTGAGCGACACTGCCGGGTGCTCCTTGTTGCTAAAGAGCAGCACTTGGCTCCCGAGGATCTACGCGTCGCCATCGTTCGTTAGTCAGTAGCCAACCGTGTCGAGAAGAGCGAAGAGAGCGATGGACGTACCATCTTGAGGTCGTGGAACTTCCACTTGAGCACGCGCTGGAACGCCTGCGTGTACGGCGCGCCGCCGCGGTGGTCGGACGACGGACTGCTGTACGACGGCGGCGATGGTGCGCTGTCGTTGCTATCTGCAGGTGCTGCGCCTCCTTTCTTGCTGTGCTTGCGCTTCGCCGCGGCGTGTCTGCTGCTTGTGTTTGCATCGCCATGTTCACTTGACTCTGTCATCGCCATCCACACCGCAGTGTCGAGCACCACTGGCGCGTCGCTGCTGCTCGTGAGCGCCGCTGCTGCTGCGCGCTTCTTCGCTCGCTTCCCGCTCTTCTTCTTGCTCTTGCTCTTCGCTGGCGTTGGTGGCGCAGACTCGAGCGTCGCAACCGGTAAGAGCTGCTGGTGTTGATGCTGCTGCGCTGTGTCTGCGTCCTCGTCGCCGCCTCCAGTCGCAGTGAGCCGCCCTTGAACCGCGCTCTCGTACAGAAACTTCTCGTACAAGAGACTCTGCGACTGCGCCTGCGCGTGTTCGAGCGTCATGACCGTGTCCTGCGACGCAGTGGCGTCGTCGTCAAAGCCCGCAGGCAAGTCCGAGTCCTGGAGCTCGCCGTCAACGACCAACGTACTTCCGACGCGATGGACAGCGAGCGACACGCGCGCTTGCGAGTACGGCAGCTTGAAGAGCTTCTTGATGTTCTCCGCGGGTCCAATGAAGTCGACGTCTTCGTCGTCGGCAGCTGACGCGAGCTCGACGCGGCGGCCGCGGAGACGCACGGACAGCTGCGGCTCCTGAGGTCGCAAGTCGCCGCCGCTCAGCCGCAGCGCGCTCATGAACTCGCTCGACATGATCGCGCTCGTCTCGGCGTCCCACGCGAGCGCCGCTGCGCTCGTTTTCTTGGCGCGCGCCGATGGCGACGATGCCGCAGCGCTGCCCGGTACGCCATTCGTGGCGCTCGGACTCGACTGTGGCGATGTCGCCGCTGTGGTTGGCGTCGTCTGCTTGTACGGGAGGAGCGTCTCGTTCAGGTTCGTGTCCATCTGGAGCTTCTGGAACGGCACGATTGCCGACGACGTGCCTGTCGTGGCGCTGTGGTGGTCAGCGCCACTGCGCGTCGAGTCGCAGAGCACGAGCGGGAAGTCGAGGAGCGCACTCGTTGATGTGGTGGCGTCAAACGCTGGCGACGACGATGACGCCGTTGCAGCAGTCTCAAGTGATAACGAGGCGGTGGAAGACGGTGGCGACGGCACGGACGCGTCTGCGAGTGCAACGTGCACGCGCTGCTCGCCGTCGGTTGTGGCTTCGACCCAGACCGACATGTTGCTCTCAGAGCCAACGGGACTGCGCACCGGCGACGCCGGCAAGTCGAACGACGCGAGCGCTGCGAACTCGCTGTCTGCATCGAGCGCATCTGTTGCGTGCGCAGACGCACTGCTGCGCGCGTTCGTGTTGATCGAGAGCATCGATCAGTCGTCCGTCGTGCGCACAGCGAGAGAGAGAGATCGAGATCGAGTCGTTCGTCTCAATATCGGAGCTGCTCGTTGTGTGTGTCGTGACGAGTTGTGTTGAGACTCGAGATGCTGGTCAGCATACTCAACTCAAGTAGATTCGATCCATTCGAATCCTCACACTCGCATTGTATCGGCTACACTGTTGTAAACATAATCACAATTCGAATCGCAACCTCGTCACGACCTCCATCACGACCATGAAGACGAACAACAACAGGATGAACATGGCGAGGAACGTGCCACGCACTCGTGTGTGTGTGTGCGTGGATCGATATATAGCGACGTCCATGGAGTTGTGTGTTGGAGCGTGCGTGCGTCGCGCGATCCCAATGTCTCGCAACGCACTCTCGCTCTCTCTTCTCTCTTCTGTCTGTCGGTTGCTAGTCGTCGTCGGCGTACAGCGACGACTTGGAGAGCAGCACCGGCATCGTGAACGGCAGTCCCGCGGCGATTTGGCTCTCGATCTCCATCGCATCGACGCGGAACTGGAGCCACCTGTCGTCAGCACACACACGCCAGCATTGCCGTCAGTCTCTCTCTCTCTCTCTCTCTCATATCCATACATACATCCACACGCATAGGACGTACTCTTTCACAGCGAGCGCCGAGTACGGCAAGAGGCTCTCCGAGATCGCCTCAGCGGCGTCGTGCTTGCCAGCGAGCGACTCGAGCTTGTCGGTCACTTCTGCGACGTCCAACTGCGAGAGCTGCTCGTCTGGCTTCTTGACGGCAGTCTCTGCCGTGGCGTTCTGCGTCAGGACTTCGATCCACTCGCGCTGGTCTTCAAACGTTGGCGCACAGAGCGTGAACTTTTGGTACCCGCTGTCGACTTGGAAGCAGTGGAAGAGCACCACGCGCGTGCCTTGCGACTGGTCCAGTTGGTTCGCGATCTCGGTCACGACGCTCCCAATCACGTTGATCTCGCGCTTGATCGGACCGTTCTCACTATCGGCGTACCCGAGCTTGTTGTTCTGGAGCGAGAAGAACTTTTGCTTCCACGTGTTCTTGTAGATGAAGCCCTGCTTGAGCAGCACGCCCTTCTTCTTCCACGTCGCTTTCAGCGGCTGCTTGGCGGCGCGGAGTAGATGCCCATCCTGCGCTTGGCGGTCAATGTACTTCTTCGCCGCGGCGTAGATCGACTCGAGCAGTCGATTGAACTGGAGCTGGATGTTTGCGTCCATCTTTGGCTGCGGCTGGAGCGGGAGCTTGTTGAAATCCTCCGAGATGCTCCGCGTCTTGCGGTCCGAGAACGAGCTGTTGAAGCCGTCGACGCTCTTGCGGTCGCCAGACGTCGGTGTGCTGCTGTTGCTATTGAATCCGCGGTTGCTCGTCGGTGACGAGATCGTGAGCGTCAAGCCCGAACCAGAGGCGCGCGGCGACGGCGCAGGTGACGACCGCGGCGACGACCGTGGCGACGACGACGTGAAGCGCTTCGAGACCGACTCGAGCAAGTTGCTCGCGCTGTACGACCGCGTGCGCTTCGTGTCGCCGCTCTGGTCTTCGCGTCCAAGTGACGAGTTAAAGTCCGCAGCAACCGCGTCGATCTGGCGGCGACTATGCGGCGGTGTGTTGACAAACGACGCGCCTTTCTGGGTCCAGCCATGGGGCTTCATGGCGCGGAACGCAATGAGCGTGTGGTAAAAGTGCCGCACTTCGCGGTGCCAGTGGAGAAAGAGACGCGTGAACGACTGCAGGAGCTCGAACCGGAGCTTGTCGGCGTGGCGCTCGGGAAAGCAGTCCCAGCAGTTGTACAGGAACTCGAGCGTCGTCAAGACGACTTGCGTGTGCTCCGACTCGAGGAGGATCCGGAGCGCCGAGCAGAGGAACCGAAAGTCAAACGACGGCGGCAAAAGCGAGACTTCGTCGCCCGCGGGGATCGAGTACTGGTCGTCCTGGTGAAAGTTCCATCGGTCATTGTTCTCAAGGTGCGAGAGTCGGTACGAGCTCAAGCGCACGCGCCAGCTCCGGATCATGTACATCCAGACGCCGAGGAGCTCAACCGAGCCGATCACGGCCGTGACGTCGTGGACGCTCGTGCTGCTCAAGAGGAACTTGGTCATCGGGTTGATCAAGTTCGGGTTCGAGAGCATCGTGCACGAGAGCTTGTAGAGCGTCGGCGGGAGCCACCCAGACTTTTGCGTCTTGAGCTCCAGGAAGAAGACCTTGAGGACCTGGACGTAGCCTGGGAGGTGGACCCACCCGATCTTCTGGTTGAGCACGGCGAGCGTGTCGAGGACGTACCAGAGCCACTGGTCCACGAGCAGGATGTTGAGCGTGTTTGCTTCGCCATTCAGCCGTCGGAACCGCGACTTCCACGCCTCGGACGTGATCTCGTACTTGTCTTCCGCCTCCTCTTCTTGCTTCTTCAAGACCTTCTCGCCATACTCGTCGTAGACTGCTTTGTGGAACCGACGCCAGTCCAAGTGGGCCTCCAAGCCGTCCATCGCAAAGAGATCCGCGTGCGCGTTCACTTGAAACTCCGACAGGTTCGGGATGTCTTCAATGTACGAGTCGGCCCAGAGCTGGTAGAGCTCGACGCCAAAGCTCGGGAGCCGAAAGCACAGGACCGAGAGCATGCGCGCGACGAAGAACATGAGGTTGTTGTTCATCACACCGCGGACGGACACGGTCTGGAGCACGCAAAACTTGGTCTCGACGAGCATCGCGCGGAGCTTGAGCCCAAACTCCAAGTCGCGCTTCGAGACTCGGTTCGTCTGCTTGAACCCCAGTGCGTTCGTCACGACGGTCGAGTCAAAGCCGAGGAGCGGCAAGTCGCTCAGCTCGGCGCGCTTCACGAGGTAGAACAGGAGCTCGTAAAAGACGTTCCGGAGCGTGTAGTGCCGCACGCGGATGTTCTCCAATAGGAACTGCCAGAGCCGGAGCAAGATGCTCTTGGTCTCGTCGAGCGCTTCCGCGGACGCGTAGACCCACGAGAGCATCGACGCTTTGTGTGAGATCTGGAGCATCTTGAGGATCTTCGTCGCTTTGCGCACTTTGCCTTCCTTGTCGTCTTTCTGCCGCACCGACATGAGCTCGACGAGGTCCTGCATCTTCTCGAGCACGCGCTGCGCTTCGATCGGAATCACGACTTTGACTTTGCGCGGCGCTTTCTTTGACGATGCGACGCCGCCGACGATCACTGAGCTCGACGACGAGATGCCCGACTCGCTAATCACGCCGCACCGGAGCTGTCGGACGTCGGGGATCTTCTTGAACAGGATCGTGCCGTAGATGACTGCGACTTGGTGGCCCTTGAGCGTCAAGCTCTGCTCAAACTTGCTCGTGACAAATGGCTCTGAGAAGCCCAAGCCGTTCAACGCATGCGCTGGGTCGGCGTCGAGCTTCTTCTTTATTCGCTCCTGCAGCGCGTCTTCAAAGCTCTTCTCGAGCGACAGCCACGTCTGCCCAAAGAGCAGCGTGTTCCGGATCTCGTCTTCAAAGCGCGGGTCGTCGCTCGCAAGCGCTTTCTCCTTTGTGTACTTGTCCAAGAGCGTGAGGAAGCCGCCGTCCGGGTCGGTCGCCATTTGTCCGCGACCGACGCACAGCTGACGGATCTGCTCAGTCAACAACACCGTCATCATAGATCAGTCTGTTAGTCTACAGCGTATGGTCATCGCCACTCTGTCAGCCAACACCATCATCCATATCTCCATCCATCCAAGCGTACCTCCAACGTGAGCGTCGCCGACATGAGCTCGTCAAATGTGCTGTAGCGCGTGATCGGCGGCAAGTAGTCGGTCGCGGTTGTCCAGTGCACACCGACGGGGTCTTCTGCGACGAGCGGGTCCGAGAACGCGTCTTCGTCCGACGGCGGGAGCTGCTGCGAGTTTGGTCGCGAGACGCGGGACGAGAGCACCGCGAGACGCGCGAGCGACTGGAAGCTCACTTCTTGGATCTCCGACATCACGCGCTTCTCTGCGTGCTTGAGCGAGTTGCCCATGTAAAAGTTCTCGTTCGTCCCGACGGTGCACTTGTAGCTCACGGCAAACTTCTTGAGCGGCAGCGACGCGTCTTCTTGGAAGTCGTGGCCCTCTGGCCGATCGAGTTCGTTTGCAATCGCTGGCATCATGACACCGACGTCGCTCACTGAGATGTTCCACTCGCTGCACTGCTCCATGTAGCAGTTGAACACGATGCGGCCATTGTCGCAGCCGATCAAGTGGTGGTCGTGGTGCACGGGACCAGTTGCGACGGTCCAGAGGTCGACTTTTGCGCATCCGATCATGGTCTTGGAGCCAAACTTGCGGTTCGTAAAGACCTTCGCGACGAGCTCTTTCTTCATGAGCTGGTTCAGCATCGCTTTGTACTCGAACGCGATGAGCAGGCCCTTGAAGTTCGGGTTCAAGTCGGCTTTCATGACTGGCGTCGTGTACGGCACGCTCTCGTCGGGGTCGTCCCAGTAGAACTCGACAAACGGGTCGCTCTTGCCGCTAAACTTGCGGCCTTGGAGGTTCCGGCACTGGATGCCGGAGATCCGGACGCGGAAGAGGCACTCCGCGTCGTGCTTCTTCTCGCCGAGTGGGTCAAAGATCGTGCGCAAGTACTTGGGACTGAGCTTCGGCGGGCTCCCTTGACTGCTCGTGCCGTACTGGTCTCCAAAGTCGAGCGTCGCTTGCGAGAGCTGGTTCCACGACTCTTGATTGAGCGTCCGCGGCGAGCTCATCGCGCTCGTTTGGATCGTAATCGGCGCGCTCATGGCGCTCGATGGGATCGTGATCGGCGCACTCATGCAGGCGCGTTGAGTACGTTATCTGCAGACAACACAGCAACGTACGCCATTGAGAGGAACGCCCACGACAGAGAGAAGCGCGTGAGACCATGAGCGGCTGATCGCGAGCGTCCTAAACGCGATCCCCTCACTCATACGCGAGCGACACGCATCCACAGACACGCAGATGTACGTACGTTGTTGCTGTGTGGGCAATGCGTTGGTAGTAGTTGCTGCTATGCGAGCCGCGCTGTACTCGCGTTCGCTTGATGTCGTCGCGATCTGCTGCTCTCGGTCGTCACGTGTCGACTCTTTCAAGTACACGCTGCTGCTTTGTTGTTGTGTTTGTAGTCTGCACGCGCGCGTCTTCCAGTCGTACTCACGCGTCTGCTGCTTCTTCCTTCCTCTTTCTCTTCTCCTTCTTCTTTCCCCCTTGGTCTGTAGTGTCGTTCCTACGCGCGCGTCGCCAGCTGCTGCTGCTGCTACTCGCGTGGTGGTGGTGGTGTCGTCGCGGTCGTTGTTGTGCTGGGATTGGGAATGAAGTTCGGCTCTCGCTCGCACTCGCACTCGCACTCGCTCACGCTTCGGAACAGTCAGTCAGTCAGTTTGCTTTGTGTGTGTGCGAAGCGATTCAGAATTGAATCGTGAACGCGATCTTGCTTGCTTGCGTCGTCCGTCCTGCTCAGCAACAACAACAGCAGAGCAGCAGGTCTGAACCCACTTGCGAGCCTGCGTATGTGCGGTAGACTATAGAAAGCTTGGAGTGAAAACAGGTGCCAGCTTTCTAGAACCTGCGCATCTGCGGTTAGTCGCAGACCGACTCGGCGCGCGTATGCACGTATTAACCACCTGCTTTTAAACGGGTAACTCGCGTGGCGCACACATTTTGGTGGGACACACACAGCTCGTCACGAACGTGTTTTTCTGCAGCAACGAGCGCCACAAAAAATAATGCACAAATGCACAAATGCGCGACACAGTAGATTCACGCAATGTATGAAGTGTACCACTTGACTCAGCTCAGTCTCAGTCGAAAAAGCGGCTTCGACATCGACATCGACACGCAAGTCGCTCGTTTTCGTTTTCTCTCTCTCGGCGATCGATCGATCGACCACGGTGCGCGCGCTCTCGTACGTCGTGAACTGCGCGTCTCGAGCAAGTGCAAGTATGCTCGTGCACTCTCGACGTCCTACATGCTCACAGACCACACACACACATCATACGGACGCTACGCTAGTGCTGGACGCTGCTACATGTATTATCAAACGCACGCAGTGTCGTCATCTTCTCAGACGCCCACTATCTGTTTGTGCAAGGCAGCATCGGGCGCAAAAGCACTTTGCAGACTTCGATCAAGACTTGCCTTGCTTCGTTGTTGTTTGGGAGCTCTGGTCTTGCATGAGCTACATCGACAATCAAGAAGCTCGCTCACGAGCGTCGAGGTTCCAGAACGCAGTGCGCAGTCCTAGCGACGATGTAGCACTTCCTTTCACTCTCATTTCGCTTCACACGCCACCTACATCTACATATACAACACCAGCACCAGCATCGTGATCGCCTGTGACACCATCGACGCGCTCTCGATCCTTGCGACGGACTTCTCGCAAAACACACACGCACATGTACACACAAGCGCTTTCTCTCACTTGATCCGCGAGCTGTAAGCAGCGCACGCGCAGTCACACACACACACACACACTCGCCATACGGATCGAGTAATCCCCGCGCCTCTGATGACCACACCACCACCAAGGACTCGCATCTGCCAACACTCACGCGCACGAGTGCTTGCACACACCGAGTTTGGCTCCTGCTGGTCGTAAGTATTCGCCAGCTCTCGGTGCGAGCATGAGCGAGCAGCTGTACACGACAGGGTCGTAGATGTCTGGGATTGAGAATAGTGAAAGAAGCACAAGCATGAGCGTTGACCCTGAGTGGACATCGACGTCCGACGAGATGAAGCCGATACGGAGCTGTGTCTCCTGGAGATCCTGGTTGTCTAGCCTTATGTGCGCGGTCGAGCGCAGCCGCAAAACTACGAGCGGCGGTGCGAACGCGGTAAAGTCGAGCGCGTCCACGTCCGTGTCCGAGCCGATTCTGCACTGGACGAGCGTCTTGACGCCCACAATCCACTCGCGCAGAGGCGCGAACTCGGCAAGCAAGACTTGGTCACGATGTGCGCATTCGTGGTGGCTGGAGACGATGTCTTGCTGCTTGCTGTTTGCGCTATCGTTCGTACCTGTTGCATCGGTGCAGGATTGAGAGAGCAACATTGACATTGCCGAAAGCTAGTCCAGCATTCATCGTACTCTGCATCTCAAGCTCGCTTGTAGCACAATACTCTCGTATCAGCAGCGATTGGGCATTTCGACGTGCAATGCCCGAAAGCCGTGGTGTCTCGCTCCTTTCAAACCTCTCACTGCAGACTGAAGTGTCCGTGAAGCGCACAAAGCAAGCAGTCGTGCGCGTGAGTGTTGGCAGATGCGAGTCCTTGGTGGTGGTGTGGTCATCAGAGGCGCGGGGATTACTCGATCCGTATGGCGAGTGTGTGTGTGTGTGACTGCGCGTGCGCTGCTTACAGCTCGCGGATCAAGTGAGAGAAAGCGCTTGTGTGTACATGTGCGTGTGTGTTTTGCGAGAAGTCCGTCGCAAGGATCGAGAGCGCGTCGATGGTGTCACAGGCGATCACGATGCTGGTGCTGGTGTTGTATATGTAGATGTAGGTGGCGTGTGAAGCGAAATGAGAGTGAAAGGAAGTGCTACATCGTCGCTAGGACTGCGCACTGCGTTCTGGAACCTCGACGCTCGTGAGCGAGCTTCTTGATTGTCGATGTAGCTCATGCAAGACCAGAGCTCCCAAACAACAACGAAGCAAGGCAAGTCTTGATCGAAGTCTGCAAAGTGCTTTTGCGCCCGATGCTGCCTTGCACAAACAGATAGTGGGCGTCTGAGAAGATGACGACACTGCGTGCGTTTGATAATACATGTAGCAGCGTCCAGCACTAGCGTAGCGTCCGTATGATGTGTGTGTGTGGTCTGTGAGCATGTAGGACGTCGAGAGTGCACGAGCATACTTGCACTTGCTCGAGACGCGCAGTTCACGACGTACGAGAGCGCGCGCACCGTGGTCGATCGATCGATCGCCGAGAGAGAGAAAACGAAAACGAGCGACTTGCGTGTCGATGTCGATGTCGAAGCCGCTTTTTCGACTGAGACTGAGCTGAGTCAAGTGGTACACTTCATACATTGCGTGAATCTACTGTGTCGCGCATTTGTGCATTTGTGCATTATTTTTTGTGGCGCTCGTTGCTGCAGAAAAACACGTTCGTGACGAGCTGTGTGTGTCCCACCAAAATGTGTGCGCCACGCGAGTTACCCGTTTAAAAGCAGGTGGTTAATACGTGCATACGCGCGCCGAGTCGGTCTGCGACTAACCGCAGATGCGCAGGTTCTAGAAAGCTGGCACCTGTTTTCACTCCAAGCTTTCTATAGTCTACCGCACATACGCAGGCTCGCAAGTGGGTTCAGACCTGCTGCTCTGCTGTTGTTGTTGCTGAGCAGGACGGACGACGCAAGCAAGCAAGATCGCGTTCACGATTCAATTCTGAATCGCTTCGCACACACACAAAGCAAACTGACTGACTGACTGTTCCGAAGCGTGAGCGAGTGCGAGTGCGAGTGCGAGCGAGAGCCGAACTTCATTCCCAATCCCAGCACAACAACGACCGCGACGACACCACCACCACCACGCGAGTAGCAGCAGCAGCAGCTGGCGACGCGCGCGTGACTTGCACGGCGATGCCGATGGTCGCGATCGCCTAGACGTCAAGCTGCGTCGAGCCTCCGTTCGAAGCGCCATGAATGTGTCAGATGAGTGGCAGCGCAATGATTCACATGGATGGAGAGACAACGCAACTCGAGTATGAAAGAGCGCGCAGACAACGCGTACGCCGGCGACTTGAGTGACGGTGGAGCATTGGCTCAGTTGGCGCTGTTCATGGAGACGACGCACCAATACACGGTCCGCTTCAATTGGTATGCTGAGCGCATCCGAGGATCATGGCGGTGTGGAAACTGCGAGCGAGTACTGCGGAATGTGCGGATCGGCAGATCGCCGTCTTCCGAGTCATATCAGCGTGAGTGCAACAGCAGGAGCAGCAGCAGCAGCAGTCTTGACTCACTCACGCAAGTGGCGAAACTACACGTGATTTCAGTTCGAGCCACCAGAGTATCGGCGACAGCGGCAAGTGGTCATCACAGTGCAGTGCGCTCACGCCGCCACGTCCAGCTCAAGCTCTACGATCGGTCGACGAAGTGCGATCAAGAGCAGCAGACACTCGGAGACACTCGAAGACGCGGGCTCCCAGCACTCGCACTCACAGCGCTCACTTTTCAACTTGCTCAAGCAAGTCTCACCTCACTCCTCTATCGTCTCATCTCGGTCGATTCGATCCAAGCTCCCCACTTCACGTCGCGTCACGCACTCCACTCCACTCCACTCCAACGACGATGAAGTACTTTGGCATCCACAGCGCCGTGGTCGTCGCAGCGCTGGCGCTCGCGAGCGTCGCGGCCACCGACGTCTCTGTCTGCAAGGACGCGACGTACGCCGTGCCGAGCACGCGCGGCGCTGTCTGCTCGGGCGCCAGCGCCTTCCCTGCCGGCCAAGCCTGTCCGCTCAAGGGCGACGTCGCGGTCAAGGACTGCCACGCGCACCTGCCGTCGCACAACGGCAAGAGCTGCGTCGCGAAGGAGGACGCCAAGTGCCAGGTCGTCACGGGCACGACGTGGGGATGCGTCTTCCCTTTGATCGGGTGCGGCAGCAACGCAACGCCGGTAGACAACACCAACACCAACACCAACACAAACAACAACGCCAACACGCAGCAGCAGCAGGAGCAACAGCAGCAGCCGCTTGACTGCGGACTCACGTCGAAGCCTGAGATTGCCGTTGGGACGGGTGCTACGGCGACGACGACGGCGACAACGGCACCAGTGAAGCCGTCGACCCCAGGTCAGCAGGTGTCGGCGCCAACTTCGGCGCCAACTCCGGCAGCAACGACGACTATGACCGGTAAGCAGTCAACGCCGGGTCATCAGACGTCAGGTCCGGCAACGACGTCGGTGACCGGCAAACAATTGAGCCCTGGCCTGCAAACAACGTCCCCAGCGTCAATGATGGCTGGCAAGCCATCGAGTCCTGGCCAGCAGACATCAACTCCAGCGATTGCGACGGCTGACAAGCCATCAGGCCTAGGTCAACTGGCGCCGGCTACTACAACGGGCAAGACTTTGACGCCGGGTCAGCAAGTACCGACTCCGGCATCCACGACTGACAAGCCTGCAAACCCTGGCCAGCAGGCGACAGTCAAGCCATTCACGCCGGGCCAGCAGACAGCAGCTCCGTCAACGACGACTGGCAAACCGTCCACACCAGGACAGCAGGCACCGACACCGGCTCCGACGACGAGCAAGTCTACGAATCCTGGTCAGCAGGTGCCTGTTCCGGCACCGACATCGACAAACGGCAAGTCTTCAAACCCTGGTCAGCAAGCACCAGCTCCAGCCACAACCACCATGAAGCCTTCGAACCCGAACCAGCAAGGCCCAGCACCAGCAGTCACGACGCCAGCACCAGTCGTGACTACGGTTACGCCGACGTCTGCACCGACGCCAGCTCCGAATGCGGAGACCGTTGCACCGACGGCTGCACCTGTCGCGACTACGGCTGCTCCGACTCCAGCTCCGGATGCGACCACAGTGGCTCCAACGCCTGCTCCGGACGCGACCACAGTCGCACCGACGCTCGCGCCAACGCCAGCTCCGGACACGACCACTGTCGCCCCGACTCCGGCACCAGTCGCGACCACTATCGCACCGACACCAGCGCTGACACCGGCCTCTACGCAGGCTACGGGCTGCGAGTCTATCCTGGACTTTGCCACATGCCACGCGTCTTCGGACTGCATATGGAACATGTTTTGGTATGAGTGCGTCCCAGCTCTCGCGACGTGATGTGTATTCCGATTCAATGGGAGCTCGGTGCTTGTTTGCGTTCGCATCTGCTGGGCGTCTTGGTCTTTTACTCGCTGGTTCCTGCGCTTGTCAGTGCCCGAGCACCAGGAAGCTGGGCTCGAGTGAATCGCCCTCATTAGCTCCAGTAAGCTCAACTAGGTCGACAGACATCAACTCTGCGCAGCCGTCATCGTACAAAAGCACCTGCATCATCTCTGCCAAGTCGAAGATCAGCTGCAAAGCCCGGATGTTGTGCGTTTGGGACGGAGTGACGGGGACCTGCCACGGGCGGTAAGGCAGTAAGGAGCGCTGTGCTTCGACCAAGCGACTCAGGAGGAGTTTTGCCGTACTCGTCGTAGTAGTAAGCCGATCAATGCTTCAGGACTGAAAGGCGCCACCATCGATAGTACAACTACATGTTCTTCCGTATTGTGCATGTGCTGCATCTCGTAGCCACTACCCGATCATTCTTTGTAGGATGTAGTACGTCCGCGACAGAAGCTCCTACCCTATCGCCTCGCACCCGAAGCGCTCCGTTCGCTCGCTTTGCACGCACGCGCTCGGACGTTCAAGCTGATGCGCGCGCCTTGAACCACGAGCGTCGATGCGTCGTCAAACAGGTCAAAGCCCTCGACGCGCTCGCTCGCGCAAAAGCCCGCAGCGCGCAAGTACGAGTCGAGCAGCGGTGCCCAAAAACCGACGCGATGGACGTCGTATGCGTTCGTCTGGCCGCCGTACAGGATGCGCATGAGCAACACGCGCTCGTCGTCGGTCGTCGACGCGCGCGCAAAGAGCTCCGAGAGCACGAGCAGGTCAGGGACCGAGACAAAGAGCGCGCCGTCAGGTCGCAAGACGCGGAACCACTCGCGCAGCGTCGCGCGCACTTCGTCGTGGAGACCGTAGTGGCAGTGCTCGAGCACGTGCGACGCGTAGATCGTCGAGACCGAGTCGTCCGGGAACGGATGGAGGTTGTCCATGCGCAGGACAAAGTCGACGCCAGTGCGCGCAGAGTCGGCGTCGACGATCCACCAGCCGTCGCGCGCTTCATGACCGCCGATGTGGAGCTGGATCGCTTGGCCCATTGCGCGCGCATCGGTCACCTTCACACTGTACTCGTCGCCTTCGTGTGAGTCGTGGAGCGCCGAGAGGACTGGGAACGACCGCGGCGCGAGGTGTGCAAAGCGCTTAGCTGGGAAGACGTGGAACGCTGCAGTACGCCGCGGCGATGATGAGCCATTCGCTACGAGCCGCTGTGTCTTCGTGACGGTCCACGCGGTCTTGACCGCTTCGTCAAAGTGCCGAGTGTACGCGCGCGTGTCAAAGAGCGCGCGAGTGGTGCGATGCGCTTCGACGCGCTGCCGGAGCGTCGTGAGAACACGCGGCGACGTTGCGAGGTGCACTGCGAGCTCGACGTACTCTTTGAACGAGTTGACTGTGAGGTCATGGAGGTCGAGCGCACGGAGCGCCGAGCTCCCCGCGCGATTGCTCATGCGGTCGCCTTCGAGCGTGATCACCGGCACGCCGGCCATGAGCGCGTCGTGGAGCGTCGTGTGGCCGTTCTTGAGCGACGTGTCGAGGATCAAGTCCGCCGCGCGCTTGGCGTGCGTGTGGTTGATCCACGGCACCATGTCGCCGAACACGAGACGCGCGGCGCCGTCGACGCCGAGTGCATTTGCTTCACGCCGGAGGTTCGTCTCGGCGGGTTCGTGGCCAGCGTACCGGAGGAACCAGAGCACGCTCGCTGGTACGCGCGCGAGGATGTGCATCCACGCACGAAAGACGCTCGGGTCGATCTTTTGCCAGTTGCTGAACGTCGCAAAGACAAACACACTGTCGCTCGTGCGGTGGTGCTTTATCGTGGAGAGCGCACGGAGTGGCGGTCGGTCGCCTGCGAGCGTATGGCCGAGCATCTGCATGTGGTCGTTCACGATGTAGTGCGTTGGGAGGTACAGGAGCTTCTCCGAGAAGAGCGCGGCGCTCGTCTCCGCTGGCGACGACACGGCGTCGGTGAGAAAGTAGTCGACTGCAGGGCTCCCAGTCGTCATCGGGTACCCGAGGAACGACATCTGCACAGGACTCGGGCGGTACGCGAGCACGGGGAGACCCGAGTGCAGCGTATGGCCGTTCAAGTCAATGAGGACGTGGATGTTGTGCGACCGAATGATCGCGGCGCTGTCCGACGGGTTTTTGCCGGCGAGCGAGACCATGTGGTCGACGCTGCGCGAGATGTTGCGGCGCCACCAGGACGACGCAAGCGTGAGCGAGAAGCAGTACACGACTGCGTCGTCGTGGTTCGGACCAGCGAGGAACGAGAGGAGTCCGCGCATGAGCGTCGATACTGGGTGGACGCCAAAGTCCGACGAGATGAAGCCGATGCGGAGCTGCGGCGCCTGGAGCTCCAAGTCGCTTGGGCTGCTGCAGCAGAGTGGCGCGCGGTCGTGCGCAACTGCGGCGATCTGCGCGTGTTCGCTCATGGCGCGCACTAGCGGCGGCGCAAACTCGGCAAAGTCGAGCGCGTTCACGCCCGTATCCACGCCGATGTGGCGCTGGACGAGCGCTTCGACCTCGTCGCGCATGCCGTCGCGGTCTTGCCAGTTCGCCATCCAGTTGCGCGCTTTGAACAGGCTGTGGACTTCGCTCTGCGCGCCGTGGCGCATCACTGCGACCTCGAGCGCCGCAGCTGCTTGCGGCATCTTCGAGTCATAGAGGTACACTTTCCCGAGCTGGATCCAGCTCTTGACATCTGCGTCGTTCACGCGCACGGCCATCTCGAATGTCTTGGTCGCGCTCGTGAGGTCACCGAGCGCGTACTGCGCGACACCGAGGAACTCGTACGGTGTCGACACGCTCGCGTCCATTATAGCTAGTGCAGATACAACATGCGCGTGTGAGCACGAGGCGAGAGAGGAGGAGAGATGACTCACACGCACACACACTCGCTAGCTGCTACGAGTGCTGCTGCTGTACATACCTGCGGGGTTCTCTTCAATGACTTGCTTTGCTGTCTTTTCGAGCGCGATCATGTCGCCGAGGTCGTACAGATCGCGCAAGAGCGCACTGATATCTTGCGGCGAGAACGCGCTGAGCGTCGTGGGTTTGCCATGTGCTGCTGCTGCTGCGTCGACCGCATTGAGCGCGAGCGCTGCGAGCACGAGCACCGCGTGCATGCGCGCCATTGCACCACCAACAACGATGCGCTGCGATCCAAAGTGTGCGATGCGCATCAAAAGGCAAGATCTTCGCGCGACCTTTCGCTGCAACAGCTATTGTGTCTCGTAGAGTGATGATCCTATCATTATGATAGTGACAAAAGCGAGGTTGCTTCTCGCTCTTCAAGAAGTCGAGCAAACCGCCGCATGCACAAGCGACACAACGCAACAACGCGCGACGCGAACGCGACGAATATGCAGCGCGCGAATGGCGCAGTTGGGCTCCATGGTGCGTCTTGGACATGTGTGCTACGAGTACTATGTGCGTGGTAGTATAAGCGCTTGATGTGTTGTCGCGCTCGTGCGTTGACTGTGTGCGTGGCGGCATCGTTCGTTCTCTCTCTCTTTGTGCCTTCTCCCGCATGCGCCACTTCTACTTTTGCTGCTCTGCGGTGTCTTGATGCGCGTTGCGACTGCTCTTGTGACGGCGCGAAGAGCTCCAATGCGTCCGTCTTGTGTCTCTTGATTGAATGACAGCGCTGTGTGTGCGCTTGACTGATCGCTAACGGATGAATGGCTGCATATGTGCTGGTGACTGTTGATGTCCAGAGCGCTCGAATGGCGTCACAAAGCGCTCAGATCCACTCGACAAGCGCAGTAGCGACCACATGACGATAGCAAACAACAACAACAAGAGCAAGAGCGACGCTTCGCACGTGCGCTGCGAGAGCAACAGCAGCTCATTTGCGCACACGGTGTCGTCCAGCGACTCGATCCGATCGATCGGCAATGACGTTGAGAGCGACAGCAGCACTGACGACAACAACGACAGCAGCAGTCGCTTCGCTACGAAAGCCTCAGACGCAGCAACTACCAGCAGCAGTAACAACAACCAAGAGCCGACTGCGTGGGAAGCGCTTCAGGACGAGAACGCGCGTCTGCGGAGCCAAGTTGCAGACCTCACGAGCGCGTTGCTCGTGCGCGACATGGAGATCGCGTCGCTGCACGAGCGCTGCCAGCTCCTGCTCTCGTCTGTCGACCAGCAAGACGCTGTGATCGCCAAGATCTACGCAGCAACAGCAGCAGACGTGGCAGTCCCAACCAGCGCGATCGCGATCCCAGCGCCTCGTGCGACTGAGAGTCTCCATCACTCGCACGCGCGGCGCCATGCGCCAATTGGGAGCTTGACACCAACAGCAGCGACAGCACGAGTGCCGATGCACACGCGCCAGTCCAAGGCGTTTGAGAGCATCCGGCGGTTCCCAGCGTCGTCGTCGTCGTCTGCGGATCCAGCGCGCGAGCTGCTGGAAGCCCACCTCGACTCGATCGGGTACGAGCAGCAGAGCGCAGACGACGCGCTTGCGTCGCTCTCAGACGGCACAGCACTCACGCAGCGCGCACCGAGCGCAAGTGACGACAGTGAGAGCGTCGGAATGCTCGATCGGCTCTTGTTCCCGTCGCCGCAAAAGACCGAGTCGCTCTTTGGCAGCAGCGACGTCGCGCAGTCGCCATTGTCTACTACCAAGAGCACGAGCTCGAGTGTTGCGTCGCCAGTTGCGCGCGTCCGTCGTGCGCATCTGCACCAGTCGCCGCCGCTCTTTGGCCGCAGCGCAAGCGGTGACTTTGCCACATCTGCGGGCTTCTTGCGCAAAGCGAACCGGAAGCTCTCGGGTCGTCTCACAGTCAGCGACTTTGGGCTCCTGAGCGACGACCCGCCGCTCTTCGGCGCAGACGATCCGGCGCAGCTCTCGTCATCGTCACTCTCATCGTCTTCGTCGTCGTCGTCGACAACGTCAAGCGCGCAGCCAGAAGACACAAACGAGGCGGACAACAACGGACCACGCGACTGCCGCCGCTCGGATCGCCGCGCGTCGAGCCAGCGTAACTTGTTTGCAGAGATCGACGACGTCGCAACGCGCAAAGCCGACGCATTGCGGCAGACACGCGCCGCTACGACAGCAGATGAGAGCGAGAAGGACGCGCCGACGCTCTCGTACGCCGAGTTCCTCGAGCGCATCAGTTTGCCAGCGTCGCGCGACATCTTGAACAGCATCCGGACGTTCATTGGCTCAGTCCTTGGACCGCGCGGCGACGGCAAACCGCCGCGCGCGTCAGACTATGTCGACTACGACTTTTACGGACCACACGAGTTCACGCGCCGCTACGAGCAGTTCTTTGACGCGATCGACGCGACACTTGCGCGCCATCCAGCGTGGCGTCACGCGTCCGAAGCGACGCTCTTACAGGCGCGCGACGGCGTCGAGAAGTACGTCATGGACAAGCTCTCGGACATTGCGTTCAACCAACTCACGCCGTGTCAAGCGTGGAAACAAGACGACGAGAAGCTCTTCCAGCGCATGAAGCTCTTGTCGGTACGTCTTCGCTTTAGGGTTCTTTAGGGTTTTATACCCTAGGGTTATAGTACGCTAAGGTTCTTGAGCCTTGGGGTTTAGGACCTGGTCCGTGCTTGGGACTAACACTGTCGATGCTGCTCTCTGCTGCAGTTTGTCACGCCCGATATGCTCGACATCAAGCCGTGTATGCGCAACGAAGTCGTGTGGTCGATGGCAGAAGACGAGCTCCGACGCATCAACTCGTTCCGCGCACCAGGCGACAAGATCAACTGCATCGTGCGGTGCTGCAGCGTGATCTTCAGCGTCTTGAACCTCTCGCGCGGCGACTCGGGCGACCGCCCAGGGGCCGATGACTTCCTCCCAGTCTTCATCTACATAGTCCTGCACTCGCAGATCCCGCGTCTGTGCTCCAACTGCGAGTACATCGCTGCGTACCGAAACCCCGCCGACCTCATGTCCAAGTACGTTCCCTTGCTCTGTATGCTGTGTCATTGTTAGCTTGAGACTGACAACTGTGTCGTGACGTGTCGTGATGTGTGTCGTGTCTAGAGCTGGCTACTGCTTTGTGAACTTGCGCAGTGCGATCGAGTTCATCAACGTGCTCGACGCGTCGATGCTCTCGATCTCGACCGACGAGTTTGCCAAGTGCGTCGTTCTCTCTGTCTTGACTGTGTCGCAACGTGTCGACACGAGTCCTCACGTGTCTTGTTTGTTTATGGACAGACTCTACCGCGAGCGCGAGCAACTCGTCGCGCAGACTTCGTCGGCGTCGTCATTCACAGTGCGGCGCTGAGTCGTTCGCGATGCGTCGCAGTCGTCGTCGTCGTGCGGAACCAAGTCGCAGTCGTGCTTCTTCTTCTTCTCTCTCTCTATCTACCTATTCATTTGCCAAACGCTCGTCGCGTCTCGTTGATCGTCTCCATGTCCATGAGGCTCAACTCTGGTCAAGAGCTCCATCACGATGTTGAAGGGACTCGTTTATCTTGATTTCAGTATACTCGTCATCTCACCATTAGCGATCCACATCAAACCTCGCATCAACTGGCAATGATCACAACCAGGAGCGCGGACGTTCGTGCCGCGGCAGCGCGTGGCGAGCGTGAGCAGCTGCGCAATCTCGTGGCGTTCTGGGTCCTCGGCTTCGTGAACAACCTCGGGTACGTCGTCATGATCGCAGGCGCGCAGGAGATCGCAGCCGGCGGCGTCGGACTCGTCTACTTCTTTGACATCTTCCCCGCGCTGCTCGTCAAGCTCTCGGGACCGTACTGGTTCCACAAAGTGGCGTACAGGACGCGCACGCTCCTCGGCGCGCTCTGGATGCTCTTGAGCTTTGTCGTCGTTGCGTACGGCACGCACTCGCTCGCGCTCCAGCTCCTCGGCGTTGCGCTCTCCGGGCTCCAGTCCGGTATGATGGAAGCGTCGTTTCTTGCAATGGCGTCGCTCTTTGACAGCCAGAAGTGCCTCACGTGCTGGGCGAGCGGCACTGGCCTCGCTGGCGTCGGCGGCTACGCGTGGGTCGCGCTCTTGCATTTGGAGCTCGGCTTGAGCTTCGCAACGACGCTCCTGCTCGCTGCTGCAGTCTTCCCGCTGCTCTACATCCTCACGTTCACGCTGCTGCTCGACACGTCGCAGCTCCCACGGTCTGCGAGTCAGTGCCCTGGGTTCTACTACACGGCGATCCCTGAAGCGCCCGAGGCAGCTGAAGACGCGCTGCCGATCGCTCCAGCCGCTGCTGCCGCGAAGCACAAGAAGCTCGACGACGCTACCGACAACACTGTCGAGCGCCACACTCGACCGCTCCACACCACTGCAGCAGCAGACATGACTGTGCAGGAGAAAGCGCGGTTCACGCTCACACTCGCGCCGTACACGCTCCCGCTCGTCGTCGTCTACTTTGCCGAGTACACGATGCAGACGGGCGTGTGGTCGACGATCGGCTTCCCTATTGCCACGAGCGCCGCCGCGCGCGCGCAGTTCTACTCGGCTGCTGGGCTCGCGTACCAGTCTGGCGTCTTTGTCTCGCGCTCGTCCGGTGTGCTCTGTCAAGCCACGCGCGCAGTGCTGTACCTGATGCCAGCGCTCCAGACGGCGCTCCTCGTGCTCTTTACGCTCGTGTCGGCGTACCACGTACTCTACTCGTGGTCGCTCCTCGTGACGCTCTGCTTTAGCGCCGGTTTGCTCGGCGGCGGCGTGTACGTGAACGCGTTCACGCTCCTGTCGCGCGAAGTCCAGTCGGATCGCGTCGAGTTTGCGCTCAGCGCTGCGTCCGTGGGCGACACGATCGGGATCATGCTCGCCGACTGCGCGGGTCTTGTGCTCCAGGGCTGTCTCTACTCGATGAACGGCATCCCAGGCGCTGCGGTTCAGATCCAGTGCTAGTCATACGAGTGCGTGAGTGACGTGGCGGCGTTAGCTGCGATGGACGGATAGACGGAGAGTGCGATAGAGCGCTGTGTGTCCACAGGATAGAGGCGCACGGAGTCGACTTGGCATGACACGATGGAGCTAGGACGAGGATTGTCATTCGTACTTAATCGAGATATACAAAGATCAAGTGTATTTCAGTCGTAAGCACTCATGAGACATCACTGCCTACGACACACTCGCAAAGACGCCAAAGACGACAAAGACGACGATGTGGAACTGGAACGCGCTCTCGCAGAACGCAGCGCAGCAGAACGCGCAGGCTGCAGCACCTGCAGCAGGAGCAGTGCAAGCACCTTTGCTGCTCGGCGGCAATAGCAGCAATAGCGCGTCGAAAGCAGCAGCAACAACAGCAACAGCAACAGTAGCGCGCTCTGCAAAGTCACGAGCAGCTCTACCGCGCTCAAGCAGCAGTACCAGCGCCAGTGGCTCAACCACTGCTACTACTCCAGCTACAGCGCCTGCACCTCCACTACAAGAGACCGCAAAGCACGACCCAGATGCGATCGAAGAGTTCTCGCGCCTGCGCATCACGCACCGCACGATTCCTGCGAAGGACGTGCACGCAGAGCTGAGCACGCGCAAGTTCATTCCGCTGCACCAAATGGACGCTGTGCCGCGCGAGACATTCACGACCGGCACGGTACGTCCTGCCGTCCTAATCATGTGTGTCTATCAGCTGCACACACTGCGTCCACTGAGTACTCACACTGTCAATCGCTCTCTCTCTCACGTAGCTCGACTGGGTCACGATCGGCGTTCTGACGCGCAAGACGCTATCGAAAGCCACTGCGAACGGCTCGACGTTCATGGTCTGGTCACTCGCAGACCTCAACGCCACCGAACTCGGTGTGTTCCTCTTTGGCGACGCGTACGACGCGCACTGGAAAGCGCTCGACGGCTCGATCGTCGCGCTCCTGAACGCAGCGCTGCTCCCTGCGACTGAGAAGAACCGCTTTGCGTTCAAAGTCACGCAAGCGAACGAGGTCGTCGTGCTCGGCACTGCGCTCGACTTTGGCATCTGCAAGGGCTTCACGACTGGCGACGCGCGGTGTCGTCTTGCTGTCAACATCCGCAAAGTACGTACGAGTGTATGTGCTTGGACCGTGAGTGATGGTCGTTCTTAGTTCCTGTGTGTCAAAATGACCTGCACTTACATACACTATCGTGTCACTCGCCAGTCGCAGTTCTGTCTCCACCACATCACTGCCAAGTTCCTCCAAGCTGGCAAAGGCCGACAGCAGCTCAACAGCACGAGCATGGGCAACTCGCGCTCGCGCGTCTTTGCGAGCGGCACGCAGCCCAAGAACATCTCGGCTGGCGTGTACACGTCGGCAGCGCCCGTGCCGTCGGCGGCTGCTGCCATGGCTGGCGGCTGGCAGAAGCGCAAGCGAAATGATGGAAGCGGCTTCCACGGCGGTCCCATGCGGCTCTCCGCGTCTGGCGCAGTCATTCAGAGCGCGCCGCGACGACAACCAGGCGCAGGAGCAGCATTAGGAGGAGCGAGTGGAGCGCTGTCAGACGCAGCAAAAGCATCGAGTGCGCGATCGCAAGCGTCCGTGTCTGGTTCGTCCAGCGCATCATCCGATGCAAGTGCAGCAGCAGAACCAGCGCGTGCGACGCGGAGTCAGCGGATCATGTACGTGTTAGGACACTAGGCGATGTGAGAGAGAGAGTTGACTGACCCTAGACATCATTAACTATCGCTCTGTCAATCGACGGACACAGCTCGTCGATCCTTGCAAGCGGTAGTAGCAACGCAGCGCCTGTGCTCAAGAAACCCAAGACGAAGCGCGTCAACATGATGCAGTTCATGAGCTCTGGCACTCGGTAGCGAGAGACGATAGACCATCGAAGCAACTTGCTCTTCTTCTCGGCACGTTTGTTCTCAAGTCATATTATCGCGTCATTCGCGCTATTCACTTTGCAATTGTATACTAGTGTGAGAATACAAAACTCTATCGCACTCGCCCAGTTTTCTGCACCAGTCAAAGAAGCCAAAGCAACACAACAGCAACAAAGCGATCGATCGATCGATCGACTGCTCCTGTCTGCGCGCGAGACGCTCGCGATGACGCGCCACAGCAAGAACTCGACGGCGACGACGCACTTTACGTACCACGAGAAGAGTGCAGCGGGCCACGGCACGCTCAAGCGCCGCTTTGGCAAAGACGCACAGCTCGCGTTCGGCCACTGCTGTCTCTGCGTCGCGTCGACGCACGACGGCAAGAGTCCGCTCGTGTCGCCGAGCGGATACGTCTACTGCAAAGAGTGCATCTACGCCAACTTGCTTGCGCAGAAGCGCACGATCCAAGAGAACGTCGCGGCGTACGAGCGCGCGCTCGAGAAGCAGGAGCAAGCGGCGCAAGACGACGTCGTCGCCGCTGAGCGCACGCAACTCCTGCAGTTCCTCGACAGCAGCGCGAGCGGCGCGCACACGAGCGCGAGCGTGCTCCAGCGCGCGACCGACACGCAGACGCAAGCGCAAGCTGCTGCAGATGCGTACAAGCAGTCGCTGCGTGAAAAGGTTGACCGGACATCGGACGACGCAAAGCGCGAGGCGATGAAGCGCACGAGCTTCTGGATCCCCGACTGCACGCCGAGCGCCGAGGTCGCAGTCGAGAAGCCGGACACAAAGACGCGGGACCCGATGAGCCTCGCGGAGCTCAAGCTCAAGCACCTCATGCCTGTCAAGTTTGAGTGGTCGTCGTCGACGACGAGCAGTCGAGACGCCAAGGACGCGACCGCGCCGCCGCACGTGCTCTGCGCCGTGACGAAGAAAGAGATCACGCACCACCAGGCCGTGCTCCTGCGTCCGTCGGGTCTCGTCGTGCTCGAGAGCTGCGTGAGAGACATGGTCTTGCCAACGATGACGTGCCCAGTCACGGGTCTGAAGCTCCGGAAGAAAGACATTGTGAAGCTCCAAGCCGGCGGCACAGGCTTCTCGGCGCACAGCGAAGTCGAAGCGAAGAAGTACCGACCGTCGATGACGTAAAGCGACAGCAGCAGCACGAGGTGTCTGGTGCGTGTCGAAAATACATCTCCCATGCTGTCGAAAAGAGTGTCGAAATTGTCAAAATTCAGTTGAATGCGCGATCCAAGTCCGAGAGCGCGTCGCGACGGCGCTCGAGCGTCTTCTGCGGTCCAAACGCGCTATGCAGCGCACTCTGGATCGCGTCGGTGCTGTGTCCAGACCGCAAGAGCTCGCGCACGCGCTGGAGCAGTGCGTCGCCAGTGTCTGCGAGCGACAGCACGGCTGCTGGCGCAAATGGCGCACCATTGCTCGCGTGGCGCTGGAGCAGCAGCGCTGGCAATTGACTGAGCGCTTTCGTCACACTCGCGTCGTCTTGCGCGCTCTCTTCGCACACGACGACGACGTCGTCTTGGAGCGCACCGCCTGCTCATCCCATGGACATTGAACGTTAGGTATCCGAGTCCATCAATCGACCATCACTCACAGTCCTCACACATACACACAACGTCGTACCGCTTGCAATGAGTCGATGTGCAGCAGCTCGACCGTCTGCTGCAGACGTCGCGACGAGAATCACAACACGCGGCTGCTCACTATCGCGAGTCGTCTCGTCGTTCTCGTCGTCGAGTGTGTTGAGAACGTCGTCGAGCGTCGTACAAGTCGTGACGAGGCTGTGCTGGTACAGCAGACCACGCGCGACGTCCGCACTCAGCACTTGGAGCGACTCGGACGCTTCGTCATCATCATCACTACCGACAGGAACGAGCAGCAGCGGCCCGCGTGCTTCGCTTGCTGTCGCACAGACGCTCGCGAGTGCGTGGAGCACAGCAGCGAGCGGCCGCACGCACACGTCGAATGCATCGAGCGTTGCGGCTGCGAGCGGCTGCGATGGGAGCACTGCGACGGACTGGAGCTGCTCGTCTGGTAGATCTACGTGTGTGATGATGGGTGAATGTCAAACGATGAGTGAATGCCAAACACTGAGTGAATGTCTGCTATACCAACCAAGACGTACCGTAGACTGCTTTCTGGAGCACGCGCCGCGCGTTCGCAACTGACGCGCTGTCGTTCAGTTCGACTTCGAGCACTTGGAGCGTCGTGTGTGCGTCTGAGCGTGCGAGTCCGAGCGCGCGCCAGTCGATCGCCAGAGCGCTCGCATGCGGTTTGTTCGACGTGCTGGCGCTCAGCGGAAGAGTCGCAATGTGCTCGCCGTGTCTGCGCCGGGACGCACGCGAGAGCGCCGAGTCGTTTGGCGCAAGGCGCACGACGCGCTCAGTCATTGCAGGCATTGCTGTAGTGCTGCTGCTGTCATTGCTGCTGCTGTCAATGCTGTCTGGAGCGGTGGACAAGTGTCCGAGCGCGTGCCAGAGACTCCACGCAAGCGCGTAGCTCCCGAGGGCCTGGCGCATTGAGCGCACGGATTTGAGTACGATGAGCTGCTTGGCGCGTGCAGCAGACAGCAACGGCATAGACGTCGCGGGTCCGGTGCTCGGACTGGTCGTTAACGACGACGACGGCGTCATTGATGTGATCAGCGACGAGCGCGCGACGTTGGTAGCAGCAGCGACGACGTCAGCAGACACGCTCTTCCACACGGCGCTCGGGACGACGTTTGCGAGTGCGTATTGCACTGCAAAACGCAGTGGGATTGGCCGGCGCTCAAAGTGCAGACACGCTTCGACAAAGCCGACGCCCGCCGTCGCTGCAACGACGCCGCTGACGTGGAGCGCTGCTCGCGTCGCATTCGAGTCGCTCGTGTGTGCGTTTGACAGCGCAGCTGCAGTGCGCGCAAAGTCGCTCTCGTGGGTATCGAGGTCGCGCAGCAGCAGGAGCGACGGCAGTGGTGACGGCGCTGCCATGCTGCTGCTGGCGTCTCGACGATCCACAGGCAGGCAGGCCGCAGCAGGAGCCGATCAAGCGGATCAAGTCGATCGAGTCGAGGTGAGTCGAGTCTTGGCTGTTTGGCTCAAAAGAGTGACCTGGCACTCCTCTTCATACTTGCTGACAGACCTCTTCATCTAGCGATCGATTCAAATGTGAGCACTAAAAAATATTGGAGATATCGAATCACCTGCGCATGATCGCTAGAGTAGTTGCCTTGACACTGCTTGAGTGAAAGTGCTCAAGGTGTCTCAAGTCCTTGCTCACTCACTCTGGTGCTCTCTCTCTCTCTCTCTCTCTCTCTCTCTCTCTCAGAGCTCAGAGCTCAGAGCGGAACGAGCAGCACAAGCATTGCGAAGGAGCTCGCCGTCGACATCAGGACGTGTGTGTGAATGTGCGTATTGAGCGTCCCTCGTAGTCGTTGTCAAAGCAGATGAGTTGATGCGATGCGGTTGCAGTTGGCCGCGGTGCTGCTCGTCAAACACCTCCTCTCATCCAGACTGCAGAGCACGAGGCGTTCATTGCGCATTCGGTCGCGACCTCAACAGCGAGGCTGCGAGCGTGCACGTGAGTGAGGGATGACTCGTGAGGTCAAATGCCGCGCGGTGGTGCTTGCGCATTGCGTTCCTGGGCTAGATCGAGGCGCTCGTGGCGACGAGCAACACACACACGCAGCATGCGCTGATCGCCAGCAGAAAAAGCGTCACGAGCGCGTGCGTGAGTTCAAGCGGTCAACGCAAAGCAAAGCTCGACGACGGCTGGCGAGTGTGTTGCGTTCCCGTTATCCACCACCACAGCTCACCTCGACAACAACAACAACAACGACAACACTAACGACGACGCAGTCGTTCGTCGCCATCTCGATGCACAGACATCTTTGCTGCTCCTACTGTCTCCGTTTGGATAAACGCCTTGATTCGACTCTTTCACTTGCAATTGTAAGCGAGACTGGACAACAAGGTTCCACCAAATCAGGTGATTTATCTCCCCATCGCATCGTCCCGGTGCAATCACGAAGCCCAGTGCGAGTGCTAGAGTCGTTGACCTCGAACGTCCTGTGTCTTGTGTGTCTCGAGGCTTGCGAGTCTCTCTCGATACCAAAGCATCAAGAGCGAGCGCGCGTTGACGCCTGCTCGCTCGCTGCGCTCTGAGACATCCTGCACCTGGCCTGCCTGGTCACATGCGCTCCACACACGCACACGCCAGCCGAGCACGAGACGAGGAGGTCATGTGCCAGCCGCTCGCGCTCGTGCTCGCCACAAGCACCCACGAGCGCTCGCTCGCTCGGTCGGTCACACACACGCGCTTGCTTGCTTGCTGACACGGTCCCCCAATCGCGGCGCCGCACGGCAGAAGCTCAAGCTGGTGGCGCTCCTGCTCGAGTTGATTGGGTCGCCGCGGCGCTGGCTTTGCCGCGAGAATCTGGCGCGCGCGCGTCAGAGACGATCCGAGCACCGCAGCGCACGATGAACTAAAGCAAGGCACGACAAGGCAAAGCAGAGCAGGTGAGCGGTCGGCAGGCATGCAGGATGGCGAGACTGGCAACGGCGGTCGTTGTCGTTGTCGCCCTTGCTCGCGACCACCCAGTCAGGCTCGCTCGCTCGCTCAGTCGCTTGACGCAACTCCAGAGAGAAAGAGACCTTCAAGTCTGAAGCAAGCTCATCGCATCACGAGTCTCGCACTCCCGCGCTCACCTCACCACACCGAGCTCCTCGACTCTCCTCGACTCGACTCGACTCGACGCGCTCCTCTCATCTGCTTCACTCTCCAACGCGCTCGCTCGTTCGCACCTCGAGTCGTCCGAGCCCGAGCCTGAGCTCCACGCCACCAAGCTGACGTCTCTCGTTCTCCCCGCCCGCCCTCTCCTCGCTTCCCAGCACCGCCGCCGTCCGCGATGGCCATTCACCCGCAATCGATAGCGCTGGCCACGCCGCAGCGACCGCATCGCGACATCAAGACCGTCAGCGCCACTGCGATCATCGGCAGCAGCAGCAGCAGCGCCATCACCACCGCCGCGAACAGCAGCAGCGCAAAGCACAACAACAACAGCACCACCAAACTCGCAAAACCAAAGCGAGCGGTCGTCGGTGGACTCCGCCGCAGCCGCAGCAGCGACAGCATTGTGTCGTCCGTGCCGCTGCCGGTCGACGCGCAGCAGCTGAAGGACAAGATCCTCGAGACACACCCCGAGAAGCTCACGCGCTTCAGTCTGAGCCACATGCGCCGCGTCGCGATCCCGCCCGTGGAGATCCCAAAGAGCCTCAAGAGCAGATCCGCCGTCTCGACGGTCGTGTCGGGCAAGAACGTCCCGTTCACGAAGAACATGTGGGACAACCGCAAGAAGCGCGCGCACCACCTCGACATGATCGACGAGTACGTCTTGTACAAGTGAGCGCGACACACAACGCACAACGCACCGATCGCTAGCTAGACAGCATAGCTCGGTCGACGCGACAGATAGACAGATAGATCATAGATGAAAGAGATAGATAGACAGATGGATGTAGTAGTGAGTGCGAATGCGGCATGGTCTCCACCGAGTCGATCAACTGCAAGCAAGTGCTGCACAAGCGACACAAGCAACGCAAGCGCAGCTCGTACGCTCGGATCAGCGCGCTCGCCAGCGACACAAAAGCAGTCGCAACGTGCGCTGCTTTGCTGGTCAGCGATCGCCGGGTGGATCTCCCGCACACGCTCATTAAATACCACGTGCATCGAGAGGGGTCTGTGCCTATCCGTCGGTCCGCACGCGCTCGTATCGAGCGAGGATCACCACTGTGCGGATGCCATCCGCACAGACTGTTGTGAGTTGGCGACGTGCACTCACTCTTGCGAACCGAGTCGACGCACTTGGACTTGAGCTGGGACTTGGCGCTTGGACTTGGTGCCGACGAGGCGAGGAGGTGTCGGTGCGAGCGAGCACCTGCCGAGTCGCATCTAACTCACAGCGCACGGAGCACCAACAAACGAACGCCATGCCTGCACATACACATACTGCTCGTTGCATACAGCAACAGTAGCAGCAAACACAGCGTCGCGCTCTCGCACTTGAGCGCCGATCCATTCAAAGACACACCGATACAACAAGCGACATCGCGCCTCCTCGTTGTCGTCGTTGAAGCGAGACTCAACGACGCACAGACACGCTCGCTTGCTGCTGCGCCGACAGCGACTGGCGATCACTCGCTCGCCGGTCTCTCACTCACTCGCTCGCTCGCTCACATTGCTCCTGAGATCAATGTGCACAACGATCGCTCGATCGCCTGCCGATCCGCAGTCCAGTCCAGTCGATTCGGTTCGATGCGGCACCAGAAACAAGATCCGCTCGCTCGCTCGCTTGTCGCGCAAAGAGAGTTGTCGGTCGAAACATGTGACAGTCGTCGCGCGCACCGCATCCTGTTGCTTGCTTGCCGTCGTGCGCTACATGGCCGTCGCCGCCGCCGCCGTCGTCGTCGTCGTCGCAAGTCGAGATCGAGTATCGAGTCGGCTGGTTCCTGCGTGCGCCTTTGCGTCAGTGACACGGCCGAAGCCATCGCTCGCAGCGGATGTGGATGGGGTGGCAACCCGCGAACGAGTGCTGCGTGCGCGCAATGGCAATGGCGCCACCTCGTGCTCCTGTAGCACACACACACGCGCAAAGCACCAGAAACCACACCCGCAGGAGGTGCATTGCGTTGCGCGTGAAGGCGCGCTCACGAGCGTCAAGGAGTCTGTGAGAGGCATCGAGTGGATGCGGTGCGTCGGCACCACCACCACGAACAACAACAACAAGGACGACAACCGCCACCACCTGAAGCAACCGCACGCGACTTGCTCGCTTGCAGCGGCCACTTTCGACTCTGCCTCGACCCCACCACATCCATCACAGCTCTCCCAGACACACTCAAAGCACCAGCAGGAGCTCAACACCATGTCGCCCAACACCGCTCTGTTCGCGCTCCACCCGAGCATGCAAGTGCTGTCGACGCCCAGCAGCAACAACGCGAGCATCAGCAAGAGCAAAAGCAAAGACAGCAAGAGCAGTCGCTCGACTGACGCCTGCAGCTGCAGCACCAGTTGCACGGGTCAAGCCGACGCGTCGATCAGCAGTCCGCTGCTCGCCGAGTGCGAGGCGCTCAAGCAAAAGATCCGGCTGGAGCACCCGGAGAAGACGACGCGGTTCAGTCTGAGCCACATGCGTCGCGTCGCGATCCCGCCTGTGGAGATCCCGCCGACGTTCACGTACGCGCGGACAGTCGTCGCTGGTAAGCGCGTGCTCTTTACGCGCTCGAGCTGGATGCGCTGCAAGCACGAGCAGCGGCTCCTGCGCCGCATCCGCGAGAACGACGAGCTGCGGCTGTAGCGATCGTTTGCACGAGAGCCAAACGCAACTGCAGAGGCGAAGAAGAAGACAAGGAGACGAAGCCGAAGAGCGTGCGCGTAGATGTAGATGTAGATGTAGATGTAGACGACGATAGATAGATCGACGTGCAGGCAGATAGACGCCTCGAAGCGAACTGCAAGCGCGCACACGGCACCAAACCAAGCCACGCCACGCCAAACAAGTCACGCCACGCCACGCCGCACTACTTCACACGAAGACAGCGCACCTCGTGTCGCCAATCGAGAGAGCACACAGCAGCGCGTCTGTTGCGCGTGCGAGTACCATAGCGAATAAGATCGATACCGTAACTTGCTTGTGAACCGAACCGACGCGACGCATGTGTGAGGAGGACTCATTCCGATCCTTCATGTCCTTTGACGTAGGATCTTAGCGTCTTAGTGTCTTGGCGTCCAATGGGTCAAGTCAAAAAGCGGCGGCGAGCAACACAAGAGTGAGCGAGTCGTGCAGCTCGTGTGGTGTATTGCTTTGCGTGAAGGGCGTAAGGGTGCGCTCGTTTGGAGGGAAGCCATTCCTGACACACTCGCGCGCACTCGCTCGTGGCCTCGATTGCTGTTTGCAAAGGAGCAAAGGAGCAAAGGAGCAAAGGAGCAAAGGAGCAAGAGCTCGCGGCGGCGGCAGGGGCAACACGCAACTCGTACACAACGAGTGAATGAGCGAGCAGGCGAGCGAGCGTCCGCCCAGTGCTTGTCAAGTTGAAGATCGGCCGAGCCAGATTGCAACGCGAGCGCTGCCACGCGCCGTCGTGTGCGCTCGCTCGCCGTCCGTGTCTCGAGCCTCATCGTCAAGCCACCCACGTACAGGGTCACCGAGGCCTGACCATCCACTCGAATCCAAGCCACTTGAGCGTTTAGCTTTGCGTTTGGAGCTTTCAGGACCTGCCACTGACAGACCTGTTGCTGTCGCTGGTGTGATTCACGCCCCTTGCGCGGGTGCGCGCGCGAGAGAGCACGCGTGCGTGAGAGTGAGTCGGTTGACCAGTGGTCGGTCGGTCGGTTAGTCAGTCGGCAGGCGACAAACACCGAGCAGCACAAGCAGTACAACAGCACACGTGGTGGTGCAGTGCAGCAGCGCGTGGGTCATCGCAAGCAGCTGGTCGATGACTCGTGACTCGTGACTCGTGACTCGTGACTCGCACGAGTCGTGCGAGCGAGCGAGCGTTCGTCTCCAGCCATTCGAGTGCGCGCGCGCTGTACCCGAATCACTGGCACACCTCGGCGCTTTGGTTTGCCTTGGTTGGAGATTCGATGCTGGCAAAGCAAACGCAAAAGCAAAAGCCAAAGCAAAAGCAAAAGCAAAAGCAAAAGCAAGCGGCAACACAGTGCGCGCGCACGTGTCGAGGAGCTCCGTGTCTCTCTCGCTCGCTCTGCGAGATTCTGCATGCATGCTGGTGTTGATATTGTTGTTCGGAAGCGAAGCGAGGAAGGAAGGAAGGCGTGGGCGTGGCGCACGGTGTGGTCAGCGAGCGCGTGGCAAAAGACCCGCTGCAAAAGCAAGGCAGCAAGGCAGGCAAGACGACCCACAGGCCCACAGACCCACAACGCAAAGGCAAAGACCCACAAGGCAAAGGCCAGGCAAATATTCGATCTGGGTGGGACCGCAAGCGACATACAGAGGCTTTTGTGTGCGTTTCGCAAAGGCGTGATTCAAACATATCATGCGTCAGACGCACAAAACACCGCAAGTACAGAGGGCTACGCGCCGTGCCCACCGCACCACACCACCAACTCGCCGAGTGCCCGCTGAACCCCGAAACCCCGAAACCCGACTCGCTGCGAAATGCGTGATGATTCGCACGCACGCGCGCAACGGCGGCGGCAGATGTGAGCGTGTCTGCCGACCGACCGGACTCGTCTACGGTGGAGCACACGCGTGCAGCACCGGGCCGCACCCTTGCTCACTTGCTCTCTCATCATCATCATCGCCATCTCAGCGACTTGTTTGGACGACGGTGAGCCTCGCGCGAATATCTTGCGTTTACTATGAAGCATTTGTCCTCTTGCTTTTACTATGCAGCATTCGCGACACGAAGCCGAATGCTCCCTTTACACTTGCTTTATGTATCGCGAATGCTCACTCACTCGCCAGACGCTTTTGTTGCATGAGATTGGTCGCGCCCGGTGTTTAGACGCGAGCGCGCCAAGCCCTCGACCTGGACTGGGATTGGCTGGCGCGGCGCCGCTGCCGCTGCCGCTGCCTGCCTGCCTACCCTCCATCCTGTCGCTGCGGTCGCCTCCGGATTCGAGCTCCGAGCCAAACCAAACCAAACTTCAGATCTCAGTGCGTCGTCTCGCGTGACCGTCGCCGCTTTGCTGCACTTGTCGTCGACGGCGTTCATCGTCGGTGCTGCTCCACCTCATTTCCAATCCTCCCAGCTACGTACAACGCACAGCGCACCAAGTAGCACGCAGCTACTGACCGCTCCGCTTAGCACAGCACATCAACACACACACAGCAACACCACACCGTCGCAATGGGACTCCTGCCACAGCTCCGCACGTCCGCGTTCAAGGCGCTGCACCACCACCGCGAGCAGCCGCAGAAGCGCCTCTCGCACAGCAGCAGCAGCAACAACAACAACAAGAACCACCACGGCGCCGCGTCGCCGGTCGTGACGCCGCTGCCGAAGGAAGTGCAGCAGCTCAAGGACACGATCATCGCGCGCCACCCGAGCAAGCTCGTGCGCTTCAGCTTTAGCCACATGCGCCACGTCGCGACACCGCCAGTGGAGCTGCCTGCGAGCGTGGCCAGCGTGCGCGCGACGTCCACGGTCGTCGCCGGCAAGAGCGTGCCGTTCACCAAGTGCATGCACGCGAACGCCAAGAAGAAAGCCGCCAAGCGCCAGATGAACGTCATCGACGAGTACGTCACGTACTGAGCAGCGCAACAGCTTGGTCGGTCAGCAGACCACCAGGCGCAGTACGCCACCAGCGCACCACAGCACCACAGCACCAGCACACCAAAGCACCAGAGCACCGCCAGACCACCAGCGCAGCTCGTGCGTCCGTGCGCTACTATTTATCTTGCGACGCAGCAGGCACCAGACACACCAGACACCGTCTCTGGATACACCACACGCACACACAATCGGCACCAGACACTAGCCACGAGCCACGAGCCACTAGCCACTAGACAGCGACGCACATGCGAGCGTCGCCTGCAGCACGCGCTGCAGTATTTATCCACCTTGTGCAATAGACCACAGACACACACAACATGTCTTGCTTCTTGCTTGTAAGGTTGGTGTGTTCCTCTTGAGCAGCGTCACACCTGCCCTCTTCTTTGCCTTGTCGAGTGTTGCAAGAGCGTTTGAGTCGATGCGCGCTCGATAGTTCTCAAGCTTGGGTGGCCGTGCTTGTTTCGGTTGGCTCTCGACATGCTGCCAGGCAACATTGCCTTGGCAAAGTATCGCCGCACTTGCCACCATCGAGTGCCATCGAGTTCGAGTTCGGACGCTAAGTTCGGTGCGATGTTGTTTGCTCGCTCACACTCAGCGTCTTCGCTCCATCTCCTCGACTTCGTTGCTATCGCACCGAATTGCAATGTGGCGTCTCCAAGGATCTCATCTCCAGCGTCTCGTTGTGTTGTGGTGGTGCGCCGTCTTGCGGAGCACTCGGCTCTAGGACTAAGATCGTTCAGAAGCATTGAGGGCAACAACAACAAGCTCGATTCGAGGAGGCAAGTTCACAACTGAGGACGTTGTCTCTGAGCTCAACAAGTCGTCAGGGCTTCAGTCCTCGAGATGAAGTGTCTTCGACCGAAGAGCAGGACAAGCCTCCAGAACCAAGTCAAGAAACTACTCGATACCTCACGACTTCGGCAAGACCAACTCGAAGACGACGTCGCACTGAGCATCCTCGCACCTTTGACACTGAGAGTCCGCACGTGTGGCGATACCAAAGACGACCACAAGCATATTGAGACGCACTTGTAGTGTGTCGGAGACAACACGTCTCAACACAAGCGCTCTTTCGACACATGCAAACGCAAGCATGTACGTCAATGCAAACTCCAACACAGCGACCACATACAAAGCAAGATTCGCGCGGAAGAAGCAAGACATGTTGTGTGTGTCTGTGGTCTATTGCACAAGGTGGATAAATACTGCAGCGCGTGCTGCAGGCGACGCTCGCATGTGCGTCGCTGTCTAGTGGCTAGTGGCTCGTGGCTCGTGGCTAGTGTCTGGTGCCGATTGTGTGTGCGTGTGGTGTATCCAGAGACGGTGTCTGGTGTGTCTGGTGCCTGCTGCGTCGCAAGATAAATAGTAGCGCACGGACGCACGAGCTGCGCTGGTGGTCTGGCGGTGCTCTGGTGCTTTGGTGTGCTGGTGCTGTGGTGCTGTGGTGCGCTGGTGGCGTACTGCGCCTGGTGGTCTGCTGACCGACCAAGCTGTTGCGCTGCTCAGTACGTGACGTACTCGTCGATGACGTTCATCTGGCGCTTGGCGGCTTTCTTCTTGGCGTTCGCGTGCATGCACTTGGTGAACGGCACGCTCTTGCCGGCGACGACCGTGGACGTCGCGCGCACGCTGGCCACGCTCGCAGGCAGCTCCACTGGCGGTGTCGCGACGTGGCGCATGTGGCTAAAGCTGAAGCGCACGAGCTTGCTCGGGTGGCGCGCGATGATCGTGTCCTTGAGCTGCTGCACTTCCTTCGGCAGCGGCGTCACGACCGGCGACGCGGCGCCGTGGTGGTTCTTGTTGTTGTTGTTGCTGCTGCTGCTGTGCGAGAGGCGCTTCTGCGGCTGCTCGCGGTGGTGGTGCAGCGCCTTGAACGCGGACGTGCGGAGCTGTGGCAGGAGTCCCATTGCGACGGTGTGGTGTTGCTGTGTGTGTGTTGATGTGCTGTGCTAAGCGGAGCGGTCAGTAGCTGCGTGCTACTTGGTGCGCTGTGCGTTGTACGTAGCTGGGAGGATTGGAAATGAGGTGGAGCAGCACCGACGATGAACGCCGTCGACGACAAGTGCAGCAAAGCGGCGACGGTCACGCGAGACGACGCACTGAGATCTGAAGTTTGGTTTGGTTTGGCTCGGAGCTCGAATCCGGAGGCGACCGCAGCGACAGGATGGAGGGTAGGCAGGCAGGCAGCGGCAGCGGCAGCGGCGCCGCGCCAGCCAATCCCAGTCCAGGTCGAGGGCTTGGCGCGCTCGCGTCTAAACACCGGGCGCGACCAATCTCATGCAACAAAAGCGTCTGGCGAGTGAGTGAGCATTCGCGATACATAAAGCAAGTGTAAAGGGAGCATTCGGCTTCGTGTCGCGAATGCTGCATAGTAAAAGCAAGAGGACAAATGCTTCATAGTAAACGCAAGATATTCGCGCGAGGCTCACCGTCGTCCAAACAAGTCGCTGAGATGGCGATGATGATGATGAGAGAGCAAGTGAGCAAGGGTGCGGCCCGGTGCTGCACGCGTGTGCTCCACCGTAGACGAGTCCGGTCGGTCGGCAGACACGCTCACATCTGCCGCCGCCGTTGCGCGCGTGCGTGCGAATCATCACGCATTTCGCAGCGAGTCGGGTTTCGGGGTTTCGGGGTTCAGCGGGCACTCGGCGAGTTGGTGGTGTGGTGCGGTGGGCACGGCGCGTAGCCCTCTGTACTTGCGGTGTTTTGTGCGTCTGACGCATGATATGTTTGAATCACGCCTTTGCGAAACGCACACAAAAGCCTCTGTATGTCGCTTGCGGTCCCACCCAGATCGAATATTTGCCTGGCCTTTGCCTTGTGGGTCTTTGCCTTTGCGTTGTGGGTCTGTGGGCCTGTGGGTCGTCTTGCCTGCCTTGCTGCCTTGCTTTTGCAGCGGGTCTTTTGCCACGCGCTCGCTGACCACACCGTGCGCCACGCCCACGCCTTCCTTCCTTCCTCGCTTCGCTTCCGAACAACAATATCAACACCAGCATGCATGCAGAATCTCGCAGAGCGAGCGAGAGAGACACGGAGCTCCTCGACACGTGCGCGCGCACTGTGTTGCCGCTTGCTTTTGCTTTTGCTTTTGCTTTTGCTTTGGCTTTTGCTTTTGCGTTTGCTTTGCCAGCATCGAATCTCCAACCAAGGCAAACCAAAGCGCCGAGGTGTGCCAGTGATTCGGGTACAGCGCGCGCGCACTCGAATGGCTGGAGACGAACGCTCGCTCGCTCGCACGACTCGTGCGAGTCACGAGTCACGAGTCACGAGTCACGAGTCATCGACCAGCTGCTTGCGATGACCCACGCGCTGCTGCACTGCACCACCACGTGTGCTGTTGTACTGCTTGTGCTGCTCGGTGTTTGTCGCCTGCCGACTGACTAACCGACCGACCGACCACTGGTCAACCGACTCACTCTCACGCACGCGTGCTCTCTCGCGCGCGCACCCGCGCAAGGGGCGTGAATCACACCAGCGACAGCAACAGGTCTGTCAGTGGCAGGTCCTGAAAGCTCCAAACGCAAAGCTAAACGCTCAAGTGGCTTGGATTCGAGTGGATGGTCAGGCCTCGGTGACCCTGTACGTGGGTGGCTTGACGATGAGGCTCGAGACACGGACGGCGAGCGAGCGCACACGACGGCGCGTGGCAGCGCTCGCGTTGCAATCTGGCTCGGCCGATCTTCAACTTGACAAGCACTGGGCGGACGCTCGCTCGCCTGCTCGCTCATTCACTCGTTGTGTACGAGTTGCGTGTTGCCCCTGCCGCCGCCGCGAGCTCTTGCTCCTTTGCTCCTTTGCTCCTTTGCTCCTTTGCAAACAGCAATCGAGGCCACGAGCGAGTGCGCGCGAGTGTGTCAGGAATGGCTTCCCTCCAAACGAGCGCACCCTTACGCCCTTCACGCAAAGCAATACACCACACGAGCTGCACGACTCGCTCACTCTTGTGTTGCTCGCCGCCGCTTTTTGACTTGACCCATTGGACGCCAAGACACTAAGACGCTAAGATCCTACGTCAAAGGACATGAAGGATCGGAATGAGTCCTCCTCACACATGCGTCGCGTCGGTTCGGTTCACAAGCAAGTTACGGTATCGATCTTATTCGCTATGGTACTCGCACGCGCAACAGACGCGCTGCTGTGTGCTCTCTCGATTGGCGACACGAGGTGCGCTGTCTTCGTGTGAAGTAGTGCGGCGTGGCGTGGCGTGACTTGTTTGGCGTGGCGTGGCTTGGTTTGGTGCCGTGTGCGCGCTTGCAGTTCGCTTCGAGGCGTCTATCTGCCTGCACGTCGATCTATCTATCGTCGTCTACATCTACATCTACATCTACATCTACGCGCACGCTCTTCGGCTTCGTCTCCTTGTCTTCTTCTTCGCCTCTGCAGTTGCGTTTGGCTCTCGTGCAAACGATCGCTACAGCCGCAGCTCGTCGTTCTCGCGGATGCGGCGCAGGAGCCGCTGCTCGTGCTTGCAGCGCATCCAGCTCGAGCGCGTAAAGAGCACGCGCTTACCAGCGACGACTGTCCGCGCGTACGTGAACGTCGGCGGGATCTCCACAGGCGGGATCGCGACGCGACGCATGTGGCTCAGACTGAACCGCGTCGTCTTCTCCGGGTGCTCCAGCCGGATCTTTTGCTTGAGCGCCTCGCACTCGGCGAGCAGCGGACTGCTGATCGACGCGTCGGCTTGACCCGTGCAACTGGTGCTGCAGCTGCAGGCGTCAGTCGAGCGACTGCTCTTGCTGTCTTTGCTTTTGCTCTTGCTGGTGCTCGCGTTGTTGCTGCTGGGCGTCGACAGCACTTGCATGCTCGGGTGGAGCGCGAACAGAGCGGTGTTGGGCGACATGGTGTTGAGCTCCTGCTGGTGCTTTGAGTGTGTCTGGGAGAGCTGTGATGGATGTGGTGGGGTCGAGGCAGAGTCGAAAGTGGCCGCTGCAAGCGAGCAAGTCGCGTGCGGTTGCTTCAGGTGGTGGCGGTTGTCGTCCTTGTTGTTGTTGTTCGTGGTGGTGGTGCCGACGCACCGCATCCACTCGATGCCTCTCACAGACTCCTTGACGCTCGTGAGCGCGCCTTCACGCGCAACGCAATGCACCTCCTGCGGGTGTGGTTTCTGGTGCTTTGCGCGTGTGTGTGTGCTACAGGAGCACGAGGTGGCGCCATTGCCATTGCGCGCACGCAGCACTCGTTCGCGGGTTGCCACCCCATCCACATCCGCTGCGAGCGATGGCTTCGGCCGTGTCACTGACGCAAAGGCGCACGCAGGAACCAGCCGACTCGATACTCGATCTCGACTTGCGACGACGACGACGACGGCGGCGGCGGCGACGGCCATGTAGCGCACGACGGCAAGCAAGCAACAGGATGCGGTGCGCGCGACGACTGTCACATGTTTCGACCGACAACTCTCTTTGCGCGACAAGCGAGCGAGCGAGCGGATCTTGTTTCTGGTGCCGCATCGAACCGAATCGACTGGACTGGACTGCGGATCGGCAGGCGATCGAGCGATCGTTGTGCACATTGATCTCAGGAGCAATGTGAGCGAGCGAGCGAGTGAGTGAGAGACCGGCGAGCGAGTGATCGCCAGTCGCTGTCGGCGCAGCAGCAAGCGAGCGTGTCTGTGCGTCGTTGAGTCTCGCTTCAACGACGACAACGAGGAGGCGCGATGTCGCTTGTTGTATCGGTGTGTCTTTGAATGGATCGGCGCTCAAGTGCGAGAGCGCGACGCTGTGTTTGCTGCTACTGTTGCTGTATGCAACGAGCAGTATGTGTATGTGCAGGCATGGCGTTCGTTTGTTGGTGCTCCGTGCGCTGTGAGTTAGATGCGACTCGGCAGGTGCTCGCTCGCACCGACACCTCCTCGCCTCGTCGGCACCAAGTCCAAGCGCCAAGTCCCAGCTCAAGTCCAAGTGCGTCGACTCGGTTCGCAAGAGTGAGTGCACGTCGCCAACTCACAACAGTCTGTGCGGATGGCATCCGCACAGTGGTGATCCTCGCTCGATACGAGCGCGTGCGGACCGACGGATAGGCACAGACCCCTCTCGATGCACGTGGTATTTAATGAGCGTGTGCGGGAGATCCACCCGGCGATCGCTGACCAGCAAAGCAGCGCACGTTGCGACTGCTTTTGTGTCGCTGGCGAGCGCGCTGATCCGAGCGTACGAGCTGCGCTTGCGTTGCTTGTGTCGCTTGTGCAGCACTTGCTTGCAGTTGATCGACTCGGTGGAGACCATGCCGCATTCGCACTCACTACTACATCCATCTGTCTATCTATCTCTTTCATCTATGATCTATCTGTCTATCTGTCGCGTCGACCGAGCTATGCTGTCTAGCTAGCGATCGGTGCGTTGTGCGTTGTGTGTCGCGCTCACTTGTACAAGACGTACTCGTCGATCATGTCGAGGTGGTGCGCGCGCTTCTTGCGGTTGTCCCACATGTTCTTCGTGAACGGGACGTTCTTGCCCGACACGACCGTCGAGACGGCGGATCTGCTCTTGAGGCTCTTTGGGATCTCCACGGGCGGGATCGCGACGCGGCGCATGTGGCTCAGACTGAAGCGCGTGAGCTTCTCGGGGTGTGTCTCGAGGATCTTGTCCTTCAGCTGCTGCGCGTCGACCGGCAGCGGCACGGACGACACAATGCTGTCGCTGCTGCGGCTGCGGCGGAGTCCACCGACGACCGCTCGCTTTGGTTTTGCGAGTTTGGTGGTGCTGTTGTTGTTGTGCTTTGCGCTGCTGCTGTTCGCGGCGGTGGTGATGGCGCTGCTGCTGCTGCTGCCGATGATCGCAGTGGCGCTGACGGTCTTGATGTCGCGATGCGGTCGCTGCGGCGTGGCCAGCGCTATCGATTGCGGGTGAATGGCCATCGCGGACGGCGGCGGTGCTGGGAAGCGAGGAGAGGGCGGGCGGGGAGAACGAGAGACGTCAGCTTGGTGGCGTGGAGCTCAGGCTCGGGCTCGGACGACTCGAGGTGCGAACGAGCGAGCGCGTTGGAGAGTGAAGCAGATGAGAGGAGCGCGTCGAGTCGAGTCGAGTCGAGGAGAGTCGAGGAGCTCGGTGTGGTGAGGTGAGCGCGGGAGTGCGAGACTCGTGATGCGATGAGCTTGCTTCAGACTTGAAGGTCTCTTTCTCTCTGGAGTTGCGTCAAGCGACTGAGCGAGCGAGCGAGCCTGACTGGGTGGTCGCGAGCAAGGGCGACAACGACAACGACCGCCGTTGCCAGTCTCGCCATCCTGCATGCCTGCCGACCGCTCACCTGCTCTGCTTTGCCTTGTCGTGCCTTGCTTTAGTTCATCGTGCGCTGCGGTGCTCGGATCGTCTCTGACGCGCGCGCGCCAGATTCTCGCGGCAAAGCCAGCGCCGCGGCGACCCAATCAACTCGAGCAGGAGCGCCACCAGCTTGAGCTTCTGCCGTGCGGCGCCGCGATTGGGGGACCGTGTCAGCAAGCAAGCAAGCGCGTGTGTGTGACCGACCGAGCGAGCGAGCGCTCGTGGGTGCTTGTGGCGAGCACGAGCGCGAGCGGCTGGCACATGACCTCCTCGTCTCGTGCTCGGCTGGCGTGTGCGTGTGTGGAGCGCATGTGACCAGGCAGGCCAGGTGCAGGATGTCTCAGAGCGCAGCGAGCGAGCAGGCGTCAACGCGCGCTCGCTCTTGATGCTTTGGTATCGAGAGAGACTCGCAAGCCTCGAGACACACAAGACACAGGACGTTCGAGGTCAACGACTCTAGCACTCGCACTGGGCTTCGTGATTGCACCGGGACGATGCGATGGGGAGATAAATCACCTGATTTGGTGGAACCTTGTTGTCCAGTCTCGCTTACAATTGCAAGTGAAAGAGTCGAATCAAGGCGTTTATCCAAACGGAGACAGTAGGAGCAGCAAAGATGTCTGTGCATCGAGATGGCGACGAACGACTGCGTCGTCGTTAGTGTTGTCGTTGTTGTTGTTGTTGTCGAGGTGAGCTGTGGTGGTGGATAACGGGAACGCAACACACTCGCCAGCCGTCGTCGAGCTTTGCTTTGCGTTGACCGCTTGAACTCACGCACGCGCTCGTGACGCTTTTTCTGCTGGCGATCAGCGCATGCTGCGTGTGTGTGTTGCTCGTCGCCACGAGCGCCTCGATCTAGCCCAGGAACGCAATGCGCAAGCACCACCGCGCGGCATTTGACCTCACGAGTCATCCCTCACTCACGTGCACGCTCGCAGCCTCGCTGTTGAGGTCGCGACCGAATGCGCAATGAACGCCTCGTGCTCTGCAGTCTGGATGAGAGGAGGTGTTTGACGAGCAGCACCGCGGCCAACTGCAACCGCATCGCATCAACTCATCTGCTTTGACAACGACTACGAGGGACGCTCAATACGCACATTCACACACACGTCCTGATGTCGACGGCGAGCTCCTTCGCAATGCTTGTGCTGCTCGTTCCGCTCTGAGCTCTGAGCTCTGAGAGAGAGAGAGAGAGAGAGAGAGCACCAGAGTGAGTGAGCAAGGACTTGAGACACCTTGAGCACTTTCACTCAAGCAGTGTCAAGGCAACTACTCTAGCGATCATGCGCAGGTGATTCGATATCTCCAATATTTTTTAGTGCTCACATTTGAATCGATCGCTAGATGAAGAGGTCTGTCAGCAAGTATGAAGAGGAGTGCCAGGTCACTCTTTTGAGCCAAACAGCCAAGACTCGACTCACCTCGACTCGATCGACTTGATCCGCTTGATCGGCTCCTGCTGCGGCCTGCCTGCCTGTGGATCGTCGAGACGCCAGCAGCAGCATGGCAGCGCCGTCACCACTGCCGTCGCTCCTGCTGCTGCGCGACCTCGATACCCACGAGAGCGACTTTGCGCGCACTGCAGCTGCGCTGTCAAACGCACACACGAGCGACTCGAATGCGACGCGAGCAGCGCTCCACGTCAGCGGCGTCGTTGCAGCGACGGCGGGCGTCGGCTTTGTCGAAGCGTGTCTGCACTTTGAGCGCCGGCCAATCCCACTGCGTTTTGCAGTGCAATACGCACTCGCAAACGTCGTCCCGAGCGCCGTGTGGAAGAGCGTCTCGATCTGTCATGTCCAGCTCTCTTGTGCTCTGAAGCGCATCGACTGACATCCATCGATCATTCATTCATTGCTCATGCGAGCCCATACTGGCTCTGTTGATACACTACGCGTTCTTAGCGCTTGCCACCGCTCTACTTGATCGCTGCAAAGCTCTCGCGCGACGCGACCGAGTCGTTGTGCAAGATCTCGTCCTTATCGCCGCTGCTCTCGGACGTGCCCATACCAAAGCGCATTTTCTTCATCACGACCACGAACGCGAGCATGTTGAGCACGCTCACGCTCCCGACCGTGAAGAACATGTACTCGAGGTGGCCGTCGTTGAGGGCATCTGTCGGTAAGTACGGCCGGAACATGATCGTAACGACCGACGTCATGATGCTGCCCATGCAGACCATGAGCAAGTTGACTGCTTGCGCTGTGCTCTTGAGCGAGAGCGGCACAGACATGTAGAACACGTCGTGCGCCGTGACGTTGAGGGGGCACTCGGCGAGCGCGACAAAGACGTAGTTTGGGATCGCGCCGGCCCGAGTTGCGCCACAGGGTCTTAAACACGCCGGCCCAGTAGATGCCGACCGTCGCAAGGAGCAAGCCAGCGAGCACGCGGTCAAACTGACTTGGTGCGGCCAAATGTGCGCTTGTAGAACGGATACACGACCACATCGAGGATCGGGATGCAGATCAGAATCACGATCGGGTCAAAGACACCGAGCATTGCGCCAGGCACTTGCTGCGACGCAGGGTCGCTCGTGTCGAGGCGCAAGTCGCACTGCTGTGTGATCGACTGGAAGTTTGCATCTGTTTGGTCGTACGCGCACTGCCAGATGATCGTGAACACCGCGAACGAGAGCACGCGCCCAAGACGCTCGTAGCCCTCGACGCGCTCGTCGTCAAAGTCGCCGCCGCGCGAGATCTTCGACACGTCGAGGAACGAGTTGTCGAGACCGACTGCTAGCGACCCGAGCACGCCGAGCAACACTAAGCTCCCGGCAATGTACGAGAAGATCTCGCCAGTCTTGCCGTGGCTTGCAGTGAACGCGGCGACGATGTTGACGACAAACGCAACGAAGAAGCAGCCTGAGCTCGCGACGAGGAGCTTGCCTTTGCCAGTCGCACGAGCGTTCGCGCGCACGAGCGTCACGAGCCCCGAGAGGGACTTGTCGCTCGGCTCAATGTGCACGTAGCGCTTGTAGCCAACGAGGAGGAAGACGATCACAAGGGACATCACAATGGCGCAGATGAGGAACGTCGCAAAGTAGCCGTACTTACTGCTGGGATCACACTCGAGCCGTCGATGCACAGGATCGGGAAGTAGCCGTACGAGACGCCAGCGCCGGCGTTGATGCAGAAGTAGAAGTAGCTAAAGTACGAGCTCTTCTGCGCTTCCTCGGTCGGGTCGTGCGGGTCGGACTGGTCTGCGCCAAAGGTGACTACGTTCGACTTGATCGCGCCCGTGCCGATGCCAATGCCGACAAAGAGACCGATCACAAAGATCGGGTTCACCACGGCGCTGTTCTCCATGATGCTCGGGTACGCCGCGATCGCAACGAGCGCGTCGCCGACGCAGTACCAGATCCCAAACGTGAGGATCGTGCGGAAGCGGCCCCAGCGCTCGTCCGCCAAGTACGCGCCAAAGATCGGCGACATGTAGCAGAGCTGCTTGTTGTCAATACCTGTTGTTGTTGTTGTTGTTGCGCGTGCAAGTTGTTGTTGCTTGTTGTCAATGGCTGCTGTTGTTGTTGTTTGTTGTAAGCAAGTGAACACATGTGCGCGCTTTGGTTGAGAAGGATGGCCAATCGATTGATAGATAGTTGCTCTAGTGGAATGGATAGATAGGTAGATGAAGGGGTCTCTATGGGTCGCAGCAGCAGCAGCAGCACTGCCACTGATGCTGCTGTCTTGCTGCTACTTGTCTATTCTATACGCTATGATCATGCGTGTGTGTGTTGTGTGTTGCTGTGTGTTTGCTGCGAGGCAAGTCGACAAGTGCTCATGCGCAGACTGGACTGCTGCTCTGCTGGAGCCACTCGTGCGCGAGGACTTGCTCGGCTGTGATGCGCTCGCGCGGGTCGACTGTGAGCAAGCGCTGCACGAGGTCGCGCGCAGACGCCGACACGTGCGTCCACTCGACCGCGTCGCTCGCAAAGTCGCCGGCGCGAATGCGCGCTGCGATCTCGTCGTCGGACGCGTCGTTCGACGGGTCGAACGGGTGGCGACCACATAGCAGCACGTACAAGACGACGCCGAGCGCCCACATGTCGACTGCAGCGCCAGCTTCGCGCTTGCTCAGGAACTCGGGCGCCGCGTACGCGGTCGTGCCGACGCCACTGCCGACTGCGCGTGCGCGCTCGGCGGCCTTGTCGTCGCGGAACGCCTGGCCAAAGTCGATGAGCCGCATGCTCGTTGCGTGCGCGCCAGTGTCACGCAGCAAGATGTTCTCGGGCTTGATGTCGCCGTGCACCACGTGCTTGGCGTGCAAGAACGCAAGCGCGTCGGCGATCTCGCGCGTGAGCGTGCTCGCGCGGCGCTCGTCAAACACGCCGTGCTCGAGGAGGTTGTCAAAGAGCTCGCCGCCCGAGACGAGTTCAGTCACGAGCACGTAGGCGTCCGGCGTCTCGAACGCGTCGCGGAGCTGCAGCACACTGGCGTCGCTGTCGCCCACGAGGCGCAGGATCGCGACTTCCTGGAGAAACTTGTCGCGCGTCGTGCTCGCTTTGAACACGCGCTTGATCGCGACTTGCGCGTTCGAGGCGCGGTGGCGCGCCAAGTGCACGCGGCCAAAGCCGCCTTCGCCGATCACGCCTTGCACGTCGTACTCGTGCTGAATCTTCTTTGTGCGCAGCGCAGTTGTTGTTGGTGACTGGGGCGAGGTCGGACCAGCAGCTGCTGTCGGCCACGTCAGTGAGTTGAAGTGCAGTTGCTTGGCAAGCGCAGTCTCGCGCTCGACTGGACTCGTTCCTGTCGTGACGGCGAGCGCATTCGTTGCGTTGCGCTTGCTCTGTTGTTGTTGCTGCTGTTGTGTAAAGTGGGCAAAGCGCTCTGCTGCGGCACCAAAGCCAACGAGGCGGCGGTGCGCGTCGCTCTCGAGGCGCGCGTCGTCCGTGCGCTGTGCACTTGCTGCGGCAGCTGCGGATGCCGCGAGCGCTGCGAGGCATGCGCTGCGCCAGCCACCTGCGCGGTGCGGCGCGGCACGCACGCGGAGCGCAATGGGCATCGCAGTCGGGAAGGTCTGTTGTTGTTGGTGGTGGAAGCGGTGTGCGTTCGCCATGGCGTCTTGTGGAATGAGCTTGGTGGTGGTCGCGCGCTCGACGACTCGTTGCTTTCGTTGCCTTGCTTTTGCTCTTGTTCTTGTTGCTTGTTGCTTCGTGCATATGAACAACGACGACGCGAGAAAGAAAGTCAGTGTGGCAGAGCACGAAGAAAGAGACAGGGCGAGCACAGCGCGACAAGCCGAAAATGTCGAGAAGCTAGCATTCTCTTGTCAGATGCAAACGCGCTGCTACAATGTCGAATCTTGCGTGGGACATCGCATCTTTTGAATCCAGAAAACGAGGCAGCGAGCGACGCTTCAAGATCCGCTTTACCCACCACCAATTTTGCTCCCGCACGACTGCTATTGCTAGGAGCGCCAGCCAGTTCAGTCAGTCACTCTAGCAATACACACGCACGCACTCACGCACGCTCACGAGGAACGCAAGTAAGCAAGCCAAGCCAACTACGACGACAACACCTACGAGAGTCCAAGGTTCTCCGTGCTCGCACATGAGAGAGCACTCACGTTTATTCGCGGCATATAGATGAAGGAAGAAGGAGGACGTCTCTCTCTCTCTCTCTCACTCTCTCTCTCTCTGTGATCTGTGCAGGATGACGATGATCATTGTTGTCGTCGTCGTCGTCGGGAGCTATCTAGTCTCGACTGTACTACGCCCTTGTTGGTGCAACCGGTGTACTCTCGCGCGTCGTCCTAAAGCGACTAGTGTGTACGAAAACGGCGCTACCGCACGACTGACTGGCGCACGTCTTGGCGAGAGTGTACAGCAGGGCGGTTGCACCATCGCACACGAGAGTCGTGACAGCGCGTGCGCCAAAAGCCAACCAAAGTGACTGGCTGGCGTCGGCGTCGTTGGCAACCACGTGAGTGCGTGTGCAAGCGAGTACATGAGTGCAGCTCACACCACGGTGGTTGAACCAACCATTTCAACCGATCGATCACTACGCACACTTGCATTGAGTTGCATTCGCTCTCGCAGAGTGAAAAGTAACGCAGTGATTTGCAGCGCCACGGGGACTTGTGCTCGCGAGCGACTCGCTGTTGTTGCTACTCCTACTGCTGGTGTTGCTGTTCCTGTCGCTCGAAGTGAGTGATCCGAGCTGCTCGCTCTGTACATACAGCTCGCTACTGTTTCTGGAATAGCCAAGTGCGGTGCAGTGCGGCACTGGATGTCTTCGAGACTGGATATGTCTCGGCGCAGCACAAGCTCGGTCGCTCGCTCTTACTGTCGCGTCACTCGAACGCGATCGATCTGAAAAGAGCACAGGCTGGTTGGTCGATCTTCATTACACAGGTGGTTGGTTGATCTTCATCTTCGTCAGCCGAGGCAATAGGCTAGACCAGGCAGTGTGTGCTACCAGCTCTCTCAATGTCTCTCAAACTCTCAAACTCTCACTCGCTTCTCACTGGCCAACACAGCACAATAGAGTTCGTGAAGTAGCTAGCACGCGTCTTGTTCTTTGCCATCGACGACCTCAAACTTGGTAAACACACCAAGCTTCTTCACTCTGTGTGCGATCGTGGCAATCTCGCAATGCATATGCATCTTGCAGATGCATTCGATCGCGACCTTGGTTTGCTCCAAGTTGACCGTGCCGATGTGTGAACGCATGTGCCTCAGAGAGTACAATGGCGATATGAAGCGCTAGAGTGAACAACACTGCGTCCTCGGCGTCGCCAGTGTATGTATGTAGTATGTCGATCTTGTCGGCGGCGTAGTTGCGACTGAAGATGGCCCGGCAAGAAATGTTGTACCGCGTACTCGAGTGCAAGCAATAGCTGGGCAACTTTGATCGTACAGTGGCGTGCATCGTGCACACACCTCGACAGGTTCATGACGAGAGCAACACACACTGCGTCTGTTGATCGATCGTTGCGAGCAACTCGATCACACAGCATGAGAAGTCTGAATGAACGAATACCAATCAGAGCGTGTCTGTGGTAAGCCAGTAGTGCATTGCATCGAAGCGACAAAGTGTGCGTCTGACGTGCAAGTTGACCAAGAGAGCTGGTCGAGCAGAGCTGTCAATGCGTCATTGCTTGGAACAAGAATGAGGTTGTGTCGAGAATCAGTTGAGTCAGCGATCAGCTCATTTCTGACTATTCACACATTTAATGCGTGAACAGTAGGAACACGCAGCAGCTCAGTTTATATGGGAGCCAAATGGCATCAAAGTCTCTGTGGTGTGAACCTGACGCGCAAGTCGGGCCAACGTCGGTCCTTGAGGCAGACAGACCCGATGAGGGATCGAGATGATGGCGTGCACATGTGCACGTGAATCTATCATCCGCAAGCTCGCGCCATGCGGTCTCAGGGCTCAAGACTCGCGTCGTGGCGTGCACTACTATGTACTAGTACTAGTACGCGACAACGAGCGAGCGAGTGAGCGACAAATCTCTTCAACACGCAGACACATCAAGGTTTCCACACATACACACGAACTCAGCTACGACATGCATGCCTCGAGACCAGCAACGAGGCAGGAGCGGAACGTTGCGCTCGCAGCAAGACCGAGCGAACGAACGACGACGAGAAGACAAACAGCTTGGAACCAAAGACGCCGTTTACTTGGTTGCTTGCTTTTGTTGAGATGGCACGTGATGACTGGACTAGCGCTCGGGCGGTGAGTTTCCGCTGTTGTAGTTCGAGAGACGGAGGCGTCGAGTCGCTCCTGGCGTTGCTGCAAACGCAAAGACGAGCTCGATGATATCGTGGCTGAGTTGGCCAAGTGCAGCTCGGTCAGTACGCTCATTAGTAGTGCGCGCACGCTTGAGCGGTGGTCCGTCCAGCGACGCCAGCTGCACGTAGTGCCGAACAACGCTGAGGAACGCACGTCGTCCGTCTGGACGAAGCGGCCGAGCAGGCAAGCGCATGCCGTTTGTCTGCATGAGCGCAAATTCGCGCGTGTCGAACAGGTAGTCGACTGCTCGGAACTGGAGGTACTCGAGCGTTCGGTTGACTGCGAGCATGCGGATGTACGCGTCGAGTACTTCTTTGCTCAGCGCTCTCGGTCTTGCTTCGTGCAGCTTGAGAGACCGCAGCGTCTTGGCCATGACGCTCGTTGGGTTTTGCAGCGCCACAACAAAGTCGACAGGTGGCTTGGCACCCCATGACGAGCCCACGAAACCTTCGAGCACCAGGTCTTCGATCTTGCACGTGCCGCTCTCGTACGCCTCGATCAAGACTTGGTCCGAGCCTTCTCCAGGATAGCCGATCTCGAGCCTGCGCAAGTTCGGACACGCGTCCAAGACGCACCAAAGCCCGTCGGCTGAGATCTCGCGACCCAGCTTGAGCTTGCGCAAGTTGCCGCCAATGTACTCGATCAGCGGTAGCAACGGCTCGCACTCGCTTCTACTGAGATTGAGCGACGTGACCGCGCCGCGGTAGCCAACTGCGAGCGACGACAGCGCAGGCGACGGAGTCGGGACAAAGTGGTCAACAGACGTGCGCGCGACGATGCAGTGGCCATAGCACGGCGCGACGATGTCGAGGCACTGCGGATCGTTTGCATTGTCGAATGCGCGGACGCTCAGCGCTTGCTTCGCGACAAAGTACTGTGGCGGACTCGCTGCTCGCACTTCCAGAGGCGTCGGCTTGATCAAGACGACGGAGCCGGCTTTCAAGACTGCAAAGCCAACGTCGCTGACGTGTCCAGTCGGTTGAGGAACACTCGCGGCGCGCAGGAGCGGCTCGGCTGGGTTCGTCGCCATAAGAACGCGCGTGAGACCGACCAAGCGCTCCTCCGCCATGGCGTCCGCTTCTATCTTGAGCTTCGTGACGCTCGACGTCGAGTCTTTGCTAAAGAGTGCGTACGCGAGCCACTCGAAGACCTTCTGCTGGTTTGCAAGTGACCCAAAGCTGTAAGTGTCGCGCAGACTGAGCTTCGTCGTGTCGCGCGATACTGCGAGCGCAGAGAGCAATGCGCAGACCCGTTGCACGCGCTTGTCCTCGTCGCGCTCCGTCTTGTTGGATATCCAGCTCGAGACCGAGAGCTCCGTCACGTGGTTCGGCACAAGCTTCGTAAAGCCTTCGTTGCGTCGGAGCGTGTCACCGTCGGTCAGCGCTTGGAAGATCGGACCGAGATCAGGGATGGAGAGCGCCGAGAGCGTTGTGTGGTGCCAATACTCGGGCAGGTCTGCGTGGAAGCCGAGAGCGAAGAGCTTTGCTACAGTCGGACCGGTGCCAGGCCGCAGCTCGGCACCCAAGAGTGAGTCGACTCGCACGCTCGCGAGCGTGTACGGGAAGCGGTACTGCCACATGCTGCTGTCGGTTTGTGGTGCGGCAGCCGCTTGTGTAGTCACAGACTCGACGAGGTCCAGTAGCGAGCGAGCACACGTGCCAGCCCAGTCGATCTTGACAGGCAATCGGTTCGCTGGATCAGCGACTTGTGCGCGCATCGCGGGCGAGAGGAGCGCGTGGATCTGCTCCATTGCCGCGCGAAACTCGTTGCGCACTGTCGCAGCGCCGAAGCCAAAGAAGAACGCTGTGTAGATCGCCACTGCGTCGACCTTGCCGGGGTTCCTCGTTCGGACGTCGAGCGATACACTGTCGAGTGCAAAGCTGCGCGTCTCCGATCGTGCTTGGTCGGGTTCCCGATTCGCCACATGATATAGCAGATCTGTCCACGAGAGCTTCTCAACGACGGCCAGTACGTGCAGCAGCTCGAGCAGTTCGCGCACTCGAATCACGCTGTCGCACCACGCACGATCGTTGAGCACGTTCTCAGTGCTGAGGACCACTGTAAATCCCGACCACGCACTGAAAAGCGAGAGCTGTGCCTGCCACGGCTGTAGGACCGCGCGCCACTGCTGCATACTTGGCTGCGTCGCAGCGGTTGTGCGAGCATGCGAGCGATCGTGGCGCTGCATCGTGGTCGAGCTCTTCAGCTCTTGCCCGTTGCTTGAGACGTCGACGCTGTGGCGAGTGCGACTGCTGGATCGAGCGCTGCTGTTGTTGTCGAGGCGCCAGAACGTCGTCGTCTAGTGCTGTTGCTACGTGGATGTGCGGCGTCGCTTGTTGGTGCGGTCGTTCTTGAGGCGCACGAGGTTGGCTCTTGTTGCTCGCGTGTGTGTATTGTCAATGTTGTCGATGTTATGCTCGTTGAAGCTCAAGGTGTTCGTGGTATAGTGACAAAATCGAGGGTCTACATACTGCAGTTTGATTGACGCGTCAAAATACGGACTTGAGACCTGCTGCGCTACATAATGCATGAGCTGATAGGGCTTGAGTACAAGACCAAGACTAGCCCAAACCAAGCGCAGCAACACGGTCGTTCGTGCATGTGCGCTCGTACACACAACATTTGAGCAAGAGCCACTTTCTCTAAGCACAAGAGACATACATGGTCGGTCGCCATGGTCGTGCTCATTCGTTTTTAATACGTTTTCAACATCAGTCTTCATAAACATCCTCGTAGCTTCCAATACACGTGTCACTTAGCTATACACGCTATACACTGCACCTGCTGTCAGAATCCTCAATACTTTTCGTTGAGAATCAATTGGGTCAACGATCGGCTCATTCTGGACTATTCTGTCATCATTTAGGAAACACTCGGCAGCTCAGTTTATATGTGAGCCACAAATGTATGCGAACATACAAAACCACAAACGATCAATACAACACGCAGGTTGTTTTATTCGCAGTTTCACTCACAGTTTTATTCACAAAGCATATTCTCTTGCTCGCTCTACTCATCATCGCAACACCAAGTGAACACAGTCACTGGAGATCAGAATTCCAGCTCCACACCCTTATCCAGTGCGCTGCCTCTTGTATGCACAGTTATCACTCGGAGTATCCAAGAGTATGCAGTTGCAGTTGTATATAGGTCGTAGTCAGTATTTTCTGTCGAAACGTTATCCAGGCACCACATGATTTGCAGTTGTACAAGTGTCTTTATGTTTAGGATATTTGTTCAGTTTAATAGACTCCGTTCAGCATACTACAGACAGGAGTATGTGTAAAGCACGGGTGTCGCCCGATAAATTGTCAAAGTATATCGTACTGACAATTGAGGGATCGACATGGCATACATAATTCAAAACAAACCATGAAGCAACCCCTTCATATCAGATACCCTGGCTATATCAATTGTTATTAGAGGGCCTTACTCGCCCTACCCTCTGTACTATGTTCCGTTTAACTGCGACCTCGTATATTGTTTACGATTGGTTGAAATGGACAAGCGATAGGTGTTACCGCGAGTGCCATTTCTTGGCACGAGCCGTTGTAATCGCTGGACTCAATCATTCTTGCCACTCACCGCCACTCACCACAGTGACCACTCACTACCGCTCACGTATACTCGCTGCCACTCGTCGCAATCCGCCTGACTCATTCGCGGAGCTGCGCCAAAACGGCACCAAGAGCACATGATTTACGGTATTGACAAGCACCGCAGCATCAACGACCAGCAAGCGGACAAAGCGCGTTGTGGAGGCGCTCTTCTATCGCGACGCGATTAGTGGTGATCGACTGAAGGAGTTTATCGTAGTGGAAGCCTGAACAAGGTTCATCATCGGTCCCAGCAAAAATCCAAATCACAACACCACGATGTTGTAAAGGAAACGTAGAATGTGACCGTCGCCATTGTGGAGCAGCGCATGCCAAGCCCTCGATAACTTGTGACAAGTGGTGCGAAATTGCGCTAAGCAAGACCATATGTCGCGCTCACGGCTGTTGGCGCGGTGCCGCAGCTCCAATGCGAGCACACGGTGCAAGCGGCGGCAGCGCGGTTTTATTGCGCCTAGGTTATCGCATCTCAGCGCAGAGACGACGATACTGGTGAGGCCCAGACGAAATTTTAGTGTGGAATGATTTCTTCAACCGTGGTTAGAGGAGGTTGGTATATTGCAACTTTGATATTACTAGTGTGAGCGGCAAAGACCGCCAACATACGCCTGTGTGTAGTTACGAAACCGAAGATCATGCACGCGTGCACACATATACAAAAACCACTTGTGCTGAGGCTATTCGCCTTCGATAGAGGCTGACGTATCTTCATTTTTCTTCAGTGGAACCGCATAGTCAAAATCAAAACAAAAATGATTGCTGACATGGTAACCGATCAATGGTATGTTTCATTTGATATAAGTATGGGAGATACTATCATTGATTTTGCAAATACTCCTGTTATTAGTCTGGAAAACTCGACAGTATTGCACTGCTCCACAGATCCGCGGTCGTCAAGAACATCACGATCTCGAAGCTGGACGGTAACATTGACGATCGCAAGTTGGTCAATACAAGCTTGCACCTCGAGGCAAGATATTTGAGGGTTTTGCTGGTCGGTGTGATGTACATCAGCAGCTATCCGTCGATGGCGGCGGTCATACTTTTTGCCTCTTTGTACGGCGAAGGATACTCGACGCGAAGTCGTCGAATACTCTCTCCACGCTGACTCTGTTGCCGATAACCAACAACACGGGTTGTTTTTCAGCTCAATCGTCAAAACGAGGAGACGATCGAGCAGTTTGCTCTACTGCATGACACACTCACCGTCAACTCAGCAAGCGGTTCACGGACAAACGAGATGCGACAGTGTGCTGCTCCATGTGGAATGATGTCTTCGACTGCCTAATGCCTTCTTGATGCTTTAGTTTCGCTTTATTATCAGTAACATAGACAACCGACCTGTTGCGTTCGCCACTCCACTTCGATTCAGTGCAAAAGACACGCCTCTTAGCACACGCACTCAGTATTGACAGACTCTAGAAATTGACATGGTGAAACATGAGTACAGCAACCTTAGAACCGTACAAGCATGCGCACGCCCTATCATCGTGATTCCCGTTCGAAACGGCTTGTCGATGTGATCATACCAGTCAGCTCTTCATGTCACTCTGCGTGTGAACAATTACGCGGTAACATCTTTGGTTTCGTAACTACACACAGGCGTATGTTGGCGGTCTTTGCCGCTCACACTAGTAATATCAAAGTTGCAATATACCAACCTCCTCTAACCACGGTTGAAGAAATCATTCCACACTAAAATTTCGTCTGGGCCTCACCAGTATCGTCGTCTCTGCGCTGAGATGCGATAACCTAGGCGCAATAAAACCGCGCTGCCGCCGCTTGCACCGTGTGCTCGCATTGGAGCTGCGGCACCGCGCCAACAGCCGTGAGCGCGACATATGGTCTTGCTTAGCGCAATTTCGCACCACTTGTCACAAGTTATCGAGGGCTTGGCATGCGCTGCTCCACAATGGCGACGGTCACATTCTACGTTTCCTTTACAACATCGTGGTGTTGTGATTTGGATTTTTGCTGGGACCGATGATGAACCTTGTTCAGGCTTCCACTACGATAAACTCCTTCAGTCGATCACCACTAATCGCGTCGCGATAGAAGAGCGCCTCCACAACGCGCTTTGTCCGCTTGCTGGTCGTTGATGCTGCGGTGCTTGTCAATACCGTAAATCATGTGCTCTTGGTGCCGTTTTGGCGCAGCTCCGCGAATGAGTCAGGCGGATTGCGACGAGTGGCAGCGAGTATACGTGAGCGGTAGTGAGTGGTCACTGTGGTGAGTGGCGGTGAGTGGCAAGAATGATTGAGTCCAGCGATTACAACGGCTCGTGCCAAGAAATGGCACTCGCGGTAACACCTATCGCTTGTCCATTTCAACCAATCGTAAACAATATACGAGGTCGCAGTTAAACGGAACATAGTACAGAGGGTAGGGCGAGTAAGGCCCTCTAATAACAATTGATATAGCCAGGGTATCTGATATGAAGGGGTTGCTTCATGGTTTGTTTTGAATTATGTATGCCATGTCGATCCCTCAATTGTCAGTACGATATACTTTGACAATTTATCGGGCGACACCCGTGCTTTACACATACTCCTGTCTGTAGTATGCTGAACGGAGTCTATTAAACTGAACAAATATCCTAAACATAAAGACACTTGTACAACTGCAAATCATGTGGTGCCTGGATAACGTTTCGACAGAAAATACTGACTACGACCTATATACAACTGCAACTGCATACTCTTGGATACTCCGAGTGATAACTGTGCATACAAGAGGCAGCGCACTGGATAAGGGTGTGGAGCTGGAATTCTGATCTCCAGTGACTGTGTTCACTTGGTGTTGCGATGATGAGTAGAGCGAGCAAGAGAATATGCTTTGTGAATAAAACTGTGAGTGAAACTGCGAATAAAACAACCTGCGTGTTGTATTGATCGTTTGTGGTTTTGTATGTTCGCATACATTTGTGGCTCACATATAAACTGAGCTGCCGAGTGTTTCCTAAATGATGACAGAATAGTCCAGAATGAGCCGATCGTTGACCCAATTGATTCTCAACGAAAAGTATTGAGGATTCTGACAGCAGGTGCAGTGTATAGCGTGTATAGCTAAGTGACACGTGTATTGGAAGCTACGAGGATGTTTATGAAGACTGATGTTGAAAACGTATTAAAAACGAATGAGCACGACCATGGCGACCGACCATGTATGTCTCTTGTGCTTAGAGAAAGTGGCTCTTGCTCAAATGTTGTGTGTACGAGCGCACATGCACGAACGACCGTGTTGCTGCGCTTGGTTTGGGCTAGTCTTGGTCTTGTACTCAAGCCCTATCAGCTCATGCATTATGTAGCGCAGCAGGTCTCAAGTCCGTATTTTGACGCGTCAATCAAACTGCAGTATGTAGACCCTCGATTTTGTCACTATACCACGAACACCTTGAGCTTCAACGAGCATAACATCGACAACATTGACAATACACACACGCGAGCAACAAGAGCCAACCTCGTGCGCCTCAAGAACGACCGCACCAACAAGCGACGCCGCACATCCACGTAGCAACAGCACTAGACGACGACGTTCTGGCGCCTCGACAACAACAGCAGCGCTCGATCCAGCAGTCGCACTCGCCACAGCGTCGACGTCTCAAGCAACGGGCAAGAGCTGAAGAGCTCGACCACGATGCAGCGCCACGATCGCTCGCATGCTCGCACAACCGCTGCGACGCAGCCAAGTATGCAGCAGTGGCGCGCGGTCCTACAGCCGTGGCAGGCACAGCTCTCGCTTTTCAGTGCGTGGTCGGGATTTACAGTGGTCCTCAGCACTGAGAACGTGCTCAACGATCGTGCGTGGTGCGACAGCGTGATTCGAGTGCGCGAACTGCTCGAGCTGCTGCACGTACTGGCCGTCGTTGAGAAGCTCTCGTGGACAGATCTGCTATATCATGTGGCGAATCGGGAACCCGACCAAGCACGATCGGAGACGCGCAGCTTTGCACTCGACAGTGTATCGCTCGACGTCCGAACGAGGAACCCCGGCAAGGTCGACGCAGTGGCGATCTACACAGCGTTCTTCTTTGGCTTCGGCGCTGCGACAGTGCGCAACGAGTTTCGCGCGGCAATGGAGCAGATCCACGCGCTCCTCTCGCCCGCGATGCGCGCACAAGTCGCTGATCCAGCGAACCGATTGCCTGTCAAGATCGACTGGGCTGGCACGTGTGCTCGCTCGCTACTGGACCTCGTCGAGTCTGTGACTACACAAGCGGCTGCCGCACCACAAACCGACAGCAGCATATGGCAGTACCGCTTCCCGTACACGCTCGCGAGCGTGCGAGTCGACTCACTCTTGGGTGCCGAGCTGCGGCCTGGCACCGGTCCGACTGTAGCAAAGCTCTTCGCTCTCGGCTTCCACGCAGACCTGCCCGAGTATTGGCACCACACAACGCTCTCGGCGCTCTCCATCCCTGATCTCGGTCCGATCTTCCAAGCGCTGACCGACGGTGACACGCTCCGACGCAACGAAGGCTTTACGAAGCTTGTGCCGAACCACGTGACGGAGCTCTCGGTCTCGAGCTGGATATCCAACAAGACGGAGCGCGACGAGGACAAGCGCGTGCAACGGGTCTGCGCATTGCTCTCTGCGCTCGCAGTATCGCGCGACACGACGAAGCTCAGTCTGCGCGACACTTACAGCTTTGGGTCACTTGCAAACCAGCAGAAGGTCTTCGAGTGGCTCGCGTACGCACTCTTTAGCAAAGACTCGACGTCGAGCGTCACGAAGCTCAAGATAGAAGCGGACGCCATGGCGGAGGAGCGCTTGGTCGGTCTCACGCGCGTTCTTATGGCGACGAACCCAGCCGAGCCGCTCCTGCGCGCCGCGAGTGTTCCTCAACCGACTGGACACGTCAGCGACGTTGGCTTTGCAGTCTTGAAAGCCGGCTCCGTCGTCTTGATCAAGCCGACGCCTCTGGAAGTGCGAGCAGCGAGTCCGCCACAGTACTTTGTCGCGAAGCAAGCGCTGAGCGTCCGCGCATTCGACAATGCAAACGATCCGCAGTGCCTCGACATCGTCGCGCCGTGCTATGGCCACTGCATCGTCGCGCGCACGTCTGTTGACCACTTTGTCCCGACTCCGTCGCCTGCGCTGTCGTCGCTCGCAGTTGGCTACCGCGGCGCGGTCACGTCGCTCAATCTCAGTAGAAGCGAGTGCGAGCCGTTGCTACCGCTGATCGAGTACATTGGCGGCAACTTGCGCAAGCTCAAGCTGGGTCGCGAGATCTCAGCCGACGGGCTTTGGTGCGTCTTGGACGCGTGTCCGAACTTGCGCAGGCTCGAGATCGGCTATCCTGGAGAAGGCTCGGACCAAGTCTTGATCGAGGCGTACGAGAGCGGCACGTGCAAGATCGAAGACCTGGTGCTCGAAGGTTTCGTGGGCTCGTCATGGGGTGCCAAGCCACCTGTCGACTTTGTTGTGGCGCTGCAAAACCCAACGAGCGTCATGGCCAAGACGCTGCGGTCTCTCAAGCTGCACGAAGCAAGACCGAGAGCGCTGAGCAAAGAAGTACTCGACGCGTACATCCGCATGCTCGCAGTCAACCGAACGCTCGAGTACCTCCAGTTCCGAGCAGTCGACTACCTGTTCGACACGCGCGAATTTGCGCTCATGCAGACAAACGGCATGCGCTTGCCTGCTCGGCCGCTTCGTCCAGACGGACGACGTGCGTTCCTCAGCGTTGTTCGGCACTACGTGCAGCTGGCGTCGCTGGACGGACCACCGCTCAAGCGTGCGCGCACTACTAATGAGCGTACTGACCGAGCTGCACTTGGCCAACTCAGCCACGATATCATCGAGCTCGTCTTTGCGTTTGCAGCAACGCCAGGAGCGACTCGACGCCTCCGTCTCTCGAACTACAACAGCGGAAACTCACCGCCCGAGCGCTAGTCCAGTCATCACGTGCCATCTCAACAAAAGCAAGCAACCAAGTAAACGGCGTCTTTGGTTCCAAGCTGTTTGTCTTCTCGTCGTCGTTCGTTCGCTCGGTCTTGCTGCGAGCGCAACGTTCCGCTCCTGCCTCGTTGCTGGTCTCGAGGCATGCATGTCGTAGCTGAGTTCGTGTGTATGTGTGGAAACCTTGATGTGTCTGCGTGTTGAAGAGATTTGTCGCTCACTCGCTCGCTCGTTGTCGCGTACTAGTACTAGTACATAGTAGTGCACGCCACGACGCGAGTCTTGAGCCCTGAGACCGCATGGCGCGAGCTTGCGGATGATAGATTCACGTGCACATGTGCACGCCATCATCTCGATCCCTCATCGGGTCTGTCTGCCTCAAGGACCGACGTTGGCCCGACTTGCGCGTCAGGTTCACACCACAGAGACTTTGATGCCATTTGGCTCCCATATAAACTGAGCTGCTGCGTGTTCCTACTGTTCACGCATTAAATGTGTGAATAGTCAGAAATGAGCTGATCGCTGACTCAACTGATTCTCGACACAACCTCATTCTTGTTCCAAGCAATGACGCATTGACAGCTCTGCTCGACCAGCTCTCTTGGTCAACTTGCACGTCAGACGCACACTTTGTCGCTTCGATGCAATGCACTACTGGCTTACCACAGACACGCTCTGATTGGTATTCGTTCATTCAGACTTCTCATGCTGTGTGATCGAGTTGCTCGCAACGATCGATCAACAGACGCAGTGTGTGTTGCTCTCGTCATGAACCTGTCGAGGTGTGTGCACGATGCACGCCACTGTACGATCAAAGTTGCCCAGCTATTGCTTGCACTCGAGTACGCGGTACAACATTTCTTGCCGGGCCATCTTCAGTCGCAACTACGCCGCCGACAAGATCGACATACTACATACATACACTGGCGACGCCGAGGACGCAGTGTTGTTCACTCTAGCGCTTCATATCGCCATTGTACTCTCTGAGGCACATGCGTTCACACATCGGCACGGTCAACTTGGAGCAAACCAAGGTCGCGATCGAATGCATCTGCAAGATGCATATGCATTGCGAGATTGCCACGATCGCACACAGAGTGAAGAAGCTTGGTGTGTTTACCAAGTTTGAGGTCGTCGATGGCAAAGAACAAGACGCGTGCTAGCTACTTCACGAACTCTATTGTGCTGTGTTGGCCAGTGAGAAGCGAGTGAGAGTTTGAGAGTTTGAGAGACATTGAGAGAGCTGGTAGCACACACTGCCTGGTCTAGCCTATTGCCTCGGCTGACGAAGATGAAGATCAACCAACCACCTGTGTAATGAAGATCGACCAACCAGCCTGTGCTCTTTTCAGATCGATCGCGTTCGAGTGACGCGACAGTAAGAGCGAGCGACCGAGCTTGTGCTGCGCCGAGACATATCCAGTCTCGAAGACATCCAGTGCCGCACTGCACCGCACTTGGCTATTCCAGAAACAGTAGCGAGCTGTATGTACAGAGCGAGCAGCTCGGATCACTCACTTCGAGCGACAGGAACAGCAACACCAGCAGTAGGAGTAGCAACAACAGCGAGTCGCTCGCGAGCACAAGTCCCCGTGGCGCTGCAAATCACTGCGTTACTTTTCACTGCGAGAGCGAATGCAACTCAATGCAAGTGTGCGTAGTGATCGATCGGTTGAAATGGTTGGTTCAACCACCGTGGTGTGAGCTGCACTCATGTACTCGCTTGCACACGCACTCACGTGGTTGCCAACGACGCCGACGCCAGCCAGTCACTTTGGTTGGCTTTTGGCGCACGCGCTGTCACGACTCTCGTGTGCGATGGTGCAACCGCCCTGCTGTACACTCTCGCCAAGACGTGCGCCAGTCAGTCGTGCGGTAGCGCCGTTTTCGTACACACTAGTCGCTTTAGGACGACGCGCGAGAGTACACCGGTTGCACCAACAAGGGCGTAGTACAGTCGAGACTAGATAGCTCCCGACGACGACGACGACAACAATGATCATCGTCATCCTGCACAGATCACAGAGAGAGAGAGAGTGAGAGAGAGAGAGAGAGACGTCCTCCTTCTTCCTTCATCTATATGCCGCGAATAAACGTGAGTGCTCTCTCATGTGCGAGCACGGAGAACCTTGGACTCTCGTAGGTGTTGTCGTCGTAGTTGGCTTGGCTTGCTTACTTGCGTTCCTCGTGAGCGTGCGTGAGTGCGTGCGTGTGTATTGCTAGAGTGACTGACTGAACTGGCTGGCGCTCCTAGCAATAGCAGTCGTGCGGGAGCAAAATTGGTGGTGGGTAAAGCGGATCTTGAAGCGTCGCTCGCTGCCTCGTTTTCTGGATTCAAAAGATGCGATGTCCCACGCAAGATTCGACATTGTAGCAGCGCGTTTGCATCTGACAAGAGAATGCTAGCTTCTCGACATTTTCGGCTTGTCGCGCTGTGCTCGCCCTGTCTCTTTCTTCGTGCTCTGCCACACTGACTTTCTTTCTCGCGTCGTCGTTGTTCATATGCACGAAGCAACAAGCAACAAGAACAAGAGCAAAAGCAAGGCAACGAAAGCAACGAGTCGTCGAGCGCGCGACCACCACCAAGCTCATTCCACAAGACGCCATGGCGAACGCACACCGCTTCCACCACCAACAACAACAGACCTTCCCGACTGCGATGCCCATTGCGCTCCGCGTGCGTGCCGCGCCGCACCGCGCAGGTGGCTGGCGCAGCGCATGCCTCGCAGCGCTCGCGGCATCCGCAGCTGCCGCAGCAAGTGCACAGCGCACGGACGACGCGCGCCTCGAGAGCGACGCGCACCGCCGCCTCGTTGGCTTTGGTGCCGCAGCAGAGCGCTTTGCCCACTTTACACAACAGCAGCAACAACAACAGAGCAAGCGCAACGCAACGAATGCGCTCGCCGTCACGACAGGAACGAGTCCAGTCGAGCGCGAGACTGCGCTTGCCAAGCAACTGCACTTCAACTCACTGACGTGGCCGACAGCAGCTGCTGGTCCGACCTCGCCCCAGTCACCAACAACAACTGCGCTGCGCACAAAGAAGATTCAGCACGAGTACGACGTGCAAGGCGTGATCGGCGAAGGCGGCTTTGGCCGCGTGCACTTGGCGCGCCACCGCGCCTCGAACGCGCAAGTCGCGATCAAGCGCGTGTTCAAAGCGAGCACGACGCGCGACAAGTTTCTCCAGGAAGTCGCGATCCTGCGCCTCGTGGGCGACAGCGACGCCAGTGTGCTGCAGCTCCGCGACGCGTTCGAGACGCCGGACGCCTACGTGCTCGTGACTGAACTCGTCTCGGGCGGCGAGCTCTTTGACAACCTCCTCGAGCACGGCGTGTTTGACGAGCGCCGCGCGAGCACGCTCACGCGCGAGATCGCCGACGCGCTTGCGTTCTTGCACGCCAAGCACGTGGTGCACGGCGACATCAAGCCCGAGAACATCTTGCTGCGTGACACTGGCGCGCACGCAACGAGCATGCGGCTCATCGACTTTGGCCAGGCGTTCCGCGACGACAAGGCCGCCGAGCGCGCACGCGCAGTCGGCAGTGGCGTCGGCACGACCGCGTACGCGGCGCCCGAGTTCCTGAGCAAGCGCGAAGCTGGCGCTGCAGTCGACATGTGGGCGCTCGGCGTCGTCTTGTACGTGCTGCTATGTGGTCGCCACCCGTTCGACCCGTCGAACGACGCGTCCGACGACGAGATCGCAGCGCGCATTCGCGCCGGCGACTTTGCGAGCGACGCGGTCGAGTGGACGCACGTGTCGGCGTCTGCGCGCGACCTCGTGCAGCGCTTGCTCACAGTCGACCCGCGCGAGCGCATCACAGCCGAGCAAGTCCTCGCGCACGAGTGGCTCCAGCAGAGCAGCAGTCCAGTCTGCGCATGAGCACTTGTCGACTTGCCTCGCAGCAAACACACAGCAACACACAACACACACACGCATGATCATAGCGTATAGAATAGACAAGTAGCAGCAAGACAGCAGCATCAGTGGCAGTGCTGCTGCTGCTGCTGCGACCCATAGAGACCCCTTCATCTACCTATCTATCCATTCCACTAGAGCAACTATCTATCAATCGATTGGCCATCCTTCTCAACCAAAGCGCGCACATGTGTTCACTTGCTTACAACAAACAACAACAACAGCAGCCATTGACAACAAGCAACAACAACTTGCACGCGCAACAACAACAACAACAACTTGTCTATCGGATGTCTATTCACTTGCACACAAGGTTGTCATGCACCGTGCTCTATGCGTCGTCTTGCTCGGCGCGCTTGCTCTTCTTGGCTTTCTTCTTCGCCTTCTTCGCAGCAGCGGCGTCGCTGTCGCTCTCGTCGTCACTTGCTGCTGCCTTGCGCTTCTTCTCCTTCTTGCTCTTCTTCTCTTTCTTCTCCTTCTTGCTCTTCTTGGCTTTCTTCGGCTCAACGTCGTCCTCCTCTGCTTCTGGTGCAGCGTCAGCGCTTTCGTCATCGTCATTCGCTGACACGGGTGCAGAGGCTTTCGGTGCTGCGCCACGGATGCTCGTAGGACCGCCTTCGTGCTGGAACGGACAGTTGTCCCCGCGCTCGCACGAGCCGCTCTTTTGCCAGTTGTAGCAGATGCTCTGGAAGCGCTTCTGGTAGAAACTCACCTCTTCGACGATGTCTGCGGTCTTTGTCAAGGTCTCCGTGTGCGCGAACCGGCACGACGCGCCACGCGTGCACCGCCCGCGACGAAAGTTCTGGCACAGCGCGACTTCTGCAACAATCGCAGCAGGTCGCTCGACACGCACTGGCGCGCTCCACTCGCTGTTGCTCGAGTACACTCGTGCTGCTTTCTCTGCTGGCGCTGCCGCGACGTGGCGGAACCGACACGCTGCGCCGCGCTTGCACTTGCCTTTCTGGAAGTTCTGGCACACTGGCGCATCCGCGTCTGCGCTCGTCTCTTCACTGCCGCCGTCGTCGTGCTGCGTCGTTGCGTAGCTCTGCTCAACGTGCGCAGGCTCGTCATTGTAGTCGCTCGGTTGCGGCACACGCACTGGTGTTGGACGAGGTGCTGTTTCAGTCGGCGCAACTGCTGCAACTGGTGCAGCTGCTGCTGTTGCACCCAAGTGCTGGAACTTGCACGCGTCGCCGCGCTTGCACTTGCCTTTCTGAAAGTTGATGCACACTGGCGCGTCGGCGCTTGCGTTCGTTGCTGTAGCAGCTGGCGTTGCTGCAAGCGCAGCAGCTGCGACCTCCATGTACGACGCAGCGCCGACCGGTCGGTCCGCTGGCTGGATGAGCTCTTCCGCGTCCTGGTCCTTGAGCACGTGCGCAAACTTGCAGTCGTCGCCGCGGTCGCACTGCCCGGTCTGGAACTTGTTGCAGATGCCTTTCTTGAGCTTCTTGGTCAAGTCCTCGCGCGCCTTTGCAGACTCCTCGTCGCGCGACCCGTAGTCGATGTTCATCGGTCGGCCCATGACGATCATGCCGTCAAACTTGACAGCAGCTTCGCACGGACCCTCTTCGTAGAACTGGACGTACCCGAAGCCGCGGAACTCGCCAGTCTGGATGTGCTCGGCGAACCGAATCGCTTTCACTGTCCCGCACTTCTCAAACACCTTGCGTAGCACCTCCTCGGTGATGTCGTACGCCAAGTTGCCCACGTAGATCGTCGTGCAGCCCTCTGGACGAGGACCAATGACCTTGGTCGGTCGCACAGTCGGCACAGCAGCAGGAGTTGCTGCAGCAGCGCCGTTCTTTGGCTGCAAGAAGCGCACGTTCAGGACACGGCCGTCCCATTTGCTCTGGTTGAGGTTGTCGACTGCTTCAAGCGCGTGGACGTACTCGCAGAACGTGACAAAGCCAAAGCCCTTGGAGCGCCCAGTCTTGTTGTCGTACACGACCTTTGACTGGTGCATCTCGCCAAACGTCTTGAACTTGGCGTACAGCGCACTGTCGTCGACGTGCGCCGGCAGTCCAGCGACAAAGACTTTGTTGCGGTCGCGCCAGAGATCGCCGTCGCTCATACTGCTGCTGCTGTGTGTTGTTTCTTGTAGATGTGTGTGTGGTGTGCAGAGCGCAGTAGCGCGCTGATGCAGCAGCCGCGATCGCGATAGCAGCGAGTGCGTGCGCAGACAGACAGCCGTCGATGAAGCCGTCAATGAAGCTTTCAATGCTGTCGTCGCCGCTTGAGTATGATTGACTGGCGAGTGGGTTTCCGTATTTAATCGAGCAGACACAGTGCTAGAGTACCGTACACATCGTAATAAAAGGTCGTTCACAGCAAGATTTGCAAAGGGGAGGCTCATTTTCAGCACGACATCCGCGATCATGAGACGCGTGGCGATGGCTCTGCAGCTCCTGGCGCTCGCGCTGTGCGCGGCTGCGGCCGCTGCGGCGCGCACGGCGGTCGTGCTCGAGTCGCTCGACATCCAGCACTCGCACGCCAAGTTCTTCCAGCTCCTCGCGGGTGCGTCCTGCACTATGCCTTGGCGCTTCCTTGCTAGTCAGGCGTGACGTGGCAAGTGCGTAGGTGTGTGTATGTGCTCACATCGCTTGTGGTCAATCTCTGTGTGTGCGTCTTCTCGTTACCACAACTACAGACCGCGGCCATGCGCTCGAGTTTTTCTCGAACGACCCGTCGCTCGCGCTCGAGCAGTACGGCGTGCGCTCGTACGACAACCTCATCATCTTCTCGCCGCAGAAGAAGCTCGGGAAGCTCACGAAGGCCGACTTGCTCCACTTTGTCGAGTCTGGCGGCAACATCCTGCTCTCTGCGAGGTGCGTCTGTACATTACATCGCGATGTTATTGTACGTGTGCTACAAGACTCACACATACTTTGCCGCTACAGCACGAAGCTCACGAAGGTCCAGCGCGACTTTGCGCTCGAGTGCGGCGTCGAGTTTGAGAAGAAGGGCAACTTGGTGATGGACCACGTGAACCCGATCGCTGACGAGAGCGACATCTACAACGCAGTGATCGCTGCGACGGACTTTGTCGCGTCGGACCGCATCGTTGGCGCTGCGCTCGCTCAGCGCTCGAGCGAGACGAAGCCAGTGGCGTTCTCGGGCATTGGCATGACACTCGAGCCGAACAACGTCTTGGGCTTCCACGCGCTCGTGGCGCCTGCAACGGCGTACTCGGCGAACCCAGTGAAAGAGATCACGGCCAAGGTCGTCGAGAGCGATTTGCTCTTTGGGAACCAGATCGGTCTCGTGACCGCCGTGCAAGCGCGCAACAACGCGCGCTTGGTCTTTGCCGGCTCGCTCGAGCTCTTCAGCGACAAGTACTTCACGGACGCGTTCTCGAACGCAGCGTTCGCAGACGCCGTGACGCAGTGGGCGTTCCAAGAGCGCGGTGTGTTGCGCGCAACGAACGTGCAGCACCGTCGCGCGGACGGCAGTCGCCCAGACAAGATGCTCAAGGACTCGCAGCGTCCAGACCAGCCGCTGACGCTGTACCCGGACGCCGAGATTGCGCGCGACTCGCTCGTGTACCGCGTGAAAGACAACCTCACGTACTCGTTCGACTTGCACGAGCTCAAGGACGGCGCGTGGGTGCCGTACGCAGCGTCGGACGTCCAGCTCGAGTTTGTCATGCTCGACCCGTACGTGCGCAAGACGATGTCGCACGACGGCCGTGGCCACTTCTCGGTCACGTTTGAAGCGCCGGACGCGTACGGGATCTTTCTGTTCCGCGTCATGTACCGCCGTCTCGGGCTCTCGACGATCTACGAGTCGACGCAAGTGTCGCTCCGTCCGTTCAAGCACGACGAGTACGAGCGGTTCATCCCAGCGGCGTATCCGTACTACGTCTCGGCGTTCTCAATGATGGCCGGTGTCTTCGTCTTCAGCGTCTTCTTCCTCTTTTACCAAGAGCAGCAGCGCAAGCACTAGGTCCATTGTCCGTTTTTGACCGTGTCGGTCGAGCTCGCGCACGCGCACAGCAGCGCGTGTGCTAGACAGACACACCGACACGAACAACAACCTCCATTCTCAATGGCAACTACAAGCTCGCACACTTGCTTGTTGTTGTTGTTGTTCGCTTCGTTGCTTGTTGCTTGTTGCTTGTTGCTTGTTGCTTGCTGCTTGTTGCTTGCTTGTTGCTTCATGAACAGCTCGTCGAGTGAAGCGCTTGATGGCCACACACGTCACAGATTTTTCCACCACCAGCCAATCACTGAAGCAAATCAAAGCGATATGCCGCCTGCGAAGAAGGTCGTGAACGGCGTCAAGACCGACGGGCTCTTCAGCTGGGTCGAGGAGCGCGAGAGCGCGGTGCCGCAGCGCTGGGGTCGCGTGCTCGACGCCGGCACAGGGCGCCACTCGCTCAACTGGCTCCTCGGCTTTGCGGCGCGGAACCCGGGAGCGATCACCGAGGTTGTCGCAGTCACGGGCGAGCGACCACTTGCAACCACGCTCACGAACGAGTTCAAGGACCACGCAGCAGCGATCCCGCTCCGCGTGTACGCTGGTAACTGGGTCAATGACGCGTTCTTGCAGGAGGAGGAGGCGCAGAAGTTTGATGTCATCATCGCAGGTGCGCTTCGCTGCTGTTGTGAGGCGATCACGCTCAAGGGAACTTGCGCTCGCTCACTCACACACTCTTGCTTGCTTGCTCGCGATAGACTACCTCGTCGGCGCGATCGAGGGCTTTGCGCCGTTCTACCAGGACGCGATCATCGAGCGCATTGCGCGCCACCTCGCGCCGGGCGGTCGCATCTACCTCGTTGGGCTCCAGCCGCTGAGCGAGTGCACACCGACGGACCCGACATCGGACGACGATGTCGCGGCGGCAGCGCTCGTGCAAGAGATGGCGCGCGTGCGCGACGCGTGCATCCTCCTCGCTGGGCGTCGGTGCTACCGCGAGTTCCCGATGACGTGGTGCGAGCGACAGCTCCGAGTCGCTGGCTTCCAGGTCAACGGCAGCATCAAGCTCGCAAACGTCTACAAGCGCGAGACTGTGCAGCGGCAGCTCCAAGTGGCGCGGAACCAGTTCGTCTGGTTCCACGATGACGCAGTGCAAGAGGCAATGAACGGCAAGATCGCGCGGCTCGAAGCGCGTGCGGACAAGCTCTTCCACGGCGGCAAGAAGATCCGCTTTGGCTTTGATTACGTCCTCGCAGCGAGCAAGTAAGCGTGCGTCTGCGAGGATGCTCGACACGCTAGCTAGGACGCCATTGCGTGCGCTCGTATTGTCAGACTGCCTCGTCACCGCCACTCGTTGCGCGTCACTCGTCGTCAGTGTGTGTGTGCAGCGCGACGTGCACGTGCAGGTAGAGCTCTTTGACTGTGAAGAGGTTGATGCGCTTGCGCTTCGGGTCCATGGGCTTTTCGTAGAGCTCGAGTGCGAGTGGCGCGCTGCTGCCACTGCTGCTGCTGCTGTTGGTGGTGGTGCGCACAGCAGCAACTTCGTCCATCTCGAGCAGCGTCCAGCACCGACAGCTCTTCTTGCGCTTCTTTGGCTTGTAGTGGTAGAACTCAAAGAAGACCGCCGCGCCGCCTGCATGTGAGCGAGTGCACGTGTAAGTACAAGTCATGATAGCCACTACAAGCGAGTGACGTACGCGCTTCCATGTCCTGGACGCTCGACTCGAGCTCGATGCGCTGACTCGACTCGAACGACACGTGCAGTGGCTCAGAGCTGCTGTGCGTCCCAACGACTGTCTCGACGCTCTCGCCCATGGCGCGTCCGTCTCGGTCTGGTGATGTGCATGATCGACCATGGAGTGATGAGCTCATGTAGAGCCAATGACAGCAGCGCCACAGAGAGAAGAGGATGCTGGAGCGTACCAAAGACCGAGACGACGACGGTCGGGTTCGTGTACGTCGGTGCATCCTTGAGTCCGATCTTGGTGATCTGGACGCTCACGTACGTATCGCCTGCTCGGCGCGGCGCGGCAGCTACGCGCGTTGGCTGCTTTGCGGCTGCGTCAAGTGCGAGCGTCGCGGCAGCAGCAGCAAGGTCGTCTACGTCGTTGTCTGCGTCGTCCATCTCGACGACTTGGACTGTCGATCCTCTCTTCGCAGGGCGACTGACGTTCCCGAGGTCAGCAGGGAAGACCTTTGGTGCATCCGAGAGCGCGGAGCAGAGCACTACAGACACACACAAGTCAGCAAGCCCGCAGAGTGGTAAGCAGCTGCGTGAAGGACCTGAGAACGCTTGACATGTATGAACTGCACGCACGCACCTTCGAGAATGTCCTCCATGTCCTCTTTCGTCGGTGACGTGAGGTCGCCATCCGCAACAGAGCTGAGGCACTTGGCGCGCAGCTCGAGCGCACCGGCGACTTTCTCGAGCGTCCGCTGTTCACGAATGCATCCAACAGACAGCGCGTGCGTTGGTCATGCGTGCACGACACGACTCGGGTTTGCCAATTGAGACGTCACATGACGACGGATAGACATACCACTTGGACGCTGCTCAGCTCATCGAACTGCGGCGCTTCTTTCACGAGTTGCGCCGCGAGGCTGGACGCACATCGCGTCCGTCAGTCACACGGCAGCAGTAGCAACCACGCACGAGGCATTGCGCACGCACCGCTCGTACGCCTCGACAGCTTCGACGACTTGGCCCCAGCCGTCGGTCTCGACTGCGCGCTGCAGGCTCTTGCACCAGCGCACGTGCCGCTTCTTGACTTCGTCCATCGCTCCTATCGATCGAGCACTCGAGCGCTCTTGAGCTTGTTCATTGCGGCGCTTCACCAGCGACTGTTGCGGTTCGGATTTTTTGTATTCGAGTTGTTGGTGTCGTTGCGATTGCGTTCGGATTCTTTTTGTCTCTATCTATCGTAGTCGTCTTTAGCGTACACTCCGTCGACTCCAGTCTCGCGCGACGACTGCTGCTGTAGTCGTTGCTGCTTTCGTGGTCCGGACACCGACGTCACTCGCGCGACGCTGCGGCAGCGGTCGAGGACTCGCTGGCGACACGCGCTTGAGCAAGTGGCGCCGCACGCGGAACCACCGTGCGCGCACGAGCTGCTTCCGGAGCGCCTCCTCTGGCAAGACGTAGAGCAAAAAGTCGACGAGGTACATCGCGCCCTCCATGCCGAACGCCACTTCGAGGTACTGCACAAAGAACGTCGCAGACGTGCGCGCGCGGCCAAACTGCCGCGCCTGGCGCTGGAACAAGTAGAACAGCTTTGGGTTGTGCTGGCAGTCGTCCCAGACCGCGTCCAAGATCGCTTTGTTCAGCGACTCGGCCACGCGGTCGTCGTACGACGCGAGCCACGTGAGCTCTGAACGCATCTGCGCATCGATCGCTGCGATGAGGCACCGGTCCATCTCTTCGACGCCGAGCCACATGCGCCGTCGGCGACGGACTGCAGCGTCAGCGAGCGCACTGCTGGTCTCCCAGCCGCTAGAGTCGCTTGTCTCCGTGGCGTCGCTGCTGCGCTGTGTGGCAACGATCGCAGCGTCTTCTGCCGCCTCGCGCTCGCGCTGCGCCTGTGCTGCTGCGTCTGCTTGCATTACACGGACCGACAGTCGTCGTTGCGGCGAGTGCGGCGGCTCACTAGTTGCGTCAGGCGGCTCCGGCAGCGCCGCGAGGACGTAGAAGCCGTAGACGTTTGCGAGCGTCGGGAGCATGTACCCGAGCGTGAGGCGAATGCGTCCGCCGTGGCGGATCGGCTCGAGGTCTGCGAGTGGCTCGACGCGCACTTCCGTGCCGCTGTGGTCGTCAGTCACGAGTGTGAGCGTGAGGTCGAGCATCGTCGCAAGGAGCGCGAGCTCGAGTGCGCCGGCGCGGAGTGCGCGCTCCGACTTCATGGCGTGAAGCCTCTTTGTGAGGTCAACGGTGCTCGTGCGAAGGTGCTCCGCGAGCCGACCGACGTACAGGAGACCGTAGTTTGCCATCGCTTGCCGCACGATCGCAACACCCTGTGTGAGCTGCGCATGTCTTGCGACCCACTGCTCGCGCGCTTCGTCGTACGTATCGTGCTCGCAGCGCACGGGGATGCCTGTGAGCGCGTCGTAGAGGCGCTTGTCAAGGTCGTTGTACTGCTGGAGCTCAAAGAGGATGCAGAAGAGCGCCGATGCTGTCGCTGCGCGCGGTGCGTAGCGCTGCTCGAGGCCGCGGAGCGCGAGGATCCGCACCATGCGCGCCTGTGCGAACGCGAGCGTCGCGTACTGGCACGGACACTCAAAGAGCTGGCACATGGCCATGCCGCGCGCGCGGTCGTCGAGCAAGTTGGCTTCGAGCTCATCGAGTTGCGAGCCAGCGACAGTGAGGTGGTCGGCGCGCCACTGCTCGCGCATCGCTTGCTGCTGCTGGAGCTCGTGCTCTTGCGACCGCACCGACGCATCTGCGTCTGCGACTTGTGCGAGCGCCTTTGCATCAGCCGCCGACTCGCGCGCTTCTGTCTCGAGGATGTTGTCGAGTCGGAGCGTCGGCTCGTCGACTGGCGACGTGCACAGCACTGCGCCGCTGTGGCCAAAGCCAGCGTCAAAGTTGCAGAAGCACCGGAGCACGAGCGGCGCGCGCGGGTCCAAGAACCGGCTCAAGCGCATGTGCGCGTCGTGCGCCAGCAGCGCTTGGACGTACGTATGTAGCTCGTGGCACCGACGCGTGAGGAACGACCGCGTCTTGTGCAAGCGCAAGAGCGTCCGGCGCTTGTGCAGTCGCGGCGGTCGGATGTTGACCATGCGCAGCGGGAACGCCGCGCGGAGCTGCGTGTCGAGGCCGTAGAACTCGTGGAACGCGCGGTAGACGTGCCACGTCGTCTCGAGCGCGCGGCCGCCGTGCTCGCGGCACTGGAACACAACGCGCGTTGTGATCAGGAACTCGGGGTCGCGCATGATCGACGCGTCGTACTGGAAGCTCGCGACTGCGACGTCGACGCGCAGGATCGCAGTGATGTCGCGCACGTGGACGCTCGCATGCTCGAGCGCCATGCGTGTCGATGCCTGCGCTGTGCGACTGCTACGACTGCGAGTGGTGTGGCAGCGTGCGCGCTCGACCGCAGCGAGTCTGCGACGCGTGCGCTGCTGTTGTCGCGCGCGTCTGCTTAGGGTTTGTTTGTCGACCGCCGGCTGCTTTCGTTGCCTACTGCTGCTGTCTGCTGCTGCGACTGGTACTCGTTCGCGCCACCTGCTCCTGCTCCTGCTGTGCGCACCGAATGCAGCAGCGCTCGAACCTGTGTCTGTGTCGCTACTACTGCCGCCGTTCACGACGCGAGGCATTCGCTGTCCTTATGTCGTGATTGATTATCCAGCACCTCGACGACGACTGAAGAAGTCGAGCTGCCTCGGCGTGCGCGCGCCGAGTGATCGAGTGAGTGCTGCGGGAGCGACAGCATCCTCCATTTGCTATCACACAGAGCCAAATTTCTGGTTCTGACATAGAGAACGGAGCTCTTGGTCAGCGCGCGCGCGACTGGTTCTGAAGCCACATTCGGCTTGGTCAAGCGTCTGCACGTGTGCAGCAGCAGTCCTCGCTCTATTGTTGTTGTCGTCGTCGTGAGCTCGGGACGACACCGAGCGCATGTGCTCACACGAAGCGCGCTCTCATGTACATCTCGCGATATCGAACGAGCGCGACCAGAGCGCACCCGCTCACACACACACACATGGCGCGCCATGTGTGCGCATTGATTGATTGACCGCATGGCGATCGTCTCTGCCTCAACTTGTTTTCTTCACTATTGACCATGGTAATAGCAAGTTTGACTGAGTATTTCGGTGGATCGGATAACTGAGTACGAAACAAATATACGACCGAAACTGTGAACGAGCAAGACACTCGACTGAGCGAACATGGCGACGACCCACGCGCGCTGGAACGCGCTCACAGCGAGCGAGACCGAGTTCCTGGTGCGCGCACGTCATGACCGCATACAAGCTAGTCACAACATTCACTTGCAGCTCACACGATGGACTCTACTTGACGCAATAGGCAGAGCAAGAGCTCATTACGATCCTCCCGCACTTTCAGATCAAAGAGAGCAGCGGCGTGCTCCACTTCATCGGCGTGCGTCCACTGCATATGCACTCGTCACTAGCGCACTCGATCGCACAGTACCTGACGCTTGCAATCGTGTGCACAGGGCGACTTTGGTCCGTTCCAGCCAGGCATCACGACGCAAGTGCCGCTCTGGCTCGCAATCATGCTCAAGCAGCTCAACAAGTGCCGCATCATTCCGCCATCGTGGTTCTCTGTCGGTGCGTCTACTAGCGTTTCTGGGTCTGTTTGCACCAGTGCTATGGCTCATGCGCTCTCTCCACATACACTTACACACATGTCAGAGTTCCTCGCGTCGCGCCTCGAGCAAGAGAAGAACAGCGAGGTCTTTGAGGAGCTGCCGTTCCACTACCTCGAGATCGCGTCGCTCTTGTTCAAAAAGTGCGTCGCTGTCATCGTGTGGCCGAAGCTGTAGTCCATGGCTCGTGATATTGACGCTGACGAGGGAACTGCGTGACTCGCAGTGCGGCAGAAGACATTGAGCAGGTCGAGCACATCCGCTCGCTGCTCGAAGACATCCAGAACGTCCGGCAAGACAAGATCCGCAACGGTCTCTACAAGATCTCGAGCGACGTCCAGAACGGCGGCACGGCGTACGCGATTCAGGTGCGCGAGCGACTGTTGAGTGGTGCGTTTGGCTCAGAGGATAGAGGGATGACTGACGGACGAACGGACGTGTCCTCTTGACCATCAGATGAACAACATCTCGGCGCTCGAGATCAACTCTGTGCGGCAGTTCATGGTTGGCGTACGTCGTCTGCGCAGTCTTTGTGTGATGCCACGGTCATGTTCTCTGCGAGCATGAAGCGCCTCACACATTCGTGTCGATACGATTCAGTCTCTGAGCAAGTTCTACCGCCTCGCGACGCTCAACGAAGACGCAGGCACGCACTGTCAGCGTACGCTTAGATTGCGCTGTGTAGATCGCTCATGCGCTTGTGTGTTTGTGTGCCTCTCTCTTGCTCGTGTGCAGGCGACGATGACTTTGGGACGCAGACGCAGAGCCAAATGTACTCGGAGCCGTCCTCTGGTACGTCCACGCGCTTTGCTCGTCGTGACCAACCGTTCGTACTAACACACGTGTACCATCACGATGTGCTCTTGTCTTGTCCGCTGTAGCTGGCGAAGCTCCAGCGCAGCGCCTCCGTCGGTTCCGATAGACCTCAGCAAGCGCTCAATTGGCCAGAACCACGCACACAAGACACATAGGAAGACTAAGAGAGGATCACAGGCATGTACTTGCGTCGCTTCCACGAACGAATGGCTCTACACGACGCGATGCGATGCGATATGAGCGCTTTCCACTGAGCTGCTCGTCTTCGCGCGTCTTCTTCGCGTGCGACGCTCGTCAGTATGACCAATAGAGTAGGTACACACACGTCCAGGCACCAGCACCAAGCGACTCGTTGTGTGGCGCTGGACTGCACGACCAGAGACAGATGCGCATACACTTGAGTGTGTCTGCAAGATGCTGGCGCTGGTCAGCGAGACGCAGGCGGGAGGTACGCGTTGCTCCGGTACGACGCAGTCTTGCGCGCATTCCGACGTGGTGGCGAGCGCGGCTGGTCGTAGTGCGCTTCGTAGTGGTACTGGTCGACGTCGCGGCAGTGGTTTGAAAGCGGCAAAGGTGCTTTTGCGCCGCCGCCAATGCCGCTTCGCTGTCCGTGTGCGCCATGCGCTGCTGCTCCAGTTGTGTTTGCTGCTTTCTGGCTGTGCGGACTGAGCACAGCGACAGGATTGACTTGGATCATCGGGTTCTTGAGCCGCCCGGCAGCTTCTGCAGCAGCGCGCTCGCGCTCGCGCTTGTCTTCTTCAGCTGCTGCGACGCAGCAGACGCCGCAGACGTTGCAGCACGCGTTCATGACGTGACTTGCGCAGCAGATATCGACCAATACGATGACGCTAGTCATGCTGCCTGTAGTGGCGGTGGCACTGACAACGGAGGTTCAAGACTGCGCTACATGTGCGCGCGCGTGCATCGAGCCGGAGCTGTGGCTGCGATCGAGAGGCAGGCACATCGAGCGCTTGGAAGAGGAAGCATGTCGATGTCATTTTGTTCCTTGAATCAACGCGAGCATTTGAAGTGAATGGACACATTCGAGCCATTTGCACATATGAAATCGAATCCTGTTCGTCACGGCTCTTCGTGATCCACTTGCCGCCGAGACGACTGAAGCGCGAGCAGCACGACTGAAGCACGATCGTCACAGTCACTGCGATGATCTCGCTGCTCGAGAAAGAGGCGCGCGACCCGGTCGAAGTGCTGCGCGTGAAGCTCAAGGACTCGACCGACACGTCGCTGCTCAACTCGCAGCTGCTCCAGGAGATCAAGCACGACTACCTCGCCAAGCAAGATAGCACAAAAGGGCAGCTCGATGCGTTCGTGCAAGCGCACGTCGACGAGATCGAGCGCGCGAGCGTGCTCCTCGAGGTCGGCGACTCGGTCACGCAGATCGTGCGGACGCTCGAGACGCTCGGTCAGAGCTGCCGCAAGATGAACGAAGAGCTCGGGGACAAGAAGCTCCTCTCTGGTATCAGCATCGCGCGGCGCAACCTCAAAGAGCTCGAGCACCAGATCATGTTCTACGAAGAGATGCCGACCAAAGTAGGCGCTCATGCACGTGCTCCTGGCTTCATGGTAGTTGCCTCACACTGCATGTGCACGCGTGTCTGTAGCTCCAAGAGCTCCAGCAGATGATGGACGCGCGCGCAGACAACGTCGTCGCAGTGTACACCAAGTGGCAGGCGTTTGACGACTGGCGCCAGAAGATGCTCCACGAAGTACGTCGCGTCATAGTCTCTCTCGCCCTCGCTTGGCTGTTGTGCAAGCAACTCGTACGCGCTCACTCACGTGCGCGCACACAGCTCAAGCTCGCAGCGACAGACAAAGCAGACGAGCTCGGCCACAGGTATGCTCGAGCGTTGCTGCTGTTGCTCTCATAGTCTTATGGTCAATGGGTACACTCACACAAAGATTGCGCGCAACAGCAAAGCCCAAGCACGCATCCTCGCGTCCATGGGCTCGCGCTTGGAGGCGATCGAGAGCGTCCACACGCGCGTCTTGACGGAAGTCTGGGGCTGCATGCACCACTGCGTCGAGGTCGCGCAGTTCAATAAGAAGCGACTCGCCGATGCGTTCCACGCCCTCGAGCTCATGGAGAAGCGCCGTCGAAAGCTCGCAGACGCAAAGCGCGAGTACCTCGACAACACGCTCAAAGCCGTGTCGGAGCTCTACACTCCGTGCTCCGAGCGCTGCAAGAGCGAGATCACGAGCTACCTCACGCGACGCGCAGACGAGATGTTCCGGTTCGCAGAGCGCGAGGCCGAGCAAGCGAACCAAAAGTCGCTCGACACGGTCCTGAACGCTGCGAACCACTTGCTCTTGGACCTCGAGATCGTCCAGTCGGACGTCGTCGCGTGCTTCCCTGCGGACATTGACGTCCTGCAGCTCTACCTCTCGACGTACAACACGATCTTGGAGACTGAGATCACAAAGATCTGCACGCGACCGGACATTGGCATTGCTCAGCGCCTGCAGCTCGTGCAGTGGATCGAGTACTACAACACCGAGGTGCTCAAGTACAAGCGCGCGCGAGCGTCCGGTGTCCTGGACCAGACGTCGCAGGTCCTCATGCGGCTGTACATTGACCAGATCCAGACGCAGATCCACACGTGGGTTGCCAACATCTGGAAGCGCGCGGACGACGCCACGGACGACGACCGCGTCGTTGGACCCCACGGCGAACTGCAGTCGACGCGGCCAAACGACATTGTGAACATCCTCAAGTCCCAGATCTCGATCGGCCAAGAGTGGCTCACTGGACGTCTCGTCGGCCGCGTCGTCGTTGCGTGTCTCGATGCGCTCATGGAGCAGCTCAAGACGCGGTACGACCGCTTCGCGGCCAAGCAGAGCGACGTCGACGTCGAAAGCCTCTGCGCGTTCATCAACGACACGGACGTGCTCCAGGTGCGTTTCCTTGGTCGTGTCCGTAGGACGTAGGGACATCCATCCTCATACGTACTGTGCGTGTCCTTGTGCTAGTCCAAGTGTCCAGAGCTCGTAGAGGAGATCTCGTTCGCAGAGCGCGACTCGGAGGAGAAAGAGGCGTTCGACATCTTCATGGGCGACGGCCTCGACGCGACGTCGACCGAGATCGTGAAGCTCGGCGTCGCGACGTCCGAGCTCATTGTGCGCAAGATCTTTAGCGAAGTCGAAGCTGTACGTCTCTTGCGTGTGCCGTGCGACGTCGCTCAAGCTCAAGAGTGAGACTGACGCTGTGTCGGATCGCTATCGCTAGGACACGTCGCGGCTGTGGTTCTCCAAGAAGTGGGACGACAGCGAGCCGGTCGTCGAGACGCTCTTGGCGACGCTCGACGACTACTTTGCCGACTTGCGGCGCTGGATCAGCGGCGCGTTCTTCTTCTCGAAAGTCGTGCGTCTCTGTCTCGACCAGTGCGTGCGCGAGTACACCAAGCGCTTGCTCCTGCGGACGCACTGCATCCCGAGCGCACAGGCGACTGCTGCTGTCGTTGCGCACGACTTGGAGGTTCGTTCGTCCATGTGATGGCTGGACGCCAGAGTCTCGTGGCTTGCTTCGTTGACTGACGCAGCGCGCTCTGCCTGCGTCACGAGCAGCACTTTGTCGCGTTCTTCAGCAAGTACGCGAGCGAGCTCCGGCGCGCAGGGCTCCGGTCTGTCGACGACATCACGCGCGAGTTCCGGCACATGCAGGCGATCGCGGACGTCCTGCGCGCGCCAGCAGATGCCGATGCACTCGCAGACGACGACACGACGCGCAGTGTCGTTGCGCACGTGACGAAGCTCTTGCGCTCGACGTCGACGCAAGAGGCAAAGGAGCGCGAGGACAAGAGCGCCAAGGCAGCCAAGCCCAAGACGTCCAAGCTCAAGGGCTTTGGCGCGTCGAAAGGCGGCGACAAGAAGAAGGCGGCGAAGCAGGACAAGAAGACGAAAGGCGCTGCTGCCGGTGTGAGTGGCGGGAAAGCGTCGTCGTCGCGCGAGAGCTCGTTCCCAGAGGCGTCGGCAGCAGCAGGCGCAGGAGCAGACAGCGACTTGGACAGCGGCTTTGCGGTCCAGACGCTCAACATGGCCGACTTTCTCGGCGCCTAAGGCTGTCACGAGTCTGCTACAAGTGCGTCTGTGGACGCTACGAGCGCTGACAGTGTGAGTGTGAGGCAATGAGAAGCGATGGCAGTGCCACAGAGAGCGATAGATGGCTGGATGCTGTTGGTTTGTTCCATGCGTCGCCAGTGGCAGACGCTCGTACACATGTACGCACTCATTCGGTCCCAACGAAGCGCCGTCGTCAGCTAGTACCTTAGGCTTTCAGTGCGTCGAACGCCTCGATGACGTTCGCTGGCGCTTGCACGAGCTCAATGAGCACGCCTTCGCCCGAGAGCGGCGTGGCGTCGTTGCCCTTTGGGTGGATGAACACGACGTCAAAGCCCGCAGCGCCTTTGCGAATGCCACCGGGCGTGAAGCGCACGCCCTTGGCCGTCAGCTCCGAGACAGCAGCTGGGAGGTCGTCGATCCAGAGACCGATGTGGTTGAGCGGCGGGACGTGCACCTTTGGCGACTTGGTCGCGTCGATCGGCTGCATGATATCGACTTCGACGGCGAACGGACCGCGGCCGCACTCGAGGATGTCTTCGTCGACGTTCTCGCGCTCGCTGCGGAAGCTCCCTTTCTTCGTCAGGCCGAAGACGTCGACCCAGAGGTGGTTCAGCGCCTGCTTGTCCGTGCCGCCGATCGCGATCTGCTGGAGCCCGAGCACGCGGAAGCTCGACTTCTGCAAGACATACATACATACATATGAGCACACACACACACACACACAACTAGCACATGCAGATGACGTACGTGTGCGCGCTGCTGGTACTGGAGCGCATGGCGCGGCGCGACGGCGATGCGCTGCGCAACGCGACGAGCCCACATCGTCAGCTCCTCTTCTTCGTGGTCGTCGGTCTTTTTGGATCTGACACGCAACGTGTGTACAGACGCAAAAAAACACTTGGATGTTGTATGCAATACATATTCAAAGTCTATTTCAAACCCCAATAATCGAACTTCAATGTGAATATTCATGCTCAATCCCTAATATTCAGGAAACGAAGACCACACTCGACCTCATGCGCTCGACCGTCTTCATCAACGTCTCCTCTATTCGCACTACACACTCTCTCTCTACACGCCCTAGCTCCGTACCACTAGATCGAAAAGCGCCGGTCTTTGCCGTGTCGCCGTCGCCAGTGCCACCGCAGTGGGAGGACCTCGTACTTCCATCGCACTGCGAGCACTGCCAAACCAATCACGACACTCGCAAGCGCTACGAGGCCAACGACTGCACCTGTTGTCCACGCACTTGCGCTCGTTTGATCCTTTGCTTCGAGTGCTGCGAGCACAGCTTCTTCGTCTCGCGTCAAGAGACTGCGACCTTCGATCGAAAAGTGGATCGCGCGCTGCTCGAGCTGCGGGATCTTCGTACTCGCGAGGCTCTTCACGAGTCGCGGCGTCGCGTCGCCGTCTGTCGTCACGGGGTTCAGATAGAAGCACATGCGCTGTCCGAGGCGCCAGCGCGCGCACTCGACGCGGTACTTGGCCAAGTGCGTCGAGAGCGACGACGCGTCACCGTCGCCGCCTGTGAACTTCTCATAGTGCGTCACCACGACGCGTTGGTCCTTGCGGCCGCTCAGCTTCACTTGGTTCCGGTGCATGAAGACAAAGTCCCCGCGCTCGTCTTGCTGGAGCATCGCAACGCCGCAGAACCGATCGCGCGCATCGTCGTACAAGCCGCCGAGCGCGAGCAAGTGCTGCATCAAGCCAAACGGCGTCGTCGTGTTGAGCCACGCGAGGCGGAACAAGTCCTTGTCGCCGTACACGAGGCTCCAGTCCGTGAGCGCGCGGGGGACGTTTGAAGCGTAGAACATGAGCTTCTCGAGCGCGTCGCGACTGCGCGAGCGGTTCACGAGTACTTGACCGCTCTCTTGCTCAAACATGTCGATGAACGGCATGTCGAGGAGCTGCCACACGGCGCTCTGTGCGTGGACGTTGAACGGACTCGAAAGACCGATCGGCTGCCAGAAGTCGGGCCAGAACACCGCGCCGAACGCCGTGAACGCCCGCGACGCAAACAGATCCGTCGGGTCGCGCAGCGGGATGTTGTCCGAGTCGAGGAACAGCACGCTCTCAAACATGCTGTGGTACACGACGTACGGCTTGGCGTGGAACTGCGTCGCGCTCGGGTCTGCGATCGTCCGGACAGTGACGTCCGCGCTGTGTGCGAGGTCGACGAGGACCGAGTGCGTCGGTGCCATCTCGCTCGCGTCGATCCAGACCTCGATCGGCAGCGCGCAGCCGTGGTACCGCAGCATGCGCACGATCGCGTACACGCCGGCGATGACTTTGGGGTACGCGATCATGGCAATGCCGCGCGTGAGGTCGCGCGTCTGTAGTGATGGCGATGCGCTTGTGGCTGCTGCTGCTGCTGTGTTGTCAGTGTGACCGAGCGCTAGCTGTGGCAGCGATGGCGGTGGCGGGGTGTGTCGATACGTAGCAGCGCGGATGCTAAAGTCTGTGAACGTCCGCGCGTCGTTGCACGTGAGCGTCGGCACTTTCTTCCACCACCACGAGCTGCACGTCGCGAGCATGACGCGAAAGACCTCGCCAGACGTCCGGTTGCGCACTTCGCAGTACCCGCTCACGCGCGAGAGCGGCTGGTTGCATGCGCGGTCGCGCGATGCGTCACGCGCGCCATGTGGGTCGCAGTCAAACGTAGCGCGCCAGCCGAGGCACTCAAAGTCGTCGTCGCGCCAGAGCGCACGCGGTTTGTCGCCGGTGCGGTCGAGCGCGTCCAAGCGCGGGTCATTGATCGCAGCCGAGCGCGGCGCATTGTCGGCTGTCAGTGCGTACAGCAACGTCACGGCGACCGTCGCGAGTGCGAGCAGCGTCAGGAGCGACGAGCGCGGCGACGACGACGAGGTCGAGCTGCTGCTCATTTGGTGCTGCTCTCGGGATCCTATTTGTAAAAATTAAGAATTGAAACCTAACTTTTTAACTGTAAGTTTTTCACAGACCGGAGCAAGCTGATCTGTCTTGCGAGGTAGACGCCATGATACGAGATGCAGTGACGCTCCAGCTTTCGTCCGCTGTTCACGAATGCATCCAACAGACAGCGCGTGCGTTGGTCATGCGTGCACGACACGACTCGGGTTTGCCAATTGAGACGTCACATGACGACGGATAGACATACCACTTGGACGCTGCTCAGCTCATCGAACTGCGGCGCTTCTTTCACGAGTTGCGCCGCGAGGCTGGACGCACATCGCGTCCGTCAGTCACACGGCAGCAGTAGCAACCACGCACGAGGCATTGCGCACGCACCGCTCGTACGCTTCGACAGCTTCGACGACTTGGCCCCAGCCGTCGGTCTCGACTGCGCGCTGCAGGCTCTTGCACCAGCGCACGTGCCGCTTCTTGACTTCGTCCATCGCTCCTATCGATCGAGCACTCGAGCGCTCTTGAGCTTGTTCATTGCGGCGCTTCACCAGCGACTGTTGCGATGTAGTGACGTACTTGTTTGAACTTGCTGTAAACGAAACCATTCCCACGACAACATACATTGTTTAAGATATGCTTGCTATTCGTCCCATGGCGCTGTAGAGAGCGCGTGTGGCCGAGCGCATGCCTTCGTAGATCGTTCTGCAACTTGCGGCTGACGAGGCTCTCCTAACCTGTAGCTACAGATGGAACAAATCACATGGTGTTACAAATTGAGTGGACGCTTAGCCGTGTGTTGCAGGCACTCAACCCCACACAGACACAGCGTCGTGCCGGGATTGCGCATCATGAGCATCGCGCATCGCGCGCATTGGCGGCTGCTCAGCAGCAAGCTTGCTGCTAAGCATCACTGGTCCAATTGTTAATGTGCCTGCAAGAGCACACACCGACGGCGGGTACATTGCGCTGGAACTGCGGGCAGCCGTTCACGTTGTCCTCGTACCCCCGACAACATGTACCTGGGCGTGTGTTGCTACTATGATCCCTTGTGAGCAGTCTGGGGAGCAACTCTCCGAGATCAAGGCAATTTGTTACACCTCCTGATAAGGTGTTACAAAAAATCTGTAGCTATAGGTTAGGAGAGCCGCTGACGATGGTGCGTTGTCAAACCACAAGTAGCGGCATACGCTCGACCCAAAGACGCAGTCGTTGATGTTGAGAAGAGCGTCGGCTCTGCTAACTTAAAGCTACAGACAGGAATCGTACTGAGAAGAATCGAAACAGTACTGGACAAACACTTGAGCGGCTCACTCAGACGTGCTGCGAGAGCGCGCCAACCTGCTCACTCGCCAACTGAACAGAGCGTCCAACACGACAAGAAGCTACATAATGCCAGCTTACGTTCCATCCAGCTACGAGTACGACGTCTCCGACACCTCGCTATTTTCGCACGATGCAGTGATTGGCGTGTGCGCACGAGGCGAGCAAGCGCGCGTGGTCGAGTGGTGCGCTGCTGTCGGCCTCCTGCCGGTCTCGCGCAACTGCGCCAAATGCGCCAAGGCGATGCGGCTCAACCCAAGCGCGACTCTGTGGCGCTGCGGGCGCAAAGACTGCAACACCGCTCTGAGCGTCAGCGCTGGGACTGTCTTCTTTCACTCGCGGCTAATGCTGGCGAAGCTTGTCATGCTTCTGTTCTTCTTCGCCAGCAGCACCCCCGCGAGTGTGGTCGTACAGTACTTGCGTGTGAGCGCGAAGGCGGTTGCTGCATGGTACGAGCTGTGCCGAGGTTATTGCAGCAAGGAGATGATCGCATGTGATATGCGTGTTGGTGGTCCAGGCCACGTCGTCGAGATCGACGAGACGAGCATTGCAAAGAAGGCCAAGTACAACAGAGGGAAGCGCTACGCAGAGCACTGGGTGTTTGGCGGGTACGACCGCAACAGCAAGCGGTGGTTCGCGATCGACGTGCGTGGCGACCGCACCAAGCCGACGCTCGCAGCTCAAATTGCGTGCTACATAAGACCAGGGTACGTGTTCGTCACGCTGGAGCATTGCGATCGTACAGAGCACTAACAACCCACTGTACTACTGCTACAGAACTCACATCATGAGCGACATGTTCGTCTCGTACGTGTCTGCGGACGAGACCCACACGCTCGCCAACAGCAAGTGGCTCGAAGGCATGCACTACACGCACTCGTTTGTCAACCATAGCAAGAACTTCGTGAACCCGACTAACGGGGCTCACACAAACAGCATCGAAGAGTGCTGGGAGGCGAAGCTAAAGCGCTTCATCAAGGGCATGCGTGGGTGCTCTAGAGATCAAGTGCCTGCGATCATCGATGAGCGGCTCTGGCGCAACTGACACTTCCATCCAGGATCGACCATTGAGCAGTACTTCAAAGGCTTAGTGATCGCTATCAAGAAGCACCAAGTGTAGCTCGCTTAAGTTCGAATAGTACTGTCGTTCAATTGTTAAGTACGACTCCGATTCCTGTCTGTAGCTTTAAGTTAGCAGAGCCAGAGCGTCACGCACTTGATCGGCCGAGAGCTTACGTGCCTTTTTCGTCGAGCAGGCTCGCTCGACGAAACTCTTACACCAGCGAGCAAGCGTGTCGTAGTTGAGCGCAAAGACCGAGGCGACGTCCGTCATAGAGCATGCGTGTTTGACCACGAGTTGCACTGCACGCACCCAGAGAGTGTCAAATGCTGCAGGAGAAGGCGGCGGCGAAGGAGAGGAAGGTGGTGGAGGAAGCGATGGTGGTGGAGGAGGTGGTGGTCGCTCTGCGCGCTTTGCTTTGAGTTCCTCGCCGAAGTCTCTGTAGAGGGACGACTTAGATAGACCATTCAGCTTGCTGCTTAGCACGTCGCCCGTGTCTCCGAGGGAGTATCCAAGCGTGAAGACAAGGTGGTGAGCTGCGAGGAGCGCGATGGCAGTCATCTCGTCGTTGGTCAAGCGGCGGCTCATGTTGCTTGTTGCGCTTGAGAGAGAGAAGTGAGAAGTGAGAGAAGTGAAATTGAAGCAGTTGAAGTGTTGAAGTGAGTGTGTGACGTTCGTATAGTGAAAAAAGCGAGGATATACACTTGCGCGTCCACGCTTGCGTCCACCATAGTAGTCAAAAGCCCTGTGGAGTGCGCGGCGAGCCCTGAAACGCTTATTGACTTGGAACTGTATGTGGCGTGAAACAGTGTTTGAAGTATTGATAGTGAAAAAAGCGAATCTGAAACGCTTATTGACTTGGTCCACTATGTGGACTGAAACGCTTGTTTGAAGATCTGATAGTGACGAAAGTGCGGTTTTGAGACTTTGAATACAAAAGTCAAATGAAGTGTTCACTATTTTAAAAAGTGAACAGCTCATTGAAAATTTGTATGAAGGTGTTCAATAAGTTTTCTAAGGTTTTCAATAAGTTTTCAAAGGTCATTGTAATCATTTGTTGACAACAGAGTGAATGTTACATAACCTTTTTGTACCAATTGATTCTTTTCGTATCAAGCACACTTTACGTTGATGTATTTGGTATCAAATCTCTCTCCATAATGGAATCAAGTTGATTCGGTTTACTATTGCCGTCATACAAATTCCAAGTGTACGTTCGAGGAAGAGCGCGACAAGCAAGCAACGCGACGACAGGATCGATCGATCGATCATGAGCGCCCATGCCATCAACAGCAGCAGCGCTGCGGCAATAGCGGCGTCACTTGCGCCGAATGGCGGTGGTGGCACGAAGCGCCGCTTCGCTGACCCTGAGTACATCGCGATCTCCGAGTTCCTGAGCAGCGTCGGCGAAGTGGACGACCAGGATCCGCACAGCAGCTCAAACTACAGCAGCGCAAACAGCAACAGCGTTGCGAGCGCAAGTCTGCACAGGAGTGCAGTGAGCAGCGCTGTGAATGCAGCAGGTCAGCCAAAGCGCGTACGCTCGTCTGCGTCAAGTGCAGCGCGACGAGCTGCTGCGCAGCAACAGCCACCGCCGCCGCCGCAGCAACACGAGAGCAGTCGACAACTCGTGCCAGCTGGAAAGAGTCGTGGTGCGTCTCCATGACGGACGGCTAGTCTGCCATGCAACGCCGTCATTCCTCGCTCATTATCTCTCGACACATTGTGCGCGTTTGTTTGAACGAATGCTGCAGCTGCACGTGACGTCAATGGCGACATGACCGAGCTCCCGCCGTCTCGTAGTCGCGCGATCGGAAGCAGCGCTCGCGGTCCAAGCGACAGCAGCAGCCACCGTCTCGACGCAGACACTAATGGGTGCGTACGTGCCTGTGTCTCAAGATGGGGTTGACAGCGCCTGCTCACTCACACGTCTGATGGACTACACTCGATAGTGACGCAGACGACGCGGACGACGACAATCAGAGCGACAAGAGCAGCAGCGGCCGCCAAGCATCGTCGCGCCACACAAAGCTCACGGAGCTCGAAGCGCGCGTGCGGAGCCTCGAGCGCGACAACTTGCACCTGAAGCAGACGCTGCTGCTCGGGAAGAACGGGTCGGTCATGATCGCAGGCCGCGGGAGCCGCGAGAACATCCAGCGCCTGCTGTCCGAGCGCACAAAGGTCGTGACCGAGATGGTCGACCAGCTCAACGCGTCGTTCCTCACGATCGGCGACGCTGCGCGTGTGTGGCACGAAGACTGCCGCATCGGCGTCGGCGTGCGCGAGTGGGACGCGTTCGGCCGCTTGGAGACGATCAGCCTCTGGCACATGATCCGCTCCGTCTTTGCGACGATCGCAGTCGACATCGTCGAGCTCCGACCGCACTTGCCGGACGGCGAGATGGTACGTCTCGTGTCTCGTGTGCTCTTGAGTGTCTTGAGTGTCAAGACGTCTTGGATCACAGAAAGACTGCGTCGGTCATTCCTAGCAGTCTTTGTGTGAAGTGTTCTTTTGTATTATGGACACTCACTTTTGCGGTGTCAATCGTGTTTGGATGCAGATTCTGACCAAATGGCGCATTCAAGGCGAGATCGCGTCACAAGCGCAGCTCGCGACCGTGTGCTCGTCCGAGGACTGTCCCGCAACGATGCGCGTGGCGCTCATGGCGATCAAGTCGAGCGACCTCACGTTCACAGTCACGACGTACGTGATCTTCCAGGACACGCACATCGCGGAGCAGCACCACTGTTGGGACCAAGTCGGCGTGTTCAAGCGGCTCTTTGGCGGCGAGATCCCGCCGTCCGTGCACGCGATGCTCGCGATCCAGCAAGAGCCCGAGCACGCAGCGTGATCGCGAGCACGCTTGTATTTAACCGCGAGAGGCTCGCTACGCGCTCTCACTCTACACGCACGCCTGCTGACAGACAACTTACTCGGTCGCTTCACCACGTCACATCACGTCATGCCATGTCTTGCATCCATCGCTCTCTATCGCTGTGTGTGTGTCTCTCTCTCTGGCAATCTGCTTCACGTCGCGAGCACTGACGCGGTCTCGGGTCGCTCTTCCATTGCTCCGTCCTCACCATCGCCATTGCACTCGTGGCACGTCCGGAGTTGCTCCTCCAGTGCAGCAATGTCCATTGTCAGCGTTTGCGCCAACGCGTCGAGCTGACTCCCATCTGCGAGTCGCACAGTCGTCTCAGCGTCGTCGCGCTCCATCGCTGCAGCAGCCCACGCGCGCCCGAGCGTCGCGATGTCATCTTGGATCTCGTCCTGCTCGGTGAGCAAGCGACTCAAGTCGCTCTTGAGCTCCTCCATCTGCTGCTGCAGCGCACTCTTGCGCGTCCCCACGTCTGCTAGCGAGTGCTGGAACATCGCAACGTGCGCTTCCTTTGTCGCTTCCGACGCTTGGAGCTGCGCGACTGCGCTCGCAAGTTGCGCGCGACTCGCAGCTTCGGTCGTCAAGAGCGCAAGACCCTCACGCAAGTCGTCGACGCTCGTGTGGAGCGACTGCGTCTGGACGTGCACGCGCTGCTGCGCTGGCGAGAGCGGCTGCTGGACCGAGACGTGGTAGTCGAGCGTCTTCTCGTTGAGCCACGAGAACGAGTTGTCCCACGCAAAGACGAGCGTCGCGCCGTCGCTCGCCGCGTCGACGGTGAAGACGCCAGAGAGCGTGTTCACGCGCTCGGACGGCACGACCACGACCGCATCTGCTCCAGCGCCAGGCTTTTCGACGCTCAAGCCAAAGCCCACGTCTGCGCTCTCCTCTTTCACGCTGAACGTCCACACGACGCGCCAGCCAACGGCTTCGCACACGACTGGCAACCGGAAGCTCGCACCGGCTTTGATCACGACGCCGCTCTTCATCACGCGGCACTCTTCGTACACGGGCATGGCCGATGCAGCAGCAGCGGCTGGTGCGCTACTGTCGCTCGTCGCTCCGAGCTTGCGCTGCTGCTGCGCGTCGCGGAACGCACAGGCGTCACGGAATGCGCGCGCGTGGTCGTCGAGACCGCTCTCGAGCGTCCGGACGACACTGTCGAGCTGCTGCTGAAACGTCGCGACGAGCGCTTGGCGCTGCTTGCGTGCCATCCCGTGTGCGCTCTGCTGCTGCAGCGCAAGACGCGCAGCTTGGACCTGTGCGAGCTCTGCCTGTTCCTGTGCGAGCTCCCGCGTCGCGTGCTCTTCTTCAAACGCGTGCACCTGGTCCTGCAGCTCGCGCACTTGGCGCCGGAGCTCGCGAATCGCTTGGTCGCGCACTGCGTCATTGTGCGCAGTCGTCGTCGTCGTCGCAGGAGGCGTAAGCGCGAGCGCGAGCTCTGCGTCGTCGTCATCTTCAAGCGCGTCCTGCTCATTCAATGGCTCACGACTGCTGCTGCTGCGTGCGTCTTGAGCTGCCGCAGTCTCCTGCTTCTGGCGCTGCAGCTCGTCGATCGTCGCGTCACGACGGGCGATCGTAGCTTCGAGCTCGTGGACTTGCGCTTGCAGCGCTGCGCACGCAGTCGCACTCGCTGCTTGTGCGTCAGCGAGCGCGCGCTCCATGTCGGCCATGGCTGCTCGCTCGACAGCGTCGGTACGAGTCGCACTCGCAGTCGCTTTCAACATCGAGAGCTCGCTTGTCAGCGCCTCGGTCGTCGCTTTCAGCGTCGCGCACTCGCGACGGAGCGTCTCGGCCTCAGTCGTGAGTGCTGCGACGTTCTTCTCGTGCGCCTTCACTTGCTCTGTCAGACTTGCGACTGCTGCGTCGTGCGCGTGCTTGTCCTGCGCACGCAGCGCTTCGTACTGCGTAGTCAGTGCCGCTTCTGCTGCTGCAAGCGCTTCTGACGACTCGGCCTTTGCGTCTACGAGCGCACGCTTTGCTTGCTCGGCCGTCGCCTCCAAGTCGCGCACGTGCGTCTCGTACGTCGCAATCGCCTGCGTGCGCTGCGCGAGCTCTTCCGAGACCATCGCGTGGCGCTGCGTCGCTTCCCGGAGCTGCGCTGTGAGGTCCTCGACTTTTGCAAGTGCAGCAGTGCACGCGTCGTCGCGCGCTACGAGCTCGGCTGTGAGCTCTGCGTTCGCTTTGCGCATACCGTTGAGCAGCTCAGCGCGCTTCTCGACCTTCTTGAGCGCCGTGTGCGACCGCGCGCGGTATCGCTCAAACTCGGTCGAGACGATCGCGAGCTGCGCTTCAAGCGCTGCGAGCTCGCGCGCGTGGGCGTCTGCACGGTCGGCGCCGTCTGAGCGCTCCGTCTCGAGACGCTCGAGCGTCGCTGCGAGCGTCGCGCGTTCAGTCTCGAGCGTAGCGACTTGGAGCTCGAGGTGTGCGACCGCGTCTTCTGCGCTCGCGAGCTTATGCTTCGCTGCTGTGCACTCTGCGGCTGCGACATCGAGCCGCTGCTGCGCCGCGCTGCGCTCAGTCTCGAGCGTCTGCTGAAGCGAGCGGAGCGCACGCTCGACACGACCGAGTCGCTCGCTCACGCTGCTGCTGCTGCTGCTGCTATCGCTCTCATGCGGCACGAGCGCGTCGCACGCAGCGAGGAACGCGTCGACCGAGTCGCGCAGTGTCTCTTCGCGGCTCAACGCCTCCTGAAGCTGTGCGTCGTGCGCGGCTGTGGCCTTCGTCCAGTGCTGCACGAGTGCGTCTTGTAACTGAGCGAGCGCTGGGAGCTCGAGCGCTTCCACGCGCTGCGCACCAGCAGCAAGCGACGACGCATCAGTCGCGTGCGCGAGACTGCGCGCGAGCGTCTCGACGTCCTTTGTAAGACCGTTGAGCACCTGTTGTGCGTCAGCGTCTTGTGTCGTCAGCTGCAACTGCAGGCGCTCGATATCGCGCTCGTGTGCGCTCACTGCGCTCGTGGCGTCGTGGTACTCGCGTCGGTACCCGTCAACTGCTTGCTCGAGCTCTTCGACGATCCGACTCTGGTTCACACGCTCGCTGTCGGCAGCAGCGAGGCGCTCAGTCACGCGCTCGACGTCTGCTTCGAGTGCCTCAATGGCGTCTGCGTGGTCACGCTCGAGCGCCTCGCACGTGTCCGCGTGATCGCGCTCGAGCTCACAGATGCGCGCGCGTTCTGCCTCGAGACGCGCTTCTGCGTCGCGCAAGAGCGTCTGGAGTGCGTCGTAGTCGGCTCGGAGCGCTTCGAACGCGTCGTCGTGCTCAGCTGAGCGACTCGCAGGCTCCTCGCTCGCGTCGTGGGCCTCTACTACAGTAGCAACAGCAGCAACAGAGGACGCACTCGCGTCGAGCGCGCGCTGCGCAGTCTCGAGCTGCGACGCGAGCGCAACGACGTGCTGTGCCTGCGCGTCGCTGAGCTTGCGCTGCTCGTCGTGGAAGCGGTCGCGCCACGTCGCGACTTGGTCGTCGAGCTCTACGATGCGCGCGTCTTGGCGCGCGAGACGCTGCGTGAGCGCCTCGTTCGCGGCGGTCGCAGTGTCCAACGCGCGCTGGAGCGCTGCGAGTTCGCGCTCCGAGCGCTCCACACTCGCGCGTTCTGCGTCGACGAGGTCCTGCGCGAGCGCCGTCTTCTCGCTCTGGAGGATCGCGAGGTCCTCGCGCAGGATCAGGTACTCCTCTGCGTGGCGCTTCTTGAGCGCACTGAGCTGCGACTGGAGGTCGTTGCGCTCTGCTGCAGACGCGCTCCGCTCAGCCTCGAGCGCCGCAGCGAGCGCGTGGACGTTGCTGACGTTGTCGACGGTTGGGAACGCCTGTGCGAGGAAGCCTCGGAGTGCTACGAGCTCTGTCGAGAGCGCAGTCGCGCGCTCGAGGACGTCCGATGCGTCGCTGTCGTCGCTGTCCGTGCGTGAATGATGCGGATGTGGTGGCAGCACAGCGGCGAGTGCGCGCCACTGCGTCGTGAGCTTGTCGTGACTCGCCGTCAAAGCGTTGAGACTGAGCTGCTGCTCGGTGATGAACGCGCAGCCTGTGCGGACGTACGACGCCGACTGCAGGAGCGCGTGCGCTGCGTTCTCGTTGCCTTTCGCTTTCATCTCGTCGCTCTTCTTCCCGAGCATCTTCTCGACGCGCGCGAGGCGCGTGATGAGCTCATGGTGCTGCGATTGGGACTGCTGAGACTGGTGATGAACAGAGCCTGCGACGCTCGCAACGTCGTACGCGCTCTGGAGACTCACGATGCTGCTCGCGCTGCTGTTGCGGCGCAAGCGCATGCGCGAGTCGCCCGACGACGACGGCGCTGCAGCGATCGCGGACGTCGCAGTCGCGTCTGCGTGGCGCACAGTCAAGAGGCGCTTTTGCTCGACGAGCACAGCGGCTGCGTGGCGCAAGTCGTTCACTGACTCGGACAGCGCGTGCGCAGCGTTCGCATTGCCCTTTGCGCGCGCTTCGTCGGCTTTGAGCAGCAGCTTGTCTGCGACCTGCTGCACGCGCGCGCCGAGCGCGACGGCGTCCATCGCGTCCATGCTCGCAGGAGGAGCGCCGGCCATGCCGCTCTCGTTCGCTTATGCTTCGTGCTTCGTGCTTCGTGACGTGTTTTGTAGATCGGCTGCTCCCTCTTCGAGAACGATCGAGCTAACTAGGAAGTTGCGTGCACCACACCGTGTTCTAGTTGATCAAAATTTCCAGTGCCCACCTCTTGGCTCAATTCGCCCATTTGAAATGCCACACTAAACATATCCAGCGCCGCGACCTTTCGCCGGCTCGAATGTGGAAACTCCTGTGATCAAGACAAAGAGCAACATGACACACCTCGCGCTTGCGCTTGCGCGCGCTCGCTCTCGCTTGCACTCGGCAACTTCCAGCCACGCGCGCACATCCACGACGACGACGTCACCGCGATGAACGAAGCTGAAGACGTCTGCGGCTGCCTCGCGTGCGCGGCGCTCTGCGGCGTCTGCTGCGTCGCGGCAGCTGAAGAGGACAAGCGCGAGCGCGAGCGTGCGGCTGCAGAAGCTGCCGGTCGACTCAAGAACCCGATGATCCAAGTCAATCCTGTCGCTGTGCTCAGTCCGCACAGCCAGAAAGCAGCAAACACAACTGGAGCAGCAGCGCATGGCGCACACGGACAGCGAAGCGGCATTGGCGGCGGCGCAAAAGCACCTTTGCCGCTTTCAAACCACTGCCGCGACGTCGACCAGTACCACTACGAAGCGCACTACGACCAGCCGCGCTCCCCACCACGTCGGAATGCGCGCAAGACTGCGTCGTACCGGAGCAACGCGTACCTCCCGCCTGCGTCTCGCTGACCAGCGCCAGCATCTTGCAGACACACTCAAGTGTATGCGCATCTGTCTCTGGTCGTGCAGTCCAGCGCCACACAACGAGTCGCTTGGTGCTGGTGCCTGGACGTGTGTGTACCTACTCTATTGGTCATACTGACGAGCGTCGCACGCGAAGAAGACGCGCGAAGACGAGCAGCTCAGTGGAAAGCGCTCATATCGCATCGCATCGCGTCGTGTAGAGCCATTCGTTCGTGGAAGCGACGCAAGTACATGCCTGTGATCCTCTCTTAGTCTTCCTATGTGTCTTGTGTGCGTGGTTCTGGCCAATTGAGCGCTTGCTGAGGTCTATCGGAACCGACGGAGGCGCTGCGCTGGAGCTTCGCCAGCTACAGCGGACAAGACAAGAGCACATCGTGATGGTACACGTGTGTTAGTACGAACGGTTGGTCACGACGAGCAAAGCGCGTGGACGTACCAGAGGACGGCTCCGAGTACATTTGGCTCTGCGTCTGCGTCCCAAAGTCATCGTCGCCTGCACACGAGCAAGAGAGAGGCACACAAACACACAAGCGCATGAGCGATCTACACAGCGCAATCTAAGCGTACGCTGACAGTGCGTGCCTGCGTCTTCGTTGAGCGTCGCGAGGCGGTAGAACTTGCTCAGAGACTGAATCGTATCGACACGAATGTGTGAGGCGCTTCATGCTCGCAGCGAGATGAATCGTGCCATTACATGACTACGACGTACGCCAGCCATACCGGTCGTCATATGCACACAAGCACGAGTGCGCTCCGTGCAAGGACGAGCACAACCAAGGCATTCAAGAATGGACAAGTTGAAGTGGAATGCAAATGACTTGAACAGAGTACGTTTGACTGGTGAAAAGTATAATGTGGTGAACGCAACTGCAGCAACTAAAGTGGTGTGACACACGCTATTATCGGAGCAATCAAGCAAAAATAGTGTGGTTGAGCACTCTGTCGAGGTGATGGGCAAGTGTGAACTGGCTGTCGAAGAGAGCATGAGTGAGGGCAAGATGGCGTCTCGCGTCTCGCGAGTGTCCTGGCTCGCGCTGGCCAGCACTCTCATGCTCATGCTCATGCTTGTGCTTGTGCTTGTAAGTGTGTGTGAATGTGCTTGAGCGAACACAACACAGAGAGCACTGCTCTTATCTGCGCTGTTGCTGCTGCTCGCATTAACGCTCTAGAGAGAGAGAGAGCACTCACACTCATGCGTGTCAAAACTGAGTCGCGTTACTCATTCCGATTTGCGCATGTAGTCGAGAGTATTCGCGTTAATAGCTGCACAAGTCGCGACTTTATCTGCGAGCTGGCCACTTTGCAGCGCTTGTAAGCGAGAGAAAACAGAGCGGACAAACAGATAGACAGACAGACCTCACGAACGTACGAGCGTCAAGCGCATCGAGCAAGACACCGCGGCGCTCGCACTCGACCTCGAGCTCGCTGTCTGTCTGTCTGAAGCCGGACGACGCTGCTGCTACTCGCGCGCACGGAGCGAGTCCATTCCCTGCATCTCCGACGACTGAGCCGAGCCTGCGCCAGCACCATCAGCAACAACGATGGACCCCGACTTCCTCCACGCGATCAACGGCGACTGGGACGCGCTCCTGAGCGCGATGCGCGAGTCGCGCTCGCTCGTGCACCGCACCGACTCGAGTGGCATGTCGATCCTGCACTGGATCTGTCTCCACCAAGACATACCGACCGACGTCGTCGTCAAAGTCGTGTTTGCAAACCCGCACGCTGTGCACTTGCGCAACGACGCCGGGCACTTGCCCATCGACCTCGCGCTCCAAGCCGAGTGTGGCGAGCGCATCCTCGAAGTCCTCCGCGCTGCTGCGTCTTCGAGCAACCACCGCGAGCGCGTGCACGAGCAGCAGCCAGAGCTCCCGAGTGAGTTCAGCAACTTTCATAGCGAAAGCGACGGCTATGACCGCGACCAGCGCCAGCACCCGCACCATGCGGCGTACAACCAGCAGCAGCAGCGCCAGCCTCATCCCCACCTCCAACAGCATCAGCAGCACCAACAGCAGCACGTGCCACCGCCGCCGCCACCACCGCCAACGAAGCACTACTACGAGCCATCGATGCACGAGCAGCAGCGCCGGACAAACAACTACAGTGCGTACGGCGAAGAGCCGCAGTACCAGCAGCTCATCATGTACGGACTCCACCAGCAACAGCAGCAGCCGCAGCCGCAGCCACAGCCGCACGAGCGCAGTCGCAGCGACAGCTACCACGGCGGCAACGGCATGTACCCCGAAGACGACGACGACCACAGCGACAATGACCAGGACGACCACCGATACGCAGTGCGGCCGCCGCCACAGCAGCAGCAGCAGCACGTGCGCAAGCCACTTCCGCACCAGAACTCGGAGCCGAACGGTCTCATCTCGATCTACTCGAACCAGCAAGTTGACGAGCGCGAGCGCGTGCGCAGTCTCTCGAGCGCCGGCGGCTTCAACCCGATGCTCTTGACTGAGCAGCGTCTGCAGCAGCGCGAGCACGACCTCATCTCGTACGCTACCGAGCACGACCTCGTCTTGGACCCGTCGTCTGCGCTCACGGCTGCTGACATGAACAGCATCCTCCGGCCGCCGCAGTCGCTCGATGCGTGGCGCCAGAGCGACAGGAAGACACCGGACGGCGAGAGCAGCAAGAAGCCGCGGCCGCAGTCGAGCTTCCCGCCGCGGTGGAAGCAGTCGCGCAACTGCCACGTGTGCATGACGCACTTTTCGCTCATGAAGCGGCGCCACCACTGCCGGAACTGCGGGCAGAGCGTGTGCGGCGCGCACTCGACGAACCGCGTCGCGCTGCCCAAGTTCGGGCTCCTTGATCCGCAGCGTCTGTGCGACAAGTGCTTCCTCATGGGCCACTTCATTGCGCCGTCCGCACTGCCGCCTGGGAGCGGGAGCTTTGGTGTCGAGAGCATTGGGAGCGTCCCGAGCAGCCACCCAAGCAGTCGCCACACGTACGCGCCGTCGTCGCAGCAGCAGCAGCGGACGTACACTACGCGGTAAAGCGCTTGGCGTGTTTCATCGCGCGCGAAAGCAAGCGCTCGATGCGATCGCCAGTCCCACACACACAGACACAGACAGACAGACACGCTTGTCTTACACGCGCAGCGCTGGTCCTGACGACCTGCTGCAGTCGTGTCCTTTGCATGTTGTGCGTCCACACTAAATAGAGCGCCCATTGCCTCGATTAACAACTCCAGTCCTCGAGTTGTGCCACCGCCAACCTCGCGTATTGACGCCAGTCTTCGAGTTGTGCTACCACAACCAGACCAATTGACAGATCGATCAATCGACGTGATGGCGGACGAGCGGAGCAGCTCGAGCGCTGCGCACGAGTCTGAGGAGCCAGGCTGCTGGCAAAAGAAAGCAGCGTACGTCTTGCAGCTGTGCGTTAGCGTGTATATGTGCATGTACTGATCGCACATGTGCGTGTCTCTGTCTGTGGATATGCGAGCAGATACGAGCAGTGCTTCGATCAGTGGTACAAGGACGTCTTCTTGCAGCAAAAAGCGCACGGCGAAGCAGGCTGTCGCGACGAGTACAAAGCGTACTGGAATTGCTTCATGGTGCGTCTGCATTCACGCGCGTGCTCATTTGTTTGTGTGTACACAAATCGCTCTCTCACACACTCTCACTGTCTTGATCGCCCTCGACTGCACATGACAACATGAACAACAGAAGGAGCTTCGGAAGGACAAAGTGCTAGTCGAAGGCATCAAAGGCGTGATGCCGCAGGAGGCGAAGGAGCGCTGGACTGCCAACATGGACGCGCAAGACGCCGCCGAGCGCAAGTGACGCTCATCTTTCATTGACAAACGACAGCCACTTCCGACTCTTCCGCTCACTTGCTCACGTGCTTGCTTGCGATGACGATGTCCTACATGGCGCTGTCGCTCAGCGCTGAACGCCGGCCCACTTGGCCATGATGTAGTCGCCAAAGTACCCCGTCGCGTCCTTGACTGTGCCGTCGAGGAGGTTGTTGAACGCCTGCGTGCTCGCGCCGCGGTTCCCGCCGATGCGGTTGCTCGGCTGCGCGGGGATCACGGCGTCAAAGTTCGGGTAGTAGAAGAACACCATCGAGTACCGCTCGCGGTCGTCCGCGACGACGCGGTGGATCGGCGAGACGCACGCGCCACCCGTGACGAGCGAGAGGTAGTCGCCTGCGTTCGCAACGAGCGTCCCAGGGACGTACGGGACGTCGATCCACTCGTCGTTGTGGTAGATCTGGAGCCCGCCGACAGGGTCCTGGAGGATGAGCGTGAGAAAGCCCCAGTCCGTGTGCGGACTCGAGCCAATGAACTCTAAACCGTCGGGCGCTGGCGCCCCGAACGCCGCGTACGGGAAGTAGTGGAACGCGCGCATGATCGAGATCGTGTCGCCCTTGGTGCAGAACGCATCAAGGAAGTCGGCGTCGTCGTACAGGCACTGGCTCAAGTGGCGCGTCACACTGCGTGATGCTGCGACCATGTGTTTGAAGAACGTGTTGAGCGTTGCGCGATCCGCGTTGCGCCACGTCGTGACATCGCCTGCTTGCGCCGATGGCCAGACGTTGAGACCCTGGAGTCCGTTTGCAAACGCAGTCGCAGGTGTCGCTGTGTCCCACTCGTAGCCGTACGAGAACGCCTCTTTGACTTCAATGCGCTCGGCACTGCCGCTCTCTTTGCCAATGCCAATGTACCCGCGCGTGAAGCCCTCGCCGTTCTCGATGACTGGGATCGCCGCTTTCGCAGCGTCTGGGAGCGCAAAGAACGACTGCGCGCTCGCGAGCGTCGCACTCTCGAGCGCACTCGTGATGCCATGTCCTGCGTCAGCGCACGAGCAGAGTGTGGGCTGTGAGCGATCGCTACACTTAACCTAGTCTATCTGCCAGAGCAGTCATATGACGCATACACGTACCCGTGAGGTAGCAGCAGCCGTACTCTTCAAACGCCTGCGCGAGCTTGCCGCTGTGCGCGTCGTCGTCGAGCGAGATGATCGGGAGCGACTTGGTGCGCGACACCGCTGCGTTGCTGTCGACCGACGCAGAGCTACCTGCGCGCACTTGCTGCCAGCGTTGCAGCGGCGTCGGCACGCGGCGCGCGAGCGAGTGAGCACTGCGCCACATCCTCTTCCTTGATCCGTTCCGGTTCTTGCAGTCTCCCTCAACTTGATGCGCATCACACGATTGCATCAAAATGTATGTCTATTTGTATACTGTCAATAAGTACATATGGAATGCACTTGATGCCAAATCGACAGGACTCGAAACGACGCGAGCCACAATCACAATAGCCGTCATGGCAGCACCGCGGCGCAACATGCTCACGGGCGCCTCGGACTGGCAGCGCGAAGAGAAGCTGAACCAGCAGCGCGACTACGCAGCGCAGCTCCAGGAGCAAGTGCGCCTCAAACAAGCTGCAGCCGAGCACGCGAAAGCGCAGAAGCTCCATGAGCAGCGCCTTGAGCGCGAGACGGTGGTGCGTCCTGCAGCACTCTCCAAGTAGCGAGTAAGCGTGTGTGCGGAGACTGACGCTGATAACTCTTTGGCGATGCTACGATACAGGACCGCGAGCGAGCTGCGAATACGAAGCAGCGGCACCAGCAGCCAACACAGCCAAACCAGTCTCCGCCACAGCCGCCACAGCAACCGATGAACCAACAGCACCATCATCAACAGCAACAGCAACAGTACCACTCGCCTGGCAAGTCGCCCACACGCGCAGCGTCATTCCCATCAACTGAACCAGAGATGCACCATGCGACTGCAGTCCTCGGCGGCTCTCCATCCAAACCGCAGTGGCTCACGAGCCATCATCCTCTATCGGGACTCCAGAGCTTTAGTGGTGCTCCACCTCCGCTCCAGTTCCCAAGCGCTACTCTCGGTGCCGATCTACATCACTTCAGTCGCACGAGCACGATGCACACTTTCGCTCCAAGTCATCCAAGTGGCGGAGGTGCCTCGCCTCAAACGCTCCATCACGCACCACCACCGGCTCCACCGGCGGCGTACTCGTTCACGAGCACACCATCGATCTTTGAGTCACTGCTGCACGAGTGCGAGCACGCAGCAGCGACGCGCAGTGGCAGCAAGTTCAACGAGACGCTCGACACGCTACAGCGACTGACAACAGACGTTCGTGCTCAGTTGATGCGTAGTGTATGCGTGTGCATGACTGCAGTGATGAGTGCCATCGCTGAGTGTGAGCGCTTTTGTGTGTGTGCAGATGGATCGCATGTGCAAAGAACGCCAGCAAGCGGCCCAGGTACGTGCGTGAGCGAGCTAGAGCTAGCACTCTCTCGTTGTGTCTACGTTTTGTTAACGATCGCTGTCGTCCTGAGCAGCACGCGTACGTCAAGCCAAACTTCATGCTGCCGCTCGAGGCACAATCGCCAGGCAAAGCTGGAGTCGCAGCTCCAAAGTCTCCAATGCGCATGAGCTCCGGGTCGCCACTGAAAGGAAGCAGTGGGGGCTTTGGCTCGCCGCTCCGAGCTCAATTCATGCGCTCGATCAGCACCTTTGAGCTGGAGCCACAGCAGTACGACGGCGAGTTCAGCAATGATCGCGATGATCATGACGACAATGATGAAGAGCTCGAGCTTGGACGCTCTCCGCTACGGACCGACAGCAATCAGTGTCTCGACATCGGGTGCGTCTTGGCTCAGGACATCTGCACCTCAAGCCGCAATCCTAACACGTCCTGAGACTTGTCTGTCTGCAGTGGACTGAGCGGCGAGAGCGTGCTGATCCCACTCGCAAAGGCGCGCTCTGATCTCTCGCCCACTCGACGAGACCGTTCACCAGTGCGCGCCAGTGCATCTCCACTGCGTTCTCCAGCGCTGCGTCACGACAGCGAGCTCCTGGCGTTTGCTAGCAGCAGTAGCAACATGACGCAGTGACACAACACCGAGACGTGGCTAGCAAATGACTGAGAGCCATTGAACGAGTGCGTTGAGTGCCGTTGACGACCGCATGGTGTGGCATTCAGGCGTCAACGCGACGAACGACACGCCTCTGTCGGTCGTAGCACAGCGATCTGCTTGCGTTCTTACGAGTGGCGACGGTAGAGCGCATCTGCGTTCTCTGGCGCACTGTAGTCTGCGCCTTTGCGCACTTGCGCGACGATGTTCCCGAGCGGCTGCAGTGCGCTCTTCTTCATCTGGATCCCAGGACACACGCGCCCGCCGCACGAGCAGCTACAGCATCGAGCGAGCCATCAATGGGTCGAGCCATCATCAGCCACAGCGCCATCACGACACAGACAAAGAGAGAATGAGATTGAGTGAGCCGTCTGTGAAAGACGAGAGCAACTGGATGCGCCACACACACGCACACGTACCTCAGTCCGTCCCAGCGCCACTGCCCCACGACGGCGCTGCACGCGGTGTTTGGACACCGGATCGCGCCCGACTGGCTCTGTATTACGGCGTCGAGGAACCACGTCTGCGGCTCGATGAACCACTCGTCGCACGCGAGCGTCGCGAGCGCGCGTGCGTCGGCGGCAATGAGATCTGTCACGAGCGCCAGGTGTCCGTCGTCACTTGCGCGCTCGAGCGTCCGGAGTCCGCGCTCCCACGCGAGCTCGTTCTCACAGAGCACAGCAGCGTCGAGCACCGGTGGCGCGTCGTAGAGACTCGCAGCGCTGTCGACTGCGACGTGTGCGCGCTTCTTCTCGTCGGCTCCACTCGTGTCACTGCTGTTGGTCGGCGAGTAGTGCTGCTGCTTGTGGTGCTGGTGCTTGCTACTGCCACTGCTGGTGCTGTCTTTGAACATGCGCTTCGTCGCCGTGAGCGCCGTGAGCGTGCGCCAGAACTTGTCGCTGCTCTTGCTCGCATGACCGCCACTGCTATGAGACTTTGCCGCGCTGTCGTCGCGCTTCTCGCACCGCGCGTCCTGGAGCTTCGCTTTGTCTTTCTTGAGGCTCTTGAGCACGCCACTTGGACGCGTGGCGTCGCTCTGACTATCGCTCGAGACGCTCTTGTCGCTCCGGCAGCTTGTTGGCGTCCGCACACTTGCGCTCGTGTGCGCATCGCTGATAGCAGTCGGCGTGTTGCTCGCGACAGCGCGAGGCGTCGACTTGTCGGATCCTGTCGGAGAGCTCACGCTCGGACTCTGCGGACGCAGTCGGAGCTTTGCAAGCAGCGGCTTCTTTGTCGTTCGTTTGGAGCTCGTGTCACTGCCTGGTGGCGGCGGTGGCAGTGGCGGCGGTGCGAGCACAGACGTGTCGATCGTTGGTGGTGGCTCTGACACTGGAGCGTCTTCACTGCTACTCGCGCTGTTCGCTTCTGCGTCGTCTGCTGGCTCATCGGCAAAGCTCCAAGCATCTTGCGGTGCTTTGTGTCTCGTTGTCGGCGGCGATGCAACAGGCGACCAGACACTCTCGGCACTCGACAGGTTGAGTCGTGATGCTGCGCTGTGGTGCACGACTGCGCTAGTGCAGAAGAGGTGCTCGCCGCAGGAGCGACAGCCAAAGCGTGAGCCCATGGACCGGAGCGCCGGTACGAACTGCGGCGTCGCAGATGCTGTCGGTGGCAGTGAGAGGCAAAAGCCGCTCGGGAGTGTCCCGTCGAGCATGCCGCGGTCGTCGCAGCCAGCTGCGGCTTGGCGCTCGAGCTGAATCGCGCGGATGCTCATCGACGGGTGCGGTGGTGTGCCAGGGATCGCAGCATGCTGGCGTTGCTTATGCTGCTGCGACGACGACCGGTGCTGCCGTCGATGAGACTCGAGCGCAAGTGTGCCGTCGACGCGGCGCTGCGCCAGTGAACTCAGCTTGCTCTGAAGATGGAGCTGATGGGCGTCAAAGACGTCGCCTCGCGCGCGCTCGAGGCACCGGAGCTGCGCTTCAAAGCCCGAGTTGAGCGACACGACTGGTCGGAGCGTCCGCACGTGCTCGACTGCAGACTCGAACGAGAGGTTGTCCTTGAGCATGAGGTACGCGATCGCGACTGCAGGCGATCGAGACCGTCCACCAGCACTATCGATCATGTATACAGACAGAGCGATGCGAGTCATGCGAGACGTGAGCACCTCATGCTCGTATCTCAAGGCTATGCGCACCAACCGACACACAGACAGACAAACAAACAAACAAACGGGGAGACGCACCAGTGCACGAGGACGCCGCCGGCATCAATGCCCGCTTGGAGAAAGAGAGTCGCGACTGGGAGACAGCTGAGCAAGTTGGCGTAGTCTTTGTCGCGGATGCTCACGCTCAAGTACGCAAAGTCACCGGGGAACGTCGCGTACGCGCCTGCGAGGTTGAGAATGTGCGTGATCTTCTTGGCTTTGAGCGCATCGACGTTGAACGCCGCGTGGATCGAGCCAACGAAGAGCCCCGGTGCGACTTCGATCGGGACGTTGTCCTGCACGATCGCGGCCTGGAGCTTCAGACCCGGCGCTTTGCCCATGCGCATGGCACTAGACGGCGCGACTGCGCAAGTGCGGGACTCGTGAGCTGCTCGCTCGAGCGATCGCGATGTATCGGTCGTCGGCTATTTATAGCGCCTTTTGGTGCACGAAACGGCGCGATATAACTGACTTGAATAAAATATACGAGTCGAATGATACGCATGAAGATGCATTAGCAAATGAGGTGGCTCATGGTCACGTTCAAGTACGTGAGGTGGTCAACAACGCTCGTGCATCCGAACGGCGAGCACGCGTCCGAGCACGTGAGGTCTTCACCGTGCTCCGCGTCACATAGCGTGTAGCTCGACTGGAACTGGTCGTAGAACACTTCGCGCGTCGTGTGCTCAAAGCCGATCCACGTCGGCGGCAAGTGCGGCACGATGTCGCGGTAGTGCGTGATGCGAAAGACGTCGGTCGTTGCGTTGTGGAGCATCGCGCTAAAGTCCGCATTCCCAACGCGCGGCTCGCCAAACGAGTAGAGCGCGTCGACGACGACGCCGTCGAGGAACGTGAGCTCAAACGTGCAGATCGCAGCAACCGCTGCGCCGAGCGAGTGGCCCGTGACCATCACGCGCGCGCGCGGGTGTGCGCTCAAGAGCGACTGGATCGCTGGCACGAGCTGGCCTGCGACCGAGCGGTAGACCCAGTAGAAGCCTTGGTGGACCTTCACGTTCGGGTACGCGTTGTACGCGCGCTTCTTGATGAACGTCATGTTGTCGATCCAGTTGGTGAGGTCCATGCTCCCGCGGAACGCCACGACGACTGCGTCGTACTGCGAGCTGTAGCCCACGAGGCCTTGGAAGTTGTCTTTCTTGTCTTTCACGACCTGCACCGCGGTGAGTCGCGGCACGAGCGCACATGGCTGGCAGCTCCAGTTGCGGATGTGCGGCTCTTGACAGTACGACACGGACGTCACGTGTGCGAGGTACAGCGCAGTCGATTCGTTGTACTCGGCAGTCGTTGCGTTCCGGTCGAGGTACAGCGCAGTCGACGGCACCGCACTATCAACTGTTGGCGGTTGCATGTACATACAGAGAGCGCTGCGTTACGATTCATTGCAGTGATGATAGGCACTGTAGCTCCATGTGCAGTGTGTGTGTGTCTGTACCTGCGCGTCGGATCGACGGTGTCTTAGACGCCACGTGGCTGTCGTTTGGGTCGTGGAGCCACGCAACGAGCGCGCGGAGACTGAATGTGGACGTTGTATCTGCAATCGCGCTTGTCATTGGCGCAGCAGCAGTCGATGCAGCGAGCGCGAGCACTGCGAGCCAGAGCAGCGCAGTCACAAGGACTGTTGCCAGCGTGACTGTGCGCATTGCAATGCGTCGAGTCGCTGCGAACGGCGCGGTGAAAACGGAGCTGCCGGTGCGATTGCTGCTGCTGCTGCTGTGCGTGTGCGACGCAGTTGTCATGGCGATCGTGCTGGCGGTCCAATGCACAGGCGTCGGCGGGTTCGCGAGTGTCCACGCGCGCAGCAGCAGCGCCGGCGATGTTCTCTCGTGACGCCTGATGGCTTGAAGGCAGGTGCGTGTGCAAGTGGTCGTCGTCTGCATTCCCTTGATTTTGTCACTCTATCGAATCTTGCATCGCCAACATTCTGTGTCAAAACAAAACTAGTAATACCTCACTTATTTCACTATATCATATCCAGCTGTGACGCCACCATGTCAAGCTTCATGACAACCTCACTTTTTCCAAGTCCAAGCTCGATCCATTCATTCGATCAACGACGACGACGACGTCATGGAGCTCTCAACTGCCTCTGCATCTACCTCGACAGTCAGCAATGCGGCTGTGACGTCTGCAGTGCTCAAAGAACTTGCAGCACTCAGCCGCCAGACACCTGAGCCGTGCCCGAACGCTGACGTGCTCTGCGCGACGCTCGCGACGGTCTCGCAGTGCTACACAGTCCCTGTGCCGAGCCACTCGGCCGGCGCGATCGACGCTGCGCTGCATCAAGTGCGCCATGCGCTTCAGCAGCACCGCTTGTTTGCAGCGATCGACGCATCGGTCGTGTACACCCCGACGCAGCGCGAGCCGCTCGAGCGCGGGCTGCGCTTGCTCTGGTCGCACGCAACGACGTACAAGCTCCACAGCGCGCTGATCGACATTGTGCGCACGATCGACTCGCTCCCGCGCACAATCGCGTTCTGGAAGAAGCTCCGTCGCCACCACGTGCGCGCAGCGATCCAGAAAGGACCGCTCGAGTGGCTCTTACCAGCGTACGTCTGTCGTGCGGGTCTTGTTTGGAATGTGTCAGTAGCTGACGATGCTGACGCGTGCATGTGCTGCCACTGACAGCTCGGAGCAGATCACGATCGACGAGAAGATCCAGAGCCTCGAAGCGACGCTCGAAGAGCACTTGGTGCGTCTTGCGACTGCTGTTGCAGCGCGTGCGTACGAGAGATGACGAGAGCAGGCTCTCACGCACAGCACTGTCGTTGTAGAAAAAAGTGGGCATGCTCAAAGAGCAGACGACCAAGTCGATGACGACGTTCAGCGACTACGCGCAGCTCGCAGGCGACATGCGCAGCGGTATGCGGCTCTTGGAGCTCACGTACAGCACGTACGGCATCGCTGCGCCGCGAAAGGGCCATGGCGCGTTCAAGAAGATGGAAGCGCTGCCGGTCTTTTCACTGGATCTTGGTAGGGAGATGTTGTGTGTGTGTGCGTTCTTGTTGCTATGACGATGCGAGAACTGATTGTCTATGGGTCGCTCGATACGATGCGTGGCAGGCGACAGAGTCTTTGGTCCAGCAGCCGAGAATGACGACGACGAGCGCGTTGCGACAGCAGGCGACGTCCTCGCGTCGCTCCAGCGTCTCGAAGACAATCTCGACCGCTTCAAGCGCGCGCAAAGCGACTTTGCTGTGTGCTTCCAGGCTGCAATGGCGCCGTGCCGCATCCCATCGAAGCTCCGTCAGCGGTGCGTCTCCATGTCCTCTCGCCAGCATGTATCACCATCACTTATAACATTGCGACTGTGTCACTCTGTCTGTAGCTGGCTCCACGTGACTGTTGCAGCGCTGTGCGTCACGACTGGGAGCATTTGGGCGCTGAACAACCAGCGCGAGTTCCAAGCCGCGGCGAAGACGCTCCGCATCGCCGTGAACGAGTTCCTGAGCGAGCACATGGTCGAGCCGATCCAGTACGTCGTCATTGTTATTGTTGCTCTCACTTTTTGTGATGAATTGGTCACTTGACTGACGATACCAATACTTATTGTGGTTGCTTTGATCCATCAGAGCGATTGTGAACGAAGTGATTCTAAACCAAAAGCCTGAGATCCAAGACCCGGGTGCGCTCCTCGACACGAAGCTCAGTCTCCAGCGCATGCTCGCAGACTTTGTGCGCGACACGAACCCAAACGCGACAAAAGAAGAGCTCGCGCGCGTGATGGCCGAGATGGACATGTCGGTCGTGTCGCTCCAGTACGAGAAGCAGATCTCGAGCGCGCTCAAGAACCTCATGTCGGGCGACATTGTGCGCATGCTGCTCATCCAAGTGCAGTTCATCAAGAAAGAGCTCATGGTCGCGATGGGCGCGATCGACGAGCTCATGCACGCGAACCAGCTCAACCTGCAGATCATGGCGACTGTGCCGACATTCATTGTCTTTGGCGGGCTCTACGCGCTCGCAAAGAACGTCTTTATGTACATCTACAAGCGCACGAGCGAGCGGTTGTTCTACGACCCGAGCGAGATCGCAGGCTTCTTGCGCACGAACCTCCGCGACATTGAGCGCTTGCTCAACAAGCAGAACCGCGGCGACCCGAGCGGCGTGCAGCTCGGCGTGCGCGACCTCGGGTTCCTCATCTTGCTGCTGCACCAGCTTCGCGACATCTTTGAGAGCTACAAGTCGTTCTTCCACGAAGACGAGCACGAGCGCTTTGAAGAAGACCTGAACGACTTGATTGAAGAAGGGTTGCTCGTGTCGCAGCAGCTCGCAGTCATCCAGCGCATGTACCACTCGCACCCGTTCCTCCAGATCACGACGAGCAAGCTCTCGGCGCGCTCGCTCCTGAGCTAGCCATACAGTCGACGCGGTCTCGCTGGTGGTTTCAAACTGACTAGACTAGACTCGCTCACTAGCTGCTGGCTGGCTGGCTTATGCGAGCTGGTAGTCCTGTGGCGAGTAGTACTCGGCGAGCAAGCGGTAGATGTACGACGGCTGGTGCGCGCCAGTGTTCGTAATGTACAGACTCACAAACTCGGGCGGGACGTAGTCGTACGCAGGGTTCAGGACCTCGAGCTGTTGTCATACAAGCAAGACACATCGGCGTTAGTCAGCTGTGCATGAATCGGTCGACACTCGTCAGAGCGCAATCGAGACGTACGTTCTCGACCGTGTCTTCGTAGTTGTAGATGTTGGACGGTGCGAGGAGCTCGTTGAGCACGTCGAGGTCGTGCGCGTAGAGCGGACAGAGCTTGATCAGACCCGCGACGCACACGACTGGGACCGAGTACTTCTTCGCTGCGAGCGCAATGTTTTGCAGTCCCGACTGCGCAATGAGGCCGCCGTTCGCGACGACTGCTGCGGCTGGCACAACGACTTTGTTCACACGCGCCATCATCGCAAACACTGCGCTGTCAGGAATGACCGTCACGTCAATGCCGTGTTGCGCGAGCGAGTGCGCCATGCGCTGGCCGTTCAGCGACGGCGCAGACTCGACGACGATCACTTTGAACTGCCGCTTCTTCGCAGCCGTGGCGAGGAACTCTTCGACCGACGTCGACTGACCGAATGTGAGAATCACTTCGCTGTATATCATAACAATCACACAAAAAGTGAGCAACTACGACGTGCGCATTATTAGTGTGAGTATCACGCACGTACTCGGCGTGGATGTACTCCATCGCTTGGTCCGCAATGTTCACGTGGAGACTGTCGATCTCGTCAATGAGCTCTGCGATGCCTTCGTTCACCGACTGGAGCAAGTCCACACAGATTGAGAGAGAGACACAGTGATGAGCACGACAAGCTCGAATCGAAGCGATAGCACGCGTATCCAAGTCGAGACGTACGAGCTTGAGGTCGGCGATCGGGAGCGAGAGGTCCGTGTCCGTGCCAGGCGTGAGGATCGTCCCGAGCGAGCGCGACTGGTAGCTGTGGCTGCTGCTGCTGCTCTTTGGCGGCGCATCGACGTGCGCGCGCGCGGTCGTCGACTGCATCTTGAGCGCGTTCACGTGCTCTTCGCGAATGATGTAGAGCACGCGGCGCACGACGTTCCCGATCGCGAGCTCTATTGATGTGATGTGAGCGATTGAGTAGAGCGTGTTAGACAAAGGCATTGGTGCGAAGACAACGAGCTCATTCGCGATCGAGCGTACCGTGCGAATGTGCCTTTGTGAGCATGTGGCCGAGCTGGCGCACCTTGTCCATGATCTCGCTCGCAGTCGACCACTCGACCGTCTCGAGCTGCCAATTTGTGCGCAGTGAAGAATGAGTGGGTGCTCTGTCAAGTGCTAGTAGAGTGAGAGACACTCACCACTTTGCTCAAGAGCATCGTCGTCTTCTTTGCCGTGTCGTACGAACCGGTCAGTTGGCTGCATGCATGCACGAACGAGTGACAGAGAGAGCAAGCATAGCAGTGAGCAATGCGTCCTTGCACCAGCCGCACACATCAACACAAACAGAGAGAGACGCACCGACGCTTGAGGCTCAGCACGAGGTCATCGACGCTCGCGCGCACGGCGGGCCACTCGGCCAGCCACGTCTTCAGCTCCGCCATCTCTTGCTTCTTCGTGCTTGGAATCAATCACTCTTTCCAAATGTATGGCCACAGAACGTACCAGTAACGGCAATAGTGATGAAACAAAGGAGGCAATCTGGAGCGTTTCATACTGTGCGCCAGATTGCGTCCCACATGGAGCCTGTATTTTGTCACTATCATCGAAAGAGCTCAGACACAAACGAAGAGCTCGAGACGACAGGAAGCTACGACAAGCACGAGCACGAGCGTGTGTGTGTGTGTGCGTGAACGGGTGTGAACAACGTGAGCAAGCGCGTGTGACGACACAAACCACGACTATCGCAATGGAGGAACTGATGCGCGTGATGGCCGCGAAGAAGCGCGAAGCTGCGCTCTTGCAGGCGCAGAAGAAAGACAAGTACTTGCGTCGCGCCGAGGTCGAGACGATCTTGCTCGAGACCACAGCCGCGCACGAGAGCAGCAGCAGCAACGCATCTAGAAACGACGCATCGCAGGCAGATGGCGACGCAGCGTTGCAGCAAACGAGCAAGAAGCGCAAGCTCGACAGCGAGACACAGCAAGAGCAACAGAACACCACCAACAGCAGCAACACGACACCGGAAGAAAGCGCGACGTTCACGCTGCCGTGGGCAGAGATGAAGAAGCGCTTGCGCGAGTTGGGCGAGCCGATTCGGCTCTTTGGCGAGACGGAGCAAGCGCGCATCGACCGCTTGCGCAAAGCCGAGCACACTGTCGCAGTGCGTCAAGAGGACGCGCTCGGCGAAGGCCACCGCACGCGCAATCGCTTCGTTGGCCACGACACCGACCAGGAGCAGCACGACGCCGCCGAGCACGCAGACGACGCCGCCGACGACGCTGAGGACTTTGACGACAGCAGCCGACGTATGGGCGACCGCAGTGGCGCATCGTCGTCATCTGTGAAGCGGAGCAGCCATGCGCGCCAAACGGACGTCAGTGCTGGCAGCAGCGCCAATAAACATGGCGACAATACCAATAACAATACTGGCGACGACGACGATGATGACGAGAGCGACTTGGACAAGCTCGTGTACCGCTTCTTCAAGGGCATGCTCCAGTCGTGGGAGCGCGACCTCGCGAACCGCCCGGACCACATCAAGCGCACGGCGCAAGGCAAGATCGCGACAAAGACCATGAAGCAGTGCAAAGACTACATCCGTCCGCTGTTCAAGCTCTGCAAGCAGCGCGACGTGCCGCCCGACATTCTCCCCAACTTGGTCGAGATCGTCAAGTTCTGTCGCCAGGGCGAGTTCGTGATGGCGAACGACGCGTACATCAAGCTCGCAATCGGGAACGCGGCGTGGCCAATTGGTGTCACGATGGTCGGGATCCACGAGCGCACGGGCCGCGAAAAGATCAACTCAAACAAGCAAGCGCACGTGATGAACAACGAGTCGCAGCGCAAGTACCTCACGTCTGTCAAGCGCCTCATCTCGTACGCGCAGTCGATCTCGAACGTCTTGCCGTCGAAGAAGGTCATGTCGTAAGAAGTAGGTGCTTGCATTAGGACTCAGCATGCGACGATCGCCAGCAGTTCCAGGTCACTTCACACAAACAGTGCGCATTACACATTTCGATACAAACACAAAGACTGCGCGCAATCTCCTGTGGTGCGGAACGTTTGTCTACCTCGTGTCTTCGTGCGCTCGTGTCCTCACTCACTGCGGCGCCTCTTGCTTCATGAACGGCGGACCATTCGGAGGTCCATTGCCACGCATCATCGGAAAGCCACCGCCACCGCGAAACGGAGGCGGACCGGACGCAAAGCCGCCGTGGAATGGCACGTTCCCACCGCCGCCGCCTGGTCGCATCGGTCCCTTCGACGCGAGGAAGTTGCGGTAGTCGTGGTGGATGCCAGCGAGGAGCTCACTCGCGAGCTCGCATGCGATGCGGAGACTCCGCTCATTGTCAGCCGACACGAGCACGACCAACGGCTCGTGCTGCTCCTCGACACCGCTCTCTTTCGAGCCTGAGCCTCGGCCGCGCACGCGGACCTTGGCGTTCCCGCCGGCTTCCGCCATGATGCGCTTCATGTTGGCGCCTGCGTGGCCGATGATCCGGCGTGTGACGTTGAACTCATTGTCGTTCTCGATCCCGACTGGGAGCTTCTCGAGCAGCGGCGCATTCGGATCACGCGGTCCAGCACCGGCGTTCGGGGGTCCAGCCATGTGCGGCGGCGGCATCCCGCCTTTCGGTGGCGCAAACATCGGACCACCGCCGCAGCGCTCGGCAAACACGTCAGCGAGGCGCTGCGTGAGCGCGAGCGAGAGCGGACCAACCGCAGCGCCGCGGTCGCCAAAGATCTGCTGGAGCTGCGGATCGGCCGGCGGGATCGCTGGCGCATTGAGCATGACTGCGAAGCGCACTTGCACTGGCAGTGGCGACGGCGCTTGCGGACCTGCCGTGCTGAACGCGCCGGGGATCATGTTTGGTACAACCGGCGAGACGGCTTCAAAGATCCCGAGGACATGGCGGTCCGTGACGTTGAGCAAGAACAGCGGCGTCCCCGGCGCAACGTGCTGCATCGCGAGCGCTTCGTGGTCCTTTGACAGGCCAAACACGAGGCGACCAAAGCACTCGTCGATCGTCGCAATCGTGCATGTGAACACAAAGCCTGGCGTCGTTGCTTGCCACCGCGGCGGTGGACCAAAGCCACCAGGGCCGCCGCGCACAAGGCTCTCTGCTGCTTCACGGCGCCGCACAGCGAGTGCTTCTGCGCCGCCTGGGAGCTGCTGCTCGTCTTCGACCGACTTGTAGTGGAGCTTGATCGGCGCTTGGTTGAACAGCAAGCGCACGAGCGCATGGCCGACGTCGGCTTCGAGCTCCATGCCGTTTGGACTGCAGACAGTCGAGTCATCGACGCGTGAGTGTGCGTTCTATCGTAGCGATTCTCCAGTACAGGCAACAGACAGACGTACCACTCTGGCACCGCCAAGTGCTTTTGCTCAAACTGCTGCAGCCGCTCCCACGGACACTCGCAGATCCGGAGCCACTCGACGCTGAACGCGCCAGACCACTGCGTCCGGCCGTCGTGCTCGTACGGCACGATGCCAACAGACAGGTCTTCGCCAGTCTCCGTGCCAGCGTGGAGCATCGCGCCTGGCGCGAGTCGCACAACGCCTTGAAAGTGCTTGCTCGGGCTGACTGTGACGATCAAGAACACGTCGTCGCTTGTCTCGGACGCGAACTTGAGCGCCTGCGCTGTGGCTTGCGGGACGCTCCACTTGTTAAAGTGCACCGAGTGCGCGACGTTGTGGTAGCTCTGTGACTGCACGAGGAAGTATTTGCAGAGCTTGTTCTCGTCTGGGAGCACAAGCGCCGGCGGCGGCGCGGGCGCGGCACCAGGTCCTGGCATGAGACCACTGCCAGGCGGACCACGACCTGCGCGCGGACCGTGGTGGTCGCTCCGACCCATCGCCGCAGCGTCTTTCGGGTCTTTCTCGCCTTTTGGGAACGGCCGGAGCTCGTTCTCGCCATGGGCAAAGTGGCACTCTTCGCTGAACGGACAGTGCCCGAGCTTCTCCCAGTGCTTGCAGATCGCGATCTTGTAGAACTCGTTCACGGGCTGCGCCTTCCGCCGCTTCACGTTCTCTTCGTCTGCGACCTTGGACTGGAGCGTAAAGTCTGCGATCTCGGGACACTCTTCGCGCGCGAGCTTGATGTGTCTGCGCAGTTGATGTATGTGTGAGAGAGAGAGTATGAGTACGAGGCTAGGGACGGATACGAGCCTAGTGCAGTAGAGAGGCGCACCGGTAGCGACAGCTCGCGCCGTGCGAGCAAAAGCCCTGTTTGTAGAACGCGCACTCGACGCGCTCTTCGTCCGGGACGTGGCGAAATGGACACTCGGGCACTTGGCACTCCATGCCCCAGCGGCACTCGGGCATCTTGGACATGTCGTACTAGCAAGCGACAGAAGAGCGCGAGCGAGTACGTCAGTATGAATGTACAAGAGCAAGCAAAACAGAAGCACAGGAGGACGCACTTGGTGCAGGAACTCGCAGTTGTCGCCTTTCATGCAGAGCGCGCGGAGCCAGTGGCGACACACGACTGTGCCGCGCTTGAAATCTTTCCGACCGCCGTGGCCGTTCATGTCGTCGTCTGCGCGGTCGATCGCCTCGTCCGGCAGCATCATCTCAAAGTCGAACGCGAGCGCGCGCTCCTCGTCCTCGCGCAGCAGCAGACCGAGCACCATCGCGTCTCGTGTGTCGTGCGCTCGAGCGCTCGTCGTGTGCGTCCACTTGCTCAAGAGCTTGCTGCTTGTGTTGCTGTTGGTTCGAGCATCAGGCGATACTCTATAATGAATAAAACGAGGGTATTGTGTACACCACACAATTTGAATCACTTCCCATACATTTGATAGTGATAAAACCAAGGAACTCACGTTTCTTCGAGAGACGACAACGACAACAGGCATTATTGAAGCGTCGAGGCAGTCGTTGCGTCTGTGTCTGTGTTTGTGTGCGTCTGCCTCCCGAGCATGCACGCGTCTGCTGCTGGTCCTACGGCGTCTGCTACTGCTGCGTCAGCGTCTCCTTTATCCGCAGCAGACTCGAACCTCACAGCGTCCAACAGCGCGTCGCGCACGAGCAGCCCAAACACCCACAACAGCACGAGCAGCGAAGCGGACGAAGACGAAGATGCGTGGGCACTCGAGCTCGAAGAAGAGCTAGAGCTCACTGCTGGTGCGTCACTTGCTTTTCTGGTACTCTATGAGTGTACTCTTGTACTCACACTACCACACGCGTGTGGCCGTCACAGGCAATGCCGGCTCTACAAAGATGGACGTCGAGGACGCATCGTCACTGCAGCTCTCGCAAGAGACAATGGCGCTGCAGCTTGCGGTCACGACACCACAGTCACAACCACAACGGCCGCGCCGACCGAGCCTCGCAAGCGAGTTGCCGCAAGAAGTGCTTGTGATCGTCATGAGCTTTGGTCAAGTCGGTCGCGTATGCAAGTCCTGGAGCCTCGCAATGAGCACACGTGCGTCCTCTCTCCTACATTGTACATGCGCAACAAACTCCTTGATGGACTAACGCACGTGTGAACATCTTTGACGATGTATTGCGACAACACAGTCGCACGGCGCAAGTTCTCGACGCGCCTCGGTGCGATCCTCTTGCCGTACACGCCGACAGCTGCAGCCGTGGCGCTTGAAGTCGAGAGCGAGCTCTTTGACGTCCACGGCCAGAGCTTTGCGCTGCCCAAGTCGTACGGCCAGAAAGCGCGGCAGCTCCTGTTCAATCTCAAAGACACACGCAACGCAGCATTGCGCGAGCGCCTACTCTCGGGCGAGCTGCCAGCGCGCGCGCTCGTGCGCATGAGTGCTGCCGACATGGCGAACCCGCAGCTCGTGCGGCAGCGCAAGGAGTGGATCAAGAAGCGCACGCACGAAGTCATGCGCAGCGCACGGGAGCTCGACGGCTTCATGGAGTCGGACTTGTTTGAGTGTCGGAGCTGCGGCAGCGGCCGCACGCGGTATCGGCAGTACCGGCGCAAAGCGATTGTCGACCGCACGCGCATTATCGTGCTCTGTCTCTCGTGTCCCTACAGCTGGGAGCTCTGACTGCAACAACAAGCAAACAAACGATCAATCAATCAAACAAGCGCAGAAGCACAGAACAAATGGCACTGCCGCATGTACAGATATTCCTTGATGCGTCCATTGCAATTGCTTCCTGGCGTCATGCAACCTCGTCGTCAAAGAGCCAGCAAGGTGCAACCAAGCAACAAGTGCAAGCACAACACGAACAACCACGATGTGCAAGCAGCAACAAGTACTGGCAAGTGCAAGCGAGCAAGAGCATGGCAAGTGGCAGCGAACGCACGCCATAAATTAAGTTTCGCTTGCACGCGCAGCAGCTGCAAGCAGCGCACCGACTCAAGCTTCTACCAGCGTTGCTGCTGCCTGTGCGAGACACGTTGCACTTGCGCGCACACACACACAACTTGCACGTGCTCACTCGCCGTCGCTCGAGTACTCGTCGTCATCGTCGTCGTCGTCGTCCGAGCCCGATGCGTGCGAGTCGTTGTCGCGGTCGTCCGCAGAGCGCACGCCGTCGCGGATCTGCTGCAAGCGCCGCTCGCGCCGCACGCGCTCTTGGTACACCGCAGTCGCGATCATGCGCTTCGCGTCTGCATTGTCGACGCTATTGTCGCTGTACGAGATCTGCGAGAGCAGCGGACAGACGAGCTTCCCGATGCTCCGACCGAGCATCTCCATGCTCGCGCTCGTGAGGTAGTTCATCTCAATGCCGAGGAACCGAAGGTGCCGCAGCTGCGTGCTCTCCATCGCGTACAGAATGTGGTGGAAGCTCGAGTCCGTGATCGTGTTCCCGCCAAAGCAGAGCTCAACGAGCTGCGGCGCACAGCCGTCTGCGAGCGCGTGGCACACGCTCCGGACGCCGTCTTCGCCGATAAAGTTGCGCCGCAAGTCCAAGCGCGTGAGCTTTGGACACACGCGCGCACGGAGCATCTGCGCGACTTTCGCAGCGCCGTAGTCGCCCATGCTGTTGCCTGGGAGACAGAGCTCTTCGAGCTGCGGACAGCAGCCGCCCATGAGCGTGTTCAGCAGCACGTCGGCTTCGCCATCGGCCTCTTCGTTCGTAAAGAGACACGTGAGTCCGAGGCGCGTGAGGCGCGGGAACGTCTTGCGCGCGAGCTGGTGCGCGAGCGCCAAGACGATCTGCTCGTGGTCGTCGTGCGTCACGACAAAGCGCTGCGGACAGTCGATCGCGCGCATCGAGAGCTTCCCAAACGTCATGCCAGACGACAGCGACACGATCTCGAGGTGCTGAAGGTTCACGCACTCGCGCAAGATGCACGCACTGCTACTTGCGCTCGCGCGCGTTGCGAGTGCGAGCTGCACAGCGTTGCAGCTCAGCTGGAGCGACGTCACAAAGCGCGGGACGAGCTCCCACGCAGTGCGACTGACGCTGCGGCAGCGCATGATCTGCGTCCCGTCGACGTAGCTCCAGACAATGCGCGTGAGCTCTTCGTAGCCGCGAAAGAGGAAGATCCCGAGGTCGACTGGGCGGCGCGCGCGCTTGGCAGCAGGCGTCGCTGCATCGAGCATCGCAGCGCCCGGGCTCATCACTGCTGCTGCCGCAGATCGCTGCATCTCGTCTGCGCTGCGCTTGTGGTGCATGAGGAAGCTGATGCCTGGCAGCGGACGACCGAGTGGCGTGTTGCTGCCACTCACGAGCGGCGAACCAATGTCCGAGCGCGGCGACACGAGCATCGCGCTTGCTGGTGGCGCGAGTGGAAGCGCAAGCGGCGGTGCGAGTGGAAGCGCAAGCGGCGGTGCGAGCGGGAATGGCGTTGTTGCTGGCGACGGCATCGCGACAGTTGCGAGCGGCGTGACAAAGCCCGAGACTGGGATGCTTGGACCGAACGCTGCGCTTGTTGGCGTGCCAGACCCAGATGCGCCGCGCGGTCTTCGGTACGCGTGCACTGCGCTTGGCACAGCGGCTGCAGCAGCAGTTGGTGCCGCAACAAGACTCGCTTTTGCGCCTTCGCAACTCGTCGTGCTGCCGTTCTGGCGCCGGATCTTCTTGTTCACGATGCTCGCAGTCAGCGCCTGCACGCGCCGCGCGAGACTGTCCATGTTGCTATACTCCATGAGCGACGCCGAGTTGAGGAAGATCAGCACTTCGAGCTTGCGCGCGAGCGCCCACGTCTTTGCATGCGCTGCTGCGTTTGCGTCGGTTGCGTCGCCGCTCGCAAGTGCGCCAGCTGCGCTGCTTGCGCCGCCTGCAACGAGTTGCGCGTTGCGCTTGAGCAATTGCCCAATGCGGCCGAGGATGTTGCGGCGCTGGATCATGTGCTCGCGGCGCTGCCACGTGAGCGGCTTTGGCAGTTGCACGCCGCCAAAGACCGCGTTGTTCGGGTGAATGCCCGGTGGCGGGAGGAACCGCCGCGCGTCGTCGTCGTCGTCTGCGTTCATGCCTCCTGCTGCTGCGGCCGCGTTTGCCATGCCGGGATACCGCACGACTTGTGCCATCGTCGTCGTCGTCGTTGTCGTTGAGTCGACTCGAGTCGAGCACACACTGTTGCTCTTCACTTGGTGGCTTGCACTTGCTTGCTTGACGCTGGTCGTCGTTCCTTTCTTTCTGTCGTTTGCGTTTGCTCGAGGTCTTGGTCGTTGCGGACTGCGCTCTCTCTCTCTCTCGCTTGTGCGTTCTTGAGCTCTGGACGACGACTGCTTCGCGCACGCACGCACAGCACACTCACACTCCTACGCGCGTGTACGCTTGGACACACACAGATCAAGAGAGATCGAGATCGAGAGAGGTCCTGGACTTCTTTGCTGGTGCTCGATACACGCACAGACAACGAGTTGCCCAGTCGCTCCTTGCGCCTCGAACTTCGTGGCTCGAGCGCGCGCTCGCTCGAGGTGCTCGCGTTCGCGTTGCTTTGTCGCCGCGGCGGTTCTCGACCAGGCGCACGTCGTCTCGCCTTTGTTGATGTGCGCGAGAAATTTTTGACGAGAGTTGTGTATATTTATGTTTGCGTACGTGTGGTTGCGGTGTCCCAGTCGGGCGGGGTGACGTCGATAGACGGAAAGCACACTTCCGATTCGCGTCAGCGCTTGCTTTACTCATGCTGTAGGTGCGAATGTACCGAGTCAACTCGTAATCTGTGACGTGTGAGCGACTTGATTTCGGGGTGGGCTGCACATATCAACTACAGATGTCGATCGTTTCAACCAAACGCTCTAATAACACCTACCATTCCTTTCTTGCAGCCGCCACGACCTCCTGTAGCTGCCAATCAGCGTCAACTGAATGTATCTCTAAAAGTCGTCGTCACGCTCAAGTGCCTCTTGCTTCAAAGGGAGGGTCCATCGTCGCCGCCTTAGCTCGCTCCCTAGCGGGTCATACCGAGCTTGCTCTCTCACTCGACGCACTCCATCACTCACTCCGTCACGAGCTTGCTCGTCGCTATCGATTCTCGCAGCGAGTGTACAATCGTGTGTCTTCGAGTGTCTTCGAGTGTCTTTGAGTGTCTCCGAAAACACTCGAGTACTCCACGTTGGAACACTCGCTATCTCTCGGACCGCTCAATGCGGAACGGTGCAAATGCCACGTCGCCGTCTGCATCCGTCGCGACCACATCCACGAGCACTACCGACAACTGCTCGTCACTCTCTTGATCGTTGGTCGTTGGTGGTGGTGACGAAGTCGCAGTGCTTCTCACGACGAGGATGTCGAAGACACTATTTGTACAAAACACACTCGCTCATGAGCTTCTATGATGCAAACCTACTCAAGTGGTGCTACAGCGGAGGCTCGTCGTACCTCATAGATAGGTCTTCTCGCTGCTGCTGCCGCTTGCGCGAATCGAGCGACAGAAGCACACGACCTTCGTGCACTAACGCATGGACCTGGACGCGATACTTTGCCTGCGCGGCCAAACAGTCAGCAGTAGTCGCAGTGAAGGCCGTTGTCGGCTTTAGCTGCTCTCTTGCAATGAATACCTCGTTCACACTGTGTAGCACAACGCACCTGGATGTACTTGATGAAGGCGTCGACGCTCTGGAGCTCTGGGCTCCGCGGAACCGCGATCTTGGTCCACGCCGTGAAGCCCTCGGGTTCTACTCGAAGCGGACCCGCGCGTGTCGCTTCGTGTGCGAGCGACCGCATCTGCAGCGGCGACGCCAGTGCGCGCATGTCGAGTCGGAGCGCGCCAAGCCCGCCACTGCCGTTCGAGAGACTCGGGAGCGAGAGGCTGTAGCTACAGAGCATGCTGCGCGTTGACGGAAGCAGCAAAAGCTTGACTACTTCGATCGTCGCGAGCGCGCCAGCGATTGTCGCTACTGGCGGCAAGTCGACGCGTCCGCCTGCTGCTGCGCGCAACGATGCGAGATCAGGCAGCAGCGGCGCAGCAAGCGCGCTTGCTTGGATGTTCACGAGACTCTGCAGTACGTGGCCATGCGCCTTCTCTGTCGCGTCAATGTCGAACACGACAGCTTGCACGCGCTTGCAGTCGTCCAGCAAGTGCGACGCGCTCGCTGCAGCAAAGCTCGCGAGGATCCCGCTCAGCGTGCGCGGGTTCGTGTGGAGACTGAACGCGCTGGCGTCACGCGCGACTGCGGCGATGGTCTTGCGACGCTCAGCCACTGCAGATGCACCAGTCAAGAACGCTGTCTGTCTGGCAAGCAGCGGTGATGCCGTGCCTCCTATTCATCCCATGCACCCGACAAGCGTACGCACCTGGTGGAACGAGGATCGATAGCGAATCTGCAATGACACACGCCACTGCTGCAAGGAGCTGCAAGTGCTCGGCATTCGTCTCCGTGTCGAGTGTCAGGAGCATCGTCTCGCTTGCACTGTCAGACGCAGTGGCGCGGCTGTGCATGCACAACAGGGTTGGCACGAGCTCGCAGAGCTTCCACGCCTCAACGACGCAGCCTGTAAAGCTCATGGCGTTGTGGCCGCGCTGCACGATGCTCCAGACGCCCCAGATCGCCGCGACGTCGCTTGCACTTGCGCTCGGCAGCGATGCAAACGAACCGGTTGCGACTGCTGCTGTGAACACGCGAGTCGCGAGCGCAACGCTGTCGTGAAAGACAAACGCACACAGCGCGCGGCTGCGTGTGATGATCTCGCCGATCTCGAACGCGCCAAAGTCCTTGCGCTGTTGTGATGGATCGCTCGCGAGTGCGCCCCAGGACGCGCGTGTCGGGATGTGGTCAAACGCAAACAGCTCCGACCTATTTGTCTTGTCGACTGGTATGAGCGACTCGATGAACGACGCAGACACGTGCGGCACGAACGTGTTGATGTCGATGCGCTGCTGACACTGGTCCAACAACACGAGCGGCTTGTCGAACGCACGGCATTGCGCGTCGACCCAGAGCTTGTCCTAGCGCATTCGTAGTCACCGATAGTACTCTGTCAGTGAGTCTAGACGACGGCAGTCAGCGTCCTAGCGCTCCAAGAGGCACACATGCACGCACCAAGAGACTCAGTGAGTCGCCGTACACGACGTGCGCTTTGCTCCATGCAGTCTGCGACGTCCTCGCGCTTCGTTCGAGCTTTGCGGCTGGAAACGACTCGGCTGCGAACGCCAGGAGCGCGTTGGGTCGAGACATTGCTGCATACGTTGGTGCTGCATACAGGATGCCCGGAGTACGTCGGTGGGTCTCAGTGTCGCTGCTCGTGTCGCTGTCGATGATCTGGATGTGCGCGCGTGCGCCGACGCCGAGACAGAGCGCGTTCTGTCGGTTGTCGTGAGTCGTGAGTCGTGAGCAAGGCGTTGCTGCGCTCAGGTGCCAATACAGAGCTGCGCTCGTGTCTCTCAATGGCGTCGTACCTTGAGAACCTCGACGTTCGTCGCCTCGGCGTTGACGAGACAGAGCACAGTCTGCTCGAGGCGCGAGACGAACGACGCACCGAGCTGCGCGCTGATTGCACTCTCGCGCTTGTGCGTCGGTGGCGAGACGGGCTCGGTCGGGAACACGCTCAGGAGATCAAAGTACAGGAGCTGACTCTGCGGATGGAGGAGCGAACCCATCTTGCCTAGCGACGTGGCGTAGCGAAAGCAGGGCAAGCGAGAGTGTGAGTGAGTGCACATCGCCTCACTTGAACAGATCTACTCGTCAGCACAGACGGACCAGTGAACTTCATGACGTGAAGCGCAGCGTAGCCAGCGATGAGCGCGCTCAGAGGCTGGAACTCGGACGCTGAGCAGCGCAGTAGACGGCGCACAAGCGCTTCGTCTGGCTCGCACGGCAGCAGCGGTGGCGCCTTGCTGCTACTGCTGCTATAGTGACTCTGGGCTGCGCGAGCTGTCTGTGTACCGACACAGGCATCGACACATCCAAACGTCAGGACCCACCTCATCGACTGCGCCACTGCAGCAGCAGCGACGTACCAGTTGACAGAACGAGCGCATGAGAGTGAGCATCTGCTCGAGTTGCTCGAGGTTGTTGCTCTCTGGGTACGCGCCGAATGATTGGCGATAGGAGTAGAGCGCCTGCATCGCGAGGTGCGCGCTCACGGCCTTCGCTAGCTCCAGTCCAAACAAACAAGACAGGACGACGCCCGTGAGACTGTCAACAAGCCTCGACATCGAGCCACAAACAGTCAAGCAGCTCACGTACGCGACTGAGCGCTCTCGTCGCTTTGCTCAAGTGGCAGCGCGATCTGTCCTGGGTCCACGACGCGCTCGCGAAGACTGCAGGGCGTCTCTGCTGCTGTGCTCTGGCGGCCGAGCTTTCGCAAGTGCGTTGCCGACTTCACACGCCGGTGGATCTCCTGCCGCTCGTGCTCCGTGCTGGTCGCAGACACTGGCAAGCGCACTCGGATGCTCGTGGACGAGCGCACGCACTCGACGACGCACACGACCGAGCGGTTTGTGTGTGATGAGGATGCATCGCCATTCGCATGAGTTGCGCCAGTCGCGCCACAGGATGTGCTGCATCGCAGCAACACCGAGTCGCCTGGTCCTACAGCTGCCTCAAGATACGGCTCGAGCACAGTCAGCGTCGCGAGTCCATCGCTTCCTGTTGACACGTGCGTTTGCTTTGTGCGGACTCGGAACTCCACGAGCGCGTCTGCGTCTTCTGCGATGTGGCGCGACGAGAAGTCGGTGAAGAGCGCGCCGAGTGCGCCGCGGCTCTCGGCAGCAACAAAGCCCACGGGTGGCGACTGCGCGCGACAGAACTCGTTGTACGCGATGAGGTCCTCGCGACTGAACTGCGAGCTCGCAAAGACAACGACCTGCCGTTCACAATCGCAGGCAAGAGCAGGCAATGGACTCAGTTCGTCCACGGCTACGGTCCGACCAAGCGCATTGCGTGGCGCCGTACGTGGTAATTGAGCAGCAAGTCGAGCGTGAGGGCGCCGGGGATCGTGCGCACGTCTGCGAGTGGACATAGATCGCTCAGCCGCGCAGCGACGAGCTTGGCTTTTGGTTTGCCTCGGTCGCCTTTGCGCAAGAGGAACTACGTCGTGGAGTAGCATGACGTGAGTCTTGCGCCAGCGTAGCTGTACAAACACTCAAGCGCACGTTCGTACGTTCACAGCCACGTCCTCTTCGCGCACGAGGTCGTCGTCCAGTAGCGTGAGGCGCTGGATGCCCGAGAGCGCGAGGCACTTGGCTGAGCAGCAGCAGCGACCAGCGTGAGCCGGCCGACAGGTGAAGAACGAGAAGCAGTGCTAGCGCAAGCAACGTATCGTACCAATCTCAGTGCCGACAGCGCGGAGCCCAACGACGAGGACATGGAGCAGCGCGACCTGCTCTGCGCTAGAGCCACACGCATGCTCAGCCTCTCAAGGACCAGGCTGATGCACTGAATGAGACGACAACGTACGCTGCAGCACTGAGCATTGCGCGCGTACTGAGACGTCACGAGAGCGTCGGTGCGGCGCTTCAAGAGTGACGTGACGCTTCACGAGATCGATGGAGTGCTGAACGAGAAGCAACGCCATCAGAGATCGGATTGCTACTGATAGTTGAAGTTGTCATGTGTGTACCCATTGGACAGAGCGTTCGACCTGCACGCGTGAGAAAGAGTGCCAGCAGTAGCAACGCGCTCAAGACGCGCACAGACGCACAAGAAGATGAACGCGCGCACGCGTCGACGCCATCGTGGCGGCGTACACAGCGTCCTGCGACGACGCCGACCGCAGCGCAGCGACCGCCAATGTCGCCGGCAAAGCCCAAGACGTTGCGATTGATCGTGCGATTGGTGCAACAGACGAAGACGGTGTCGACGACGTCGCTGAAGCCTGCGATGCCGTGAACGACATGGCAGCGGTGCACTGGAACGCCAGCGACGACGAGTTTGGTATCCTACAGATACTCCAAGCCGTCATCGACGCTCACGCCGCTGGAGCTCACGTCCCAGCGCTGGGATCGACACCGCCGACGGCTACCGCTCGCACGCGCACACGCACGCACATGAACTCTAACTCCGCCGTACAGGCGGTCACCACGCCAGTCGCACCGATGATCAGGTCGCATGTCCGCTGGGACGCTGCCGAAGACGAGTTCGGTGTGCTGCAACTACTGCAGGACGTCATTGACGCGCATGACGTGACCATGGGCGTGGCGGCTGCGGCCTAGGCGCCGAAGCCGACGTAGGCAACGGAGCCTCGCACACACCAGAGACGCTACATCCCACGCACACAACAAGCATCGTCTACTCAACAGTGCACCACGTCCTACGTCTGCTCTACGTCGTCTCGCTCTCGCTCTCCTCCTCCTCGCCGTCGCACACGGTCCGTCGTTTGGTGGCGATCGTCGCGGTGACCGTCGCAGAGCGTGAAGATCGGTGCGATCATCGCGCTCTCGAACCGAAGTACGAGGAAGAGCACTTCCATGAGCCAGTGCTGCACGCCGCCGGTGACCAAGTTGCCGTAGACGCCGCCCGAGTGCACGATGCAGCCCGATGTCGTCTGGTCCATGCTCGTCGTTGGCTCAAAGCGCAGGATCGTGAGCGAGCGCGACCAGGACGCCGGGTCGCCCACGCGCCGGTGCACGTCGTACGCGCCGTCAAAGTTCCGGATGAACAGCACAAAGTCCCGAGCGCGCCGCACGCGACCAAAGAGCTCGATCGAGCGCGAGATGCGGCCGGTGCTCGGGTTGCAGATCGCGCGGTACACGATCACAGCGTCTGGGTTCACGCGCTGTAGGACGCGCGTCTAGCAGCAAGAGCGTCACATACACAGGAGCAAGTGAGCGACACAGCGAGCGCGGGACGCAGACAGCACACTAGACGCACCGTGACGTAGAGCGCCGGACTGAAGAAGCTCGCGTAGCTCTCGGTCGTGACCTTGTCCCACGTCTTGTGGAGCAGCTCCTCGGCCCAGACGTGCGGAAAGACCTTGGAGAACGTGAACTGCACGGCTGCGTCTTCGACTTTGCGCCGGTCGCTCCAGCCCAAGACACTGAAGCCGAGGCTCTCGAACGACGCGTCGGTCGTCTGCACCTCGACTTCTGCCATCACGTGCGCTGCGAGTTCGCGCCAGCGCTCGGTCGTCACGGGCTCAAAGAGACGAGCGACCATGTCCTTCTCGTCCTATTCACGTGGTCCGAGTGAGCGGAAGCACGAGCGCGTGAGTACACGAGGCAACGCAGAGCGCCGACAGCGCACGAGACAATCGCGTCGCACCTCGAGACGCTGCTTGAGCTGCACGAGGCTCTGGACGTCAGCAGCTGCGCCACTGAACGCGCCGCGCAGTCCTGCGTTCTCGTGCTCGAGCGCCTCTCGCTCGTTCGTGAGCTTGAGCAATCGGACCTGCGCTTCGAGGTCCGCGGCGGTTTGCTTGACGCGCGCCATGCTCTCCTACACCACAGAAGACCGCGAGCCGCAGATCGAGTGAGCGCGCGCACGCGTGACAGACGCTAGACTCGAGACTGATCGAGCGAATCGCACCTTCTTGCGCTCCATGAAGCGCCGCTGCACTTCGCGATGTTTGAACTTGCGCTCGTCTGGTGATGCGCGTCGCCGCGCTGGTTTGCGCTTTGCTGTTGATGTTGTCGGCGCTTTGGCAGCGCGTGTCTGCGGTTGTGCGAGTGTGTTGTCGTTTACCAGAGTCTTCTTCGTGCGTAGAGCTGTTGTGGTTGGTGATGCATTCAGCAGCTGTGTTGCAGCGTTCGTCGATCGCCTTGTACATGCTGACGCATTGGTGCTGCCGCCGGTGCTGCTGCTGCTGTGGTCGCTCACACTGCTGTCTCCATGTATGTCGACTGCGCTGTCTACAGCCTCGTGCCCAGGCGCGAGCAGCAGGCACTCGAAGATACGCTGGTCTGTGTCACTCCACTGCTGTGGCAGCAGCTCCGCCTCGTCGCCACGCATCGAGCGAGCGCGGGGCGCATGGAGCTCCAAGCTTGTGCATGTGCTGAACCTGAACATGCTACGTGACTCCGTCTTTGACTAGAGGTTTGTATGTGAGAGTGGTCGTCAAGGGTAAACCACGATAGTGAAAAAATCAACGTGCGGTTCTGTAATAAAATACATAGAGAGTCACGACATTTGTAAACAAAATTGTAACTAAGACTTAGACATTTTCATAGTCAAGATACCAACAAACTCAAGTAACTTGGTGTTTGTATTGGTATTTTGTACCAATGAACAGGTGGCGAATCACAAGAACCGTTCTTGACCTCGAACTCCACTGAAACAAGACAAAGGAGAGACATATCGAGCAGGCCCATGGGCGGAGATGTGACTTGATCTAACCATGTTCTCAGATCGATGAAGTCAAACATCAAGTTATTTTTCGCAATTCCGTCCCAAAAATCCATTTCCATCCCACTCACACGTGTTGCACCAAACCTCAGTTTGACCACTTTCCAAATGGCCTATTCGCGGTGCGAGGCTGAATGGTCGCCGATCTTGGTCTATCTGGCGGCGCCATCGACATATTACTGATCGAAGTCATGAGTGTACGCTACACACCCGAAGTCGAAGAAGTAGGCACATGATGGACACATTCCGTGAGCATTCTAGTGTGAGCAACAAGGAGAAGAGCCCCACGGCCGTCGAGACGAAGAAAGCGATCATGGAGATCACCTACGTTCTGGACAAGGACTGGGAACTCAAAGGACTTCTGTTTGGCGCACACACGCCCGCGCGGACCACAGCAAAACCCAGTCACCGCCACCGCGACCTTTGCGCTTGAGAAGGGTCTTCCATCTGTGCCCAAGATGGACGCTTCGACAAGAAAGAGGCGACCAATGGCAAGGCCATTAAGATTCCATTCCCCATCGCGATCATCTTCGCAGATTGAAAGTGATCTTAAGTCATTGAGTGTGAACACTGTTGTAGCCGTCTTATATTATTGGAAAGTGATTCAGTAAATACGGATATTTGCATTTACTGTGGACATCTTCAGCTTGATTTGTCTTGGACTATTGGCGTGTTCAGTATGACATTCACATGTATTGTCCATTAATTTGCAAGCAAGCGATGCAATGAATGGTCCCAAACGCACGGTGTTGCAAGTATGTTTGGTTCACGCTTGCCTTCGCTTTCTAAGATGGACTACGTGTGCGATACTTGCTTCAGACGTCGAATGCAGCTCGCCACGTACGATCGACTCGATGCATGAGCCTCACACACGACATTGCACGCACTCTTGAGCGTCGTGACGCGAAGCGCGCTCGTGATCGAGAGAGAATCGCGAACAAGTGGGCGATTACGGCTGCAGTCAACGACGTAACGACAATCGACATGCCTCCAGTACCGCCTGCCACGCCGTCAGCAACACCCATAGCACCACCCACAACACCACCAGCACCACCGAGCACCATTGTCATCGACGTAAGCGGTCCGACATGCACGATTTGCATGTCCGAGCCAGTGACTGGCCTTCGACCATTGTTGTGCACTCCAGCTTGCTGCCGTACATTGACAAGGTCGTCGCGTTCTCAATGCAGCACGAGTCACGTCTGCGTTGGCCGTTCTGTCGTATCGCTTTGCGATTAGCTTGACCGTGTACACGCCGCCGTTGTGCGGTTCAATCAATACGATCACATCTTGGCGACACAGTACCAACTGTCAATGTATGTACTTTTACATTCGATAACATTGGCAGTCATTTTTGAGCTCGTGATTGTATATTCATCACCACCAAGCGACTCGGACGGGCTAGCACAGCATACGGCGCGACCACCGACTACCCAGCCCCACTCCGTTAAGACCAACCATCGATGTGAGAGGCCCATCCTTACGTTGGAACCCCGAGCAGTCGATTACGCACGGGCACGACCCCTTCTCTCCGATCCACGTACACGATTCCGCTTTACTTAGCGGAACAAACGACTGCTCCGCTAGTAGAACCAAGCGGCAAGCGAGAGGCCCTCCGCGGACACACCAATGCTCAATCCTTTATATCGGATATTATTTCGATTTGTACGGATGTTTGTGCATTACCGTAGAATCCTATCATCTTGATCTGTCGTTTACTATACTCATGTTCAATGTGTGATCTCGTTTGCGTGTCAGAGGACTTCCGACGTGCTGAGCTCCTCAATGACTGCCATGGCGATGCTGCTGCGCGCGAGCCGCTCGATCTCTCCACGCTCGGTCTCTGCGCTATGCGCTACTACTACGCGTAGTAGTAGTGCGCGCGGAATCAGCACGCGCGTCGCGGGCATTGGGAACAACGTGTTTGCCGAGATCTCGCTGCTCGCTACTCAGCATGGCGCAGTGAACCTCGGCCAGGGCTTTCCGTCGTTCCAGACCCCCGAGTGCGTCTCTTGCTCTGTCGACGGCACTGCTGCTCTTGATGCACTTGCTCGTTCACTCGCTCGTTTGCTCACTCTGCTGATGCACGCGACCCTCGCTCGCCATCTGCAGCTTTGTGAAGCAAGCGGCGATCGATGCGATCACTGCGAACCACAACCAGTACACGCGTCCTGGCGGTCAAGTCGACTACGTGAACGTCTTGGCAAAGATGTACTCGCCGCTGCTCGCGCGCGAGCTCAACCCAATGACGAACATCGTGACGTTCAACGGCGCGCAGGAGGGCATTGCTGCGATCATGGCGGCGCTGCTCGAGCCGGTGCGTCCATTGCGCCATGCTCTCGTATCCACCACAGGACGTCTACGACCGATCGTGCTCTTGAACTGCATCGCTCACTGCGCCGCTTTGTCTACCGCGTACTGCGCTCGCTTGTGCGTGTCTAGGGCGACCAAGTCGTGACGTTCGAGCCGTACTTTGACGCGTACAAGACCGTGTCGACGCTCTTGGGCATCGAGACTGTCGGCTTGCCGCTCGAGCTCGCGCCCGAGAAGCAGCGCGCGTTCGCAGCTGGCGACGCGAGCGCGACGTTCACGTCTGGCGACTTTTGCATCGACCTCGACCGCCTCGACGCGCTCCTCACGCCCAAGACCAAGATGCTCGTGCTCAACACGCCGCACAACCCCACGGGCAAAGTCTTTTCGCGCCGTGAGCTCGAAGGCATCGCCGCGGTCCTGAAGAAGCACCCGCACGTGCTCGTGCTCGCTGACGAAGTCTACGAGTTCATGGCGTACGACGGACTTGCGCACGAGCGCATTGCGTCGTTCCCCGGCATGTTTGACCGCACGATCTCGCTCTTCAGCGCCGGCAAGACGTTCTCGTGCACGGGCTGGCGCGTCGGCTATGCGATTGCACCGGCGCACCTCACGACTGCGATCACAAAGGCGCACAGCACCGTGCCGTTCTGCGGCACGACGCCGTTCGAAGTCGCGATGGCGTCGTGCTTTGAGCAGGCGCAAGTGAACGGCTACTTGGACGAGCTCAAGGCGACGCTCGAGGTGCGTCCTCGCACATCTAGGACGGTCTTGTTGATGGCGATGACGCTCGAGTGTCCTTACTGACTCTGTGATGCTGTGTGGTGGTGTCCGGTAGAGCAAACGCGATCGCCTCGTCGGTGCGCTGAGCGCTGCGAACTGGCGCCCGATCGTCCCAGAGGGCGGCTACTTTGTCTGCTGCGACGTCTCGCACCTCCCGGTCTTCCAGGAGTTTGCTGACATTGCGATCTCGGCTGAGCTCCCAAAGCCTGTGCGTCTTGCTCTCTTCTCTTGACTCGAATGGCGCTATCTGCTCACCATCTTCATTGTGGCGTCTGTTGCTGTCTGGTGGCGATGCAGGAGTACCCAGACTACCAGTTTGCGTACAAGCTCTGCAAGGAGCACAAGCTCGCAGTGATCCCGACGTCGCCGTTCTTCACGCGTCCCGAGCACATGCTCTCGCCAGGTCTCGTGCGCCTCGCGTTCTGCAAAGACGACAAGACGCTCGACGACGCCATTCGCGTCATCGAGTCGTTCCAGCAGTAGACGCAGCGACGCTCGACACGCGAGCGCGTGATCACCATTCGCACGTCGAATGGCGCTGCAGTAAGACGCACTTCTGCGCTTCTCTCTCTCTCTCTCTCACACACACTCGCACTCGCTCTTATGATGAGCTCACGTCGTTGCGTCTTAGCTGCTGCCGTTCGCAAGGCGAATGTGGTCTTGGATCTGCTTGGCCGCGGCGTCCGAGAGCCACGGGAGCATGCGCTTCCAGTGCATCGGATTGAACTTCTGCACGGGGAGCTGCGCGACGGAGAACTTGTGGAACCGGAAGCTCAGCGACAGCGCACTTCCGAGCGACAGCGGCGGGATCGACCGAAAGTACGCGAGACGCGCGTGGAACGTCGCGTCCAACGCGTCGCTCGGCGCTGCAGCAGTGCGCTCGCGTGGCTGTAGGCTAAAGCCTGCGGTCTTCTCGTGTCTACAGATGCACAGCGATGGCAGAGCAAGTGAACTTGGTCAGTCGACTGGTAGACGACACATAGCGGCACAACTCGGCAGCACGTACAGTGCGACGTCAAACACGTGGCGACAGAGCTGCTCGTCGCTTGCGCGGACCACGACGTCGAGCGTCGCAGCGCTGCTCTGGTGCAGACGCTCGAGCGCAGGATTGCGACTCAATGCGCTCGCGCTCGTAGCGTCTGGTGCGCGCACGAGCACGAGCACGCGCTTGAACACACTCGCGCACGTGTGGAGGCGCGGCATACTCGCGACAATGTCACTCTCGTTTCGAGCGAGCGCTGCAGCGAGCGCGTCATGCGAGAGCGTGATGCCTGCGACGCGCGCGCTCACGAGCACGTCTGCTTCGAGCGAGTCATCGATCTCGACTGCAGTCTCGGGCGGGCGACTGGCGATGAGCGTCGGGAAGAGCAGAGAGAGCGAGCACGACGAGCTCACATACACGACGACCTGTGGCGGACGAACTGGCAGTGGCGGCGGTGGTGGCGGCATTGGCACATGCTGCGGCTCTGGTGCCTTGTAAGATGGTACTGGTACTGCTTGCGGTGGCACTGGCAGCGACGTCCTGTGGCTGTCGGTCAAGTCGATCGCCACTGGTTCGTTCGCAAACGCTGGGAAGAGACTGAACGACGGCGCTTCGGGCACGGCGTTCACTTGCGAGTCAGTGACAGAGGCAACAGCGGCAGGTGGAGACGGAGATGACAGCAGCGCGAATGACGACGGAGCGAACGACACTGCACTCGCACGGGCGAGTGGCGCAGTCGCGACAGAAGCTGGCGCGTGAGACACAAGCGTTACGTTTGAGGTGTGGCTGCTGGACGATGTGACACTGGCGCTGGCGGGAGCAGTGACACTCGACGCATGTGGAGCACAGCCGGTCTGTACTCGCTGCTGCTGCTGCTGCTTCATCTGGCGCTCGCGCAGCTTCTCCAGCGCACGCAGTCGGTTCGCTTCGATGCGCTCCTGGAGCGAACGGTCTTCGTCGTTGGCGCTTGTTGTCTTAGCCGCTGGCGACCGAGGTGGCAGCGCAGCGCTCGGTCTTGCAGAAGCAGTGGCACTCGGCGTCGTCAAGAGACCGAACGTCGGCGGGGCAGCACTCGTGCGCTCAAAGGCGTCGTCACCGTCATTGCCGAAGCGCGTTGGCTCCAAGCGCCGTCGCACTTCCGGCGTGATCGGCGGTGCCGTCGATGGTGTCGCTGTGTGTGTGCTGCTGGCGCTGCTGCTAGGTCCATCGGGCGAGAGCAGCGAGATCGGCGACTGCTGGTGCGCGTCAGGTGTCGTGCCAGCGGCACTTCGCACAGACGGCGCAGGCGAGAGCATCGACGACGCAGACGACGGCGCTGGCGACGGCGCGCTCCGGAGCTCTTGAAGACACGCGTTGATGATGCCATTCTGCGGCAACGCGCCAAAGTCGCGCTGTCTGCGGCGCATGAAGCCCGGGAGGTCGTGCTGCGACTCGAGGAGCGACCGCGCGTAGATCGCACGCATGTCGCCAGGCGACGCGCGCTTGCGCTTCTTCCCAGGCGCACTCGGTGGTGGCGACGTCGGCGAGTACAGGAGCTGCGACGAGTCGTTGATGAACGAGTCGTCAAACTCCGTTGGTTCCTCATCCTCGTCGTCATCATCGTCGCCATAGTCGTCTTCGTCGTCGTCGCCGCGGACTTCGACGTCATCTTCGATGAACATGCGCGCAATCGCCATCGCGTGTTGCTTCTGCCATTCGCTGTACTGCTGCGACCGCTTCATGCGCTTGCCCCACGTCCGCACGGGCGCTGTTGACGATGTTGTTGTTGATGAAGTAGAGGGCCCCGTCGGCGCGCCAGACGGACTCTGTGACGTGCGCTGCGACGCGTCGTACTTGCGCTTGAGGCGCCGGAACTTGCAGAACTTCTTCGCCGAGTCGCCATCAGACGGCGAGAAGAGCAGCGCACTCGGTGATGGCGTCGTTCGACTCGCTGGTGGAGCAGCTGCGAACGGCTTTACTGGTGTCTGCTGCTGTGGTGGGGATGTCACTGCTGGACGCTCACGGGTCGTCTCGCTGGCGCTTGGCAGTCGCTTGCGCGCGTGGCGCGGACAGTAGGCGAGGAAGAGCGTGTCACCGCCGTCCGGCTGCTCCTGCACGAGCGCATAGTGCGCAAACGCGGCGCAGCTCACGTGGAACGCAGTCAAGCAGCGCTTGTAGGCGCACTGGATGATCCCGCGACCCGTGCGCGAGTGGCAGAGACTGCAGTCGAGCGTATTGCGATCCGGGTCGAGCTGCTTGAGCGACCCGAGCGTGAGCACGTCGCAGTCTGGCGCGAGCTGGAGCTCGGGGAGCCACATAAAGCACTGGACGTGCGCCCAGTGACTGCAGAGCGTCTTCTTAAGCGCACCGCCACGCACTGGACAGAGCGCACAACGCGGTGGCGCAGCATTCGCGCCGCCAAAGTACGGCGACGTCTTTGCGCGCTTTGCGTCGTTCACTGCAACGCAGCTATCGCAGAACCAGCTGCCGCTCGGCACGGACGCAATGCCGTAGCAGAACTGGTGCACGCCGAGCTCGCAGCCGTCGCAGTACACGATCGGGTCGTCTTCGTACGACTCGACTTCGGTGCACACGGCGCAACAGTCGCTCGGCGTCGACGCAGGTGTGGATGTCACGTTCGCGTCGTCTTTTGCTCGTCTCTGCGACGGACTCGAGCGATTCGCTGTCTTTGATGTTGCACGAGGCGCTTGTGGCGGTCGCTTGACCGGCGTGCGAGCAGTCAGCGCGTGGCTCAGCGCGTCGTCAAAGTCGTCAAAGTCGTCGATGTCAATGACAACCGGCGCGCTCTTGGGCGCCACTGCGATAGCTGGCACCGTCGACGACGATGGCGTCTCGATCCGCACAGTCGGAGGAGCGACAGCAGGTGCTGAGCGAGGCGCATTGGGGACAGCATTTGCACTTGGAGCTGCAGTCGGAGACGCGAGTGGAGACGGAAGCGGAGACGGAGCAGCGACAGACTGGTGCGTCTGCTTTGCGTCGCCAGTCGTCCGTCTCAATGCGAGCGAGCGCTTCGGTTTGCTCGGCTCCTTTGGTTCTGCTAGTGCAGCACTGGGTTTGCTGACGACGCGTTCGTCTGGTGCGACTGCAACTGGCGCTTTGGACGTTTGCGTCACTGGTGCGTCTGCCATCTCAACGTCTGTGACTGTGTCCGTGTTCGAGATCGCACGTGCAGGAAGGAGCGCAAAGACTGGCTCGTCCTCTGGCGATAGCACTGGAGAATGTATCTTTGGTGCGTCTGGGACCTGCTTCAGTGGTGCTGGTACTGAGAGCTGCTGTGGTGGTGGTGGCGCTGAAAACTGCTCTTGTGGTGGCGGTGGCGACATCTGTACGACCTGCTTTGGTGCTGGTGGTGCGACTGGGAACTGCTCCAGTGGTGGCGCCTCTGGGACGCAGTTCGCACCTGTAGACACACTCACGCTCTTGAGCGCAACGCCTTCAAAGTCGAGTCGTCGCGTGATGCGAGGGAAGCTCGGGAGCGCACCAAGTGCTTTCGTCGACTGACTTCCAGCACTCGCACCTTGCGAGCTGCGTGTCTCGGGCTCTGGCGAACAAGGCGACACTGGCGACGCAGTTTCTGCTGCAGCCACGAGGTCCTGCAGTCGCTGAATCAGCGCCTCGCCGCGCTCAAACTCCTTGGCGTCGCCTGCGCACTCTTTGCTCGCTTTCTCTTTCTTGCCTCGCTTCGGACTCGGTGACGACAGCGCAGGTCGCGCTCGTCTGCCTGGCGAGCTCTCGACTACTGACGTCTTTCGACCTGGCGAGCTCGTCGGCGCCGATGCAGTTGCTGGCGTCGCTGACTTTGTCTCGTGGTGTGTCGTCTTCGTACTTGTAGGCGTTGGCGCTGGTGCTGGAGCTCTGGTCGGCACAACTGGAGATGCCACAAGTGGCGGAGCAGGCGAGACGCGAGCTATTGGCTCTGCTGTCGTTCGCACTGTCGACGAAGTTGTAGGCGCTGCTCGGATCGGAGACACGGCGTCGTGCCAGCCAGGACTGAAGTGGTGCATGTCTTCAGACGCGAACGACGCGTCGTGTGCTGCGCGACCACTGAAGCTCTCATCTGCAGCAGCCGAGAGCGAGAAGTCGTGCGCTGGCACATGGCTCTGCGTCTCTGCTACAGTCGCATGGCCTGGTGTGCGCTCCGCCATTTTTCTGGCGGATGCAGCATCAGTTGATTGCATGCGAGAGTCCCCAATGCCGACAGAGTCGTCGCCGTCGCTGTCGTCGCTCGCGAGCTCGACCACTTCGTCGTCCGTCTCAGTCACGCCGTGGACACTTCGCACGAGCTGCCGCAGCGCGTTCGAGCGCGCCGAGTGCCCAACGCGGAACGTATCTGCTTCAACGCGCTCAGTGCCTCGCACGCGAATGTGCACGCGCCGGAGCAAGTGGCGCGGCCGCGCAGTCACCGGGAAGATCGCGTTGCGCGGTCGTGTCGCCCAGTCCGCAGGCGTGTACTTGGTCGCAGCGATCGCCTTTTCAATCTCGTTGAGCTGCCAGCGCCGCCGCGCGGTCTCGTCACTACTGACGCGCGTCGCAGCGCTGCGCTGCTGGTTCTTGCCGCCGACTTGCGACGCGTGGAACTCGGGGATCGCCATCTCGAGCTTACTGAGCGCTGGCTGCACGCCGTGCGGGAGCATGCGCGGGCACTTGGCGTACACAAACTTGCTCTTGAACGTCGTCATGGCGCGACTGACCGTCTTGGCGGACGCGACGCTCCGCGCGAGCTTCTTCTCCTCGTCGCCTTCTGTCACGAGGATGATCACTTTGCCCACGCGCTTGCGGCCTGTGCGCCCCATGCGCTGGATCATCCGCACTGGCGACGTCAGAGCGTCAAACGACACGATCAAGTCGACTTCGCCAATGTCGAGTCCCTCTTCGGCGATGCACGTCGCGACGAGGACGTTGAACGCGCCGTCGCGGAACTTGCGCACGATCTCCTGCTGCTGCTTCTGCGACTGCCCTTTGCTCTCTTTCGCCTTCCCAGACGCGCCTTGACCGACGAACGCCTGGACTTTGAGCAGCGGCGCAAGCGGCGCGAGGAGCCCGACGATCTCGTTCACGCTCGTGCGGTACTGCGTAAAGACGATCGCGCGCGTGCTCGAGCCGCCCGTTGCGTGGCGCTGAAAGTGCTCGTGCAAGACTTCGCGGAGCTTGAGGAGCTTTGGGTGGCTCGACGATTTGCTGCTCGGTGCAGCGCCGCTCGCTCCGGGGCCGGTGCTAAACGCATTGAGCCGCAGCACGAGGTTGTGGAACTCGGGTGACGCCATCATCTCTTTCTTCGACCACGACAGCCGCGCACCAGTCTCGCGCTCTTCGATCCAGCCATTGACGTACTCGTGGAAGCTACTGAGGCCGTGGACTGTGAGCAGCTCCTTGGCGTGGAGCAAGCTCACGAGGAGCGCCAAGTCGCTCTCCGCGGCGCGATTCGCTTGGTACGACGGACTCTGTCGGAACTTCTCGCGCATCTGCAGGACGTACCACCGACTGAGCTTCTCCGGGTCCCGATGCTGGATGATGTTGCCCTGTACGAGGCGCTGCGTGATGCGCTGGAAGACGCCGAGGAAGATCGTTTTGACTTCAGTGATCTGCGACGACAGCGTGCACTTGATCACCTCCTCTTGCCGCGCGTGCGTGTACTTCTTCACGTCTGCGTCGTCAGCTGAGCGACTCTCAATGTGCGAGATCCGGAGGTTCTTGATCACGTCCTGGATGACCTCAAACTTGGATCCGGGCGTGGCCGAGAGCGCGAGGACGCGGAAGAACGGCGTCTTGCGCTCGACCTCTTGGATCACGCAGCAGTACGCGTAGTTGCCCGTTGCGCGGTGCGCTTCGTCGACGACCAAGCACACAAAGCGCTCGGCTTCGCAGATGCCGTGGCGTAGGTCGTTCTGCATGCTCTGTGGCGTGCAGAAGAACACGCGCTTGTCGCGCCAGAGCGTCTTGCGTCGGCTCGGCGGGACGTTGCCTTGGAGCTCAGCAGTGTCGGCGAGTGGGATGCCCATGATCTCATGGCACGCTTGGATCTGCTGCGCCACGAGCGGCTTCGTCGGTGCCATGAACACGATCTTGCCGGTCGGGAACCACCGATAGAAGTTGTACATGACAACGGACGCAATGAGCGTCTTGCCGAGACCCGTTGGGAGTGACACGAGCGTGTTGTGGTACAGCGCCTTCTCTGTGATCTTGAGCTGGTACTCGCGCACGGCGTAGTTCGTCGGGTACACAAACTGCTGCGCCGCTTCGTAGTCGATCGCTGGGAACCGCGCGCGATTGAGTACGTCCAAGTACCGCGTCTTTGCCTGCGCGTCTTCGCCAGACCGGCGCTGCTGCGTCGCGTACGCGATCGGCCACGCGCTCTGCGCATTCGCGTCGTCATCGTCGTCGTCGTTGCTTGTTGTGACTGCAGGCGTGCGTCGTGCGTCTGGTGACCGAGTTGGCGGTACTGGCACTGGCTGGTGCGTGCGCGACCATGGCGTTGCAGTTGGCGCAGGTCGGTGCGATGGCGGCGGTGGCTGCCGTCGCTGCGTCTGCTGCTGCTGTGGCGAGTGCTGTGGCTGTTGTGGTCGCTGCGGTGGTGAGCGCTGTGGCTGAGCTGGTGGTTGCCAGAACGCACTACTAGGTGGCGCTGGCACTGGTTGTGGCGCAGGTGCTGCTGCCTGGCGGGCAGGCGATGGCGCGAAAGGCAGCGTCGCTTGTACGGTCTTGCGCGCTGCTTGTGACGCAGAAACACTGCTGCTGGCATGTGCATTGGCAGTTGCGACTGCTGGATCGAACGTGCGACCTCGCGGCGTACTGCAGACCATGCACGTCGTGCGTGTTGCTGTATTCAGCAGTGTACACGACTTGCACGCCCACTGCGCATCATTCAGAGTGTGAATCGGCTGCTGTTGCTGTGGTTGCCAAAGCTGCTGTTGCTGTTGCTGTGGCGGTTGCGGCACTGGTTGCCATGGCTGCTGCTGTACGTGCTGGTGCTGGTGCTGCTGACCAGCTTGACGCTCAGCTGCTGCGCGCAAGTGGAGCGACTCGAGGTCGTCGATCTTCGAGAGCAGCTCGTCGTCCCAGTCGTCGTCGTCGTCCATGCTGCTGCAAGTGTCTATTGTTGCACTGATGGTGCTGTTTCAAATGCGATAGTGAAATATACAAGGAAACACAGTACTCTACCTTCTTTATATCACTATCGCATTCTCCTAATACCGGCACACCAACCTCCCTTCACAGCCAAAACGCGAGAAGCATGGACCGAAGCGGCGGCGTGCTCTGTCGCTACTTCTTCCAGGGCACGTTCGATGAGGACGGCGCTGCGCCGCCAGAGCAGTACACGTCGTCGCTGCTGCTCTCGAACGAGCCGACGCTCGACGAGCTGCGCCGCAAGTTCCCGTTCGAGGGACAGTATCACTTTCGGCTTCAACATCCGCTGCCGGCGCTCGCGAGCGGCAAACCGACGTACTGCTGGCTCGACCTGCGCGAGCCGCACCACGTGCTCCCAGTGTCGCGAGCGCCGCAGAGCGAGATCTGCATCAAAGTCCTGCAGCTCTCGCCCGATCCTGCAGCAGATGACGACGCAGAGTCTCGAAAGCGCGAGACAGGACCGCCGCAGCACCTCCGCGACGACATCGACGTGCCGGAAGACCGGCGCTTTGACGCGTACTTTCGGCCGCAGCTCGCAGCTCGCAGCCACAGCAACAGTGGTAACAGCTCATCTGGTCACTCTCAGCAACAGCAGCAGCAACAGCAACAGCAACAGGACGTTGCGAGCGTGCTCTCGGGCGTCAAGAAGGCGCTTGCGTCCAAGATGAAGCAGTCAGTGATGGCGCAGTCGATCCAGAAGCAGTCGGCCAAGATGTGGGACAAAGTGCTCTCGACCAGCAGTAGCAATGCACCGCCGACGGCTGCAGCGCTCGCGCAGCTCGCAAAGCTCATCAGCGCCATGAAAGCGCCGCTGCACGAGAGCAGTCGCGAGCACGTCGAGTTGCTCAACCGGCTCTGGGTCGCAAGCGGCTTTGACGCGCAGCCGTTCACGCTCCGCGGCGGCGCGTGGGAGCGCCTCGGACTCAACTACGGCGATCCAATGCGCGAGCTCCAATGCGCACTGCCGCTCCACTGCCTCGTGTTCTTCCACGAAGTGCACCGGAGCGTCGCGCTTCCGATGCTCGCGCGCCAGTCGAGCGCAAACCCGCAGTCGTATCCGTACGCGATAGTGAGCGCGCGCGTCGCGTTCCTGCTCGCAGACGTGCTGCAGCTCCGCGACGGCGCGTGTCTTGGACTCGAGCGGCCGTTCTGGCGTCTCTTTGAAGACCCGATCGCGTTCTTTGAGCTCTATAGCCTCGCGTTCCGCGCATTCGATGCGTCGTGGGCGCTCCACGCGAGAACGTCGCGCGAGATCGGGTTCCATCTCGACTACGTCGCGGACTTTGTGCACGAGCTGCTGCTGCGACGGAGTCCTGAGAGCGTCGGCACGCTCGTCGAGTGTGCGCACCAGATGCAGCACTGGTGAGGATACTGAGAGAGAGAGAGGATGGCGCTACGCGACCAGCACGACTCAAGTGTATACAAACAGCACGTGATTTGCATTGACGCGTCGACCAGTACGACTCATGTCTGTATGACCTTGCGCTGGTACTACCAGAGCTTAGCTCCGACTCGCTGTGCGCAGTGCGAGACGCACGACGTCTTCGACTGTCGGACTCTCAAGTGGCGCGTCGGCATCAGTCGCTTGAAGCGTCTTCAGAAGCGCCTGGCGCTTTGCTCGCGAGTCGATGAGCCCAAAGAGGTCGGCGCGTGCACGGATCGCATCGCTCTAGTGCGTTCAACACAGTCAAGAGTGTCATGAGGTCACTAGTGAGAGACAACAGATCAGAGCGTGACGTACCAGACGCGAGCGAGCGAGTGCGCGCGAGAGCGTGTTTGCGAGGTGGCGGAACACAAAGATGGCGCCGGACGTGCTGATGCCCACGAGCATGCGCTCGCTCTGCTCCGACGTCTCGTACACGTCCGCTGATGAATAGACAGACACAAGAGCGAAGGAAGCAATGAGCACAACACAACAGACCACAAGTGATGGAGGCGCTGATTGCACGAGTGCAGGACGCACCGCAGAACATCGTGGCGGCTGGGTAGAGCATGCGGAAGTGCACGACTGCGTCTGGCGACGCGACGGCGTACAGCTGACCGCTCCACGTGCACGCAACGAGCTGCAGATCGCTCCGTTAGTCTGGTGGTCAGGCAAGCGCGCGCAGAAGCGTCTGAGAGCCTGTGCGTCGTACCACGTCCTGCGTCTCGGACGATGCTGTGAGACTCAGTTTGTCGAGCGCGACGACTGCTTCTGGGAGCTACAGGCGTCGCACACAGCGGTGACAAGAGAGATCGAGTGAGTGCGGTGACAGTCCAAGACGGCGCCTCCTCTTGCGGTGCTCCAGCACACTCGCACCTTGACGCTCCACTGCGTCTCGTAGCTCGCGTTCACGACCGTGAGCTGCCCGGCGAGCGACGCAACGGCAGTCTGCGACTCACCTCCACTTGCGCTGCGCACGCTGTCGACAATGTACGCGACGCGGTCGGCTGCACTCGTAGCGTCCATCGAGACGCGCGGCGCTTGCCAGCTCTGCACCGTGTGCTTCGTTGGCTGCTGCTCCGAGAGCGTCACGACGTGGAAGCACTCGCCAGACGTGCAGCACACGACGAGCTGGTGGCTTGCGCTGAGCAGCCGCAGCGACGCGATCTCGCGTTTGAGCTCAAACTTCTCGAGCTGCTTGTACCCACCGAGCTGCGATGCGATCGTCTGTGTGTGAGGGCGGATCACAGCAGCACAGCACATCGCAGTAGAGAACGCAACGCACTGCGTTTGGGTCGGCGCGGTAGATGTAGAGCCCGCCGTCGCGCGTCCCGACGACGAGGTCACCGTCGAGCATCGCGAGGTCGCACACATTGAGCGCCACTCGCTGCGTCATTCGCCATACACAGAAGAGTTCACGCGGCGACTGTCGTAAGGACCAAGCGACAACGAGCGACAGAGAGTAGCAGCAGCAGCAGGAGGGGGAGGCTACGCACGTACAAACTCAGAGGACGGACGGAGCTCGTCGCCGCTCTCAGTCACGACAAAGCACGAGCCCTCTGCAGTCGCAACGAACACACGCGCCTGTGTGGCAGCAACAGACGCAAGTGAGGTGCTCCATTGCTATGTTGTCCTCTCTGCTCAGGCACACACGCCTCCAGCACATGCACGCATGTACATCGTTTGCGACGGACGTGTCGACGCAAATGGCCGAGACCGAGCCGTCGACTGTGCAGCTCCGCCACTTGACAAAGCGCTCGCCTTTGATCTGCGCGTGCACGCAGAGCACCAAAGATGAGCCATTGACACACACAAAGAGATACAAGACACGCATACAGACACACACGCACCTTGTAGATCGCAATGTCGCCTGCGATCGAGCCAAAGATGAGCTCCGTGCCGTCGTCGCCGTCGACATCGCCGATCGCATGCGCGTGCGCGAGGATCTTGCCGCCGAGCTGCGCCGCGAACGTCGGCACGACTTCGAGCTGCGCACGAGCCATGGCGACGCAGTCAGCTTCGAGAGAGATAATGAGAGAGAGCTCGAAAGTCTCATACAAATATCTCGATCAAATAGGCATTCCTATAGTAGTGTTTCAGCGAAAGTAGAGACCATGATCGGTCCTCGAGGTGTTCGCATGTATTTCGCGAAGAAGACGAAGCGTTTCCTGCCGCTCGCGTGTGGCTCGGGATGGTGGAGTTGCCTCTGGTGATGACTGCACCTCAGGCAACTCAAAGCTCCACAGTCCGACGAAGCGGTACATGCCGAGGCTCTGTGTGGGGCCCCATGAGTACACTGAGCACGTTTCGGCCTTGCGCTTCAAGCCGGACGTGCTCAAGTTCATAGAGCCTGTGATGATGTATCTGTTGTCGATGAGAATTTCCTGTGCGTTCGTTAGTGTTAGTGTGAACGAGCACTAGCGAGAGACTTGCACGACGCGCACCTTCGTGTGTAGCTGTGACGGGGTCACACAGCACAATACGCTGAAGAAGCGTGCGCACGTGTGCGCTGCAACTCAAGTTGCTGGGAACGTGTTCCCTCTAGCCTGGACGTTGTGCGAACAACAGAGCAGGTTCCAAAGTAGTGCATTGAGTGGTTATCGCCCTACAACATGCATGCCTAAGTATCCCTATACTAAATGCAAGATAACCACTTGAGTACCGTGAGGTACACGCGACTCAATAGACAATGAGTCGCTGTCGTGCGTCCGATGTGACGACGACCTCTGTTTGGTGTGTCCCACACCACAACAGACCATGTCCAGGATTGGACATCCCGGATTGGTGTACGCATACACCAATCCATGTAACTGGCCATTCGGCCCCGTTACAGTAGCATGGTTGGGTAGTAGCGGACCTCGATACGAGGGTGCCGCAGGTTGTCGTGCTGCGCTTGGCTGAACTGCGAGCGCGCCTCTTTGCCGGACAGGAGGAGCTGCACGCGCAGCGCTGGGCGCTCGTCCACAATCGCTCGGATGAACCGAGCGATTCGAGCGTCAGCCCAAATGTACATATGTATGCGCAGCCATTCCTGGCACTTGCCGACGTAGTAGAGAATGCGATCGACACGCCCTAGACCATCGATGGGCATGTCGATGCATTCTCTAAAGTCGGAAGGCGCTGACCAGGCGTCTACTGGCGATGCTGCGTGGGCGAGCATCATGAGTGCATGCTCTTGTCTTGGTAGTGCTGGTGGCGCTGGTGCTGGTTGTGGTGCAGGTGGTGGTTCTGGTGCTGGTAGTGCTGATGTTGGTGGCGCTGCAGCAGTTGTCAGAGTGGCGTGACGCTGACGTATGTGCTGACCAAATCTTTTTCTGCTAATGCGCTCTTGCATAGCTGCTCCCTTGATGGTCATGCCAGCTCGTACAAGCTGTTCGGCGCGTGCAAGCGCCGCTGCGCTCGTGTTCTCGCGCGTCATGGCGTCCGTCCGTCGATCGTTCAAACGGATCTCCGGCACTGGCATGATTCTCATGTGTAGTACACGCTAAAGATGGTTGTATGACTATGTGGTGTGACTCACACTAAATATTAGCCGACGAAAAATCAGATATCAGACTGCTGACTCATCAAATCAGTTTGGAAACATACGATAAGCGCTCACGCTCTTGCTCGAGCTGGAGCTCAAGCGCTGCTTGCTGTTGCCGGAGCTTGCGCTCGATCATCTCTCGCTGCTGCAGTTGGTCGTCCAGAGCGCGCCGAACATGCTCGAGCTGCTGCAACGTCGTATGCATTGGACGCGTGCTCTCGACGACAGACTTCACCGTTCGGTACAGCGTGCTCTTTGACACAGCGGTGTTCTGGAGCACTTTCATGATCTGCGCTCGTTCTTGATTGTGGTCGATGAACAGGTGCTTCACTACTGCCAGAACCATAGGTTGCAATGGTTCTTCTGCATCGCTCATGCTTGTGCAAATGAAGCAGCTTGCTGCTGAAGTGCGGATCTGCCAGTTGCTTCACTTGTACTTTGTATGACACACGGACCTTTTGAACAAAGTATTGCGTGGCACTCCTATTTAGAGTTGATAGTGATGAAAACCATGAAGCACAGTAAGGTTGTGAGAATCAAATATTTCAAAAATAAGCATGTAGACGACTCTCACCGGACGCAATGCAAAATTGCATCCGTCGATTTTCGTCTTCAGTCTATTTTTGAAATATTTGATTGTAAAAGAATCCGAATGATTTCGTGTATTTCATCACTATCAAAAACAAACAGCAGTGTCATGCGATACTTTAATTCATATAAAGTGCACGACAAAAGTCTTGGAAATTTTTTGTTTCATTTCAAATATTTTTGATTTTCATCGGACAGAGCTGCAATGAAGCTGGATTAATAGCGCAATTAAATACGGTTCGAATGATATATGTCGATCATCGAAATACACAGTGTAGCCAGCACAATGGCAGAAAATGTCATTTTCGAAATATTTCAACGATACGAGAATAAATGGAGAGGCGTGGTAAGATTGGTATTGAACGTGAGGACGCTGCGTTTGAAGCTTACGAACTAGTAATAAACGCTCCCTTGCGCTCGAGGACAGCTGCACAGCGCTTGGGCATCGATGCAACCAAGTTGGCAATGACTGAGTGGTCGAGATCGCGCCACGCTTGGGTGATGGCGGACTTGAGCTCTTGCTGCGATGAGAACTGGCGACCGTGCGCGTACACGGTTCTCGTCAGGATGCCCCAGAGGTGCTCGATCGGATTGAGATCCGGGGACATCGCTGGCCAGCTCATCGTCGTCACGTTGCTCGTCTGCAGCCATGCTTGAGTAAGTCGAGCGCGATGACACGGCGCGTTGTCATGCTGAAACACGTGCCCTTCTTCGTGGTGTGCGCGTAAGTACGGCAGCAAGTGCGTGGCAAGCGTCTCTGTGTAGCGTTGCGCGTCTTGGCTGCCCTCAATGAACTTGAGCTCCGACTTGCCGGCTGCAGAGAATGCGCCCCAGACCATGACCGATCCTCCACCGCTGTGACGCTTCACGGCGCATCGCTCTGGCTGCCCCGCGCGATGCCAGTAAAACTGCAAGCCATCCGGCCCATCCATGTTCCACTTCTTCTCGTCGCTAAACACGACACGCGACCACTCACTCGCGCCCCAAGCTGCTCTCTCGCTCGCCCATGCGACTCGTCCTTTTTGGTGCATCTTGGTCATCACCGTCGTCCGCTTCTTCTTCTTCCAAGACACGTCAGGGTGTGCATGGAGGACGCGCTGCACGGTGCGCACCGATGCGTCAACACCGACACTCGCTCGGGCTTGAGAGGCGCTCTCATTTCGCGTCGTGACCGCGCGCACCAGCCGCCGGCCCTCACGCTCAGACACTTTTCGAGGCCTTCCCGTGCGCTGTTTGGTCTTCGAGGCTCTCTCGCCGTTGATGACGCGTGACACAGTCGATACGCTGCGCTGCACACGCGTTGCAATCGCCTGCAGCCTCTCGCCTTGGCCTCGAAGGTCGAGGATAGTTGCGACGTCGCTCGCCGTCATCTCTTGCCACGCCGTCATCGCAAAACAGCTTCGGAGGCACTGGAAATTTGTTCGCTTGGTGTACGCAATGTGTTCTATCTAAATTACGTGTTTTCGAGCTCGTTTGACCACAATTACAATTTTGATACCAATCTTACCACGCCTCTCCATTTATTCTCGCATCGTTGAAATATTTCGAAAATGACATTTTCTGCCATTGTGCTGGCTACACTGTGTATTTCGATGATCGACATATAGCATTCGAACCGTATTTAATTGCGCTATTAATCCAGCTTCATTGCAGCTCTGTCCGATGAAAATCAAAAATATTTGAAATGAAACAAAAAATTTCCAAGACTTTTGTCGTGCACTTTAGATCAGTGTCATATAAAGTACAAGTCAAGTCAAACTGCTGATTTCGCTGAGAATGAATCAAGCGGTTCGCTGGACGCGGTCGAATGCGGGACCGGTTCAGCCTGGCAGTTCGAATTTCAGTGCCAGTGTGTCTGGTTCAATACAGTCGTCTATACAATTGCACCTCACAGCGTACACGTCGTGGCTCTTTAATTCTCTTGAGGCTACATCGGCTGGATTTTCTCTTGTACAGAGACCGCTGTTTTGCCAAAACACGACGCTTTGGTCACCCGCATTTGTCAAAACCACACAACTTTTGTGTAGGCGTGAGCCGCTCAACGGCTCACGCCACACCACTCCTCAATACTGAATTGCAGTGAATCGGCAGGTTCTGCCCACGCCACACTGACACTTAAAAATGTGCGTGTCGCATGATCAGCTGGCTTTTTAGTGTTGGTACCATGAGTTTTGAGTTTGAGTATCAGTATCCGATACCAAGGGCTCTTGACTACATCTTGATTTTTGTATTCAATCCTCTTGGTATCGGATACTCAAAAACTAGCGCCGCCTCGCCGATGTGTGTGTCTGCTCGTCACTCTTCGATCCACCACGACGCCAGCACAACAGCACACCGATCCACCGCGACACCAGCGACAGCACCTCTTGACGACGACAGCGATGGTTCTCGTGCGCACATCGATGATGCTCCAGCGCCTCGCAGCGAGAGCCGTTGCGTCGAGCGTCCAAGCGCCTGCTAGCTCGCTCGCGCTCCACCAGCGCGCAGCGACGCATTGCTGCGCACTTGCACCAAAGTCGCCACACACACTGCTCTCAAGCATTGCAACAAGTCGTGGCACGGGTGGCGCGGCGCACTTTGCGACGTCTGCTGCGCGCGAGCGCTTTGCGTCGTCCTATGCGCGTCAGAAGCGCGCAAAAGAGGAAGGCGGTGCAGCAGCAGCAGCAGACGCCAAGCAAGCGCTGAATGTGAGTCGCATCGCTGTCATTGGTGGCGGCAACATGGCAGAAGCGATCGTCACAGGCGTGCTGTCGGAAGAGCTGCTGCCGCGCGAGAAGCTCGTTGTGTCGGACCCAAACCCAGGTATGTACGTGCGTCTGTGCGAGTGTATCAGTCGTACGTGTGTCCATCGCTCACGTCTGCATCGCTCGCAGACATTCGCAAGAAGTACCAGAGCAAAGACATTGCAACGAGCGACCGGAACGTCACGGCTGTGAGCGACGCAGACGTGATCATCATGGCAGTCAAACCCCAAGTCCTCAACGACGTACGTCCATCTATGTGAGGATGTGCACTAGTGACAGCTAGCGCCTTAGAACGAACTGACTGATGACTCATGGACTGCAGGTCATGGAGAGCTTCCGCGACGTCATGAAGCCCGACGCGCTCGTGATCTCAGTCGTCGCAGGCGCTACGATCGAAGGTGCGTCGTACGCACTTGCTCTGAGCGACACACGATGACACAGGTCCTCACAGATCAGTACGTTGCGTCATGTGCCTTACAGCGATGCAAGGCGTGCTTGGAGACTCGGCGCGCGTGATCCGGACGATGCCAAACACGCCTGCGATGATCGGCGAGGGCATGACCGTCTGGTCGCAGTCGTCCGAAGTGACTGAGGAGCAGCACGACCTGGTACGATCCACTCACAAGCATCGCTCTCTCATAGACGCTCTCTCTCACACACATGCGCACACGTGGGATCAGACAAAGCGCATCTTGGGCGCGTTCGGCATCGAAGTCTTTGTCGACGACGAGAGTGCGCTCGACATGGCGACGGCGCTCTCGGGGTCGGGACCAGGTGCGATGGATCGATTGACCACGTTTAGTATCGACATTGCGAATCAATTGCACACTCACATCTCTATCTCTTACTCTATGCGCAGCCTACTTCTTCCTCGTCGCTGAAGCGATGATCGACACGGGCGTCCACATGGGCTTCTCGCGCGCAGTCGCGACGAAGCTCGTGCAGCAGACGATGCTCGGCTCGGCGCTCTACATGCAGGCGTCGGACGTGCACCCAGTCGTGCTCCGGAACAACATCACGTCGCCAGGCGGCACGACTGCTGCTGCGATGTACCGCGCCGAGAAGAATGGCTTCCGCGCTGTCATCTCGGACTCGATCTGGGCTGCGTACGAGCGCTGCGTCGAGCTCGGGTCGCCAACGCCAGTGCAGCGCAAGCGTCCGCGTTCGTAGATGCTCTTGTGTCTGTCTGGCTAGAGAGGTCTGTAGGTCGACAACTCTAGTCTTGTGAATACCATCTCGCTTCATGTACATCACGACTGATTGACGCGTGGCACGCACACACGTACAGACAGCCACAGGATCATGAGCGGCGGGCATGAGCATGAGCTCCTTCTTGGTTCGGGTCGCCAGAAGACGCGACGCTTTGAGTTGCTCCCTCAGTTATATCTCGCTCGAAAATCAAATACTACGGCTCCCTCGATTTTATCTCTATGCGCTCACAGGGTTTCCACCCCCTCCACTCGACTCGACGCAACGCCACTCGAGCATCTGCTGCCAGCCGCGCGCGACACGAGCACTGCTACATCCATCCACTCGCTCGCTCGATTGATCCACGCTCCTCTCTACTCTCTATCTGTACAAATGGGTCGCCGCTCTGCTTCGCCGCGCCGCCGCAGTGCCTCGCGCAGCCGCTCGCGCAGTCCGAGCCAGAGCAAGAGCCGTCGCGAGCGCTCGCGATCGCGCTCAGTCTCAAAGAAGCGCCGCTCGCGCTCGCCGTCGCGCTCGCGTGAGCGCGGTCGTGGCCGTGACAGCAGTCGCCGCGGCCGGAGCCGCAGCCGAGACCGCGGGGACTCGCGCCGCTCGCGCTCGCGTTCGCGCGACCGCGGTGACGCACGCAGTGGCCGCGACAGCTACCGCCCAGTGCCGCAGAGCCTCCTCGTGCGCAACCTCGGGCCACAAACGACTGCCGACAGCTTGCGCCGTGCGTTCTCGCGCCGCGCAGGCGACATCCGCGACGTGTACCTCCCAAAGGACTACTCGACGAACCAGCCGCGTGGCTTTGCATTCATCGAGTACGTCTTCTCAGTCGCTCTGTGCGTCTGAGCCTCGTGCTGCTATTGCGTCATGTACTCACGCTCTCGCTCTTGCGTATGCGCTGCAGGTTTGGCGACTCGCGCGACGCGCGTGAGGTCAAGTACCAGATGGACCGCAGCAAGTTCGAAGGCCGCGAGATCGCCGTGCTCTTTGCGCAGCAGAAGCGCAAGAGCCCCGAGGAGATGCGCGCAGACTTGCGCCAGCAGCAGGAGCAGGAAGCGAAGCGCCGCGCGTGCGTGCACGCTCATGCTCTTGGTATGTTGACGGATAGCTCGACTCACACGCAGTCTCTTGACTGCTGATCAGGTCGCGCCGTGACAGCCCGCGCCGCTCGCGTCGCTCGCGCTCAAACTCGAGCCCTCGCCGCCGCAGGTGCGTACTGTGGAGCAAGTGGTCAATAGGTACAGGTCGTCAGGCTCGGACTGACTCCTGTCGTTTTGGTCCAATAGCCGCAGCCCGAGCGACCGTCGCCGTAGCCCAGAGAGCCGTCGCAGCCCTGAGAGCCGACGCCGTAGCCCCGAGAGCCGTCGTAGTCGGAGCCCAGAGAACCGCCCACGTCGCGGCTCGGAGACCGAGAGGTGCGAACCACTCGTGTCGATGAGAGAGTGAAGTGATGACCCGGATCTTGTGAGCGTGTGATCGACTGACGCACGACATGTGATGCCTCTCAAACAGCGATGCAGCGCCACCAGCGGCACGTGACGGCTCGCCTCGCACCGAGGTGCGTTTGACTGGAGCTGCTCCTGTTGGTGCCTCACTAGCACTGCTGACCCTCTGTATGACTGTTATGCACAGGAATGAGCTCGTACTCCAAGCGCCCATGGAAGACCAGCGCGTCAACGCCAAAGGAAGAGCAAGAGCAAGAGGACGAGGCTTGAGAGAGAGAGAGAGAGGGAGAGGACGATTGCTGACGACGCGTCCAAGAGAAGAAGAAGAAGGGACTGAGCGCCGCACTTGCATGTTAACAACCGTCGATCAAGAGAGAGAGAGAGCCCCTGCTGACGAAGCGAGAGAGAGAGAGAGAGCGTCGTCGTCGTCGTCCAGTGACACAAGACACAAGATGTCAAAGCGTCGGCTGCCAGTGGCTGGCTCTTCAAAGCCTGGCACTCTCCAAGAGCAAGGGGCCTCGAAGAGACGATGAGGGCGTCGCCAGTGCGAAGCTCCGTCGCGGCGGCACCTGTCGTTCGAGGAACGCAGGGCCAGTGCGTCAAGCGACTGACAGATCAGCACAAGCTCGACAGACAGATCGCCCAGGCGCAGCGACGCGAACAGACAGGTAGCAGCTCTATTGCCACACCCACACACACTCGATCCGCACCAGCGCACTTCGCTCTCGCACGCGCCATCATCATCAGCCGCCAATGAGGATCATCGGCCGGTTCTTGGCTTTCGAGATGCCGTACATGTCGCCGTGACCGCCGAGCGCAAACTGCTTGCGCTTGACTGCGACGTCAATGATGTCGGTGATGTCGGCGTCCGGGACGCCGTGCCGCAGCGCGTCGCGGAGACTCACTTCGGCGTTCCCAAAGAGACACACCTTGAGGTTCCCGTCCGCGGTCAAGCGCAAGCGATTGCACGAGCCGCAAAAGTGCTCGCTCATGCTCGTGATGAAGCCAAACTGACCGGCAAAGCCCGGGACGTGGAACGCCTTGGACGTGTCGTTCGGCGCGTCGGCGAGCTTTGCGACGCTCGGGAACGCTGCGCGGATCGTCTCGAGCATCTCGCTGTACGGCACGAACGTCTCGTCAGACCAGCGATTGCTGTCGAACGGCATCCACTCGATGAAGCGCACGTCGACAGCGTTGCGCTCTGTGAACGCGACAAAGTCCACGAGCTCGTCGAGGTTAAAGTGCCGCATCACGACGCAGTTGAGCTTCAATGGCGCGAACCCGAGCGCTTGGGCTTCGGTGATCGCGTCGAGCACGCGGTGCAGGCCCTGGCGCCGCGTGATGTCGGCAAACTTGTCGGCGCGGAGCGTGTCGAGGCTGATGTTGAGGCGGTCGACGCCAGCTGCGCGGAGCGCTGCGAGCTTGCGCTGGAGCACGATGCCGTTCGTCGTGACGCCGACAGACGTGATGCCGTCGATCGCGCGGAGCTGCGCGACGAGGTCGACCAAGTCGCGGCGCAAGAGCGGCTCGCCGCCTGTGAGTCGGATGCGCGTGACGCCAGCAGCTGCAAAGAGCGTCGCGAGGCGCACGATCTCTGGCGTCGAGAGCAGCTGGTCGTGCGCCTGGAGCGCCACGCCTTCCTCTGGCATGCAGTAGCGGCACCGGAGGTTGCACCGCTCCGTGAGCGAGATGCGCAAGTACGTGTGTTCGCGGCCGAACCGGTCGACGAGCGTCGGCGAGCGGTCGGTCATGCGTTCCTGTCAGTCGTTTGTGAGAGAGAACGCAACGTGTAGTGGTAGCGACTGTGAGTGCACAGGCAGTAGACGCCATGACGTACGCAGTACCAAGAGAGCTGGAGAGAGAGTCATCCACACATGTGCACTTTGTTCACGCATGCGCTGCGTTTGTACGCACCGCAGTTCGGATCTGCTGGAGCATTGCGCGGATCTGCGCGAGAGACTCTTCTGGCGTCAAGCGCTGCGGATCGTCACTGATGCTGTTGTCATCGTCATCGTCGTCTTGCACGCTTGCGTGGACAGCATCACGACCCGAGCTGCGCACAAAGTCAGCGAACGCTGGACCTTGCGCGACGCGCTTCTTCCACTCGGGGTTTGGCGCAGCACTGCTCGCAAAAGAGCGCGCAAATACTGGTCGCGTAGCAGCAGATACACGACGCGCAGACGTCGCACATGCGCGCACGCGCTGCACTACTGCAGCCCTTCGCATCGGCATCGACATCAACGTACGTCCTGCGCAGGTCGGATGGCTGAATGAGTGTTCGTGCAATCAGCGCAGTTGAGTACCTCGTTTTTATCATTACTATTGCAAGACAGAAAGCAACGTTTCGTCTATTCAACACAAACACAAAGAGATTCGGTGGAATCGATTGAAAACTTCACCAGCGAATGTTAAAAACTTCGCAAGAAACACAGTTCATACTGAACTACGCGCTGTATCCCAAAGACGTACCGGATCACAAAGAAGCACCAGGTACAGGCTGGCAAAGGACGATCTACAACCGCATTGATGGATTAGCAATGGATCGATGGGTCTACAACAAGTTTGTTCAGAAGTGCAAAACCGGAGGAGTCAATTCAACAATGTGCCTGCATTAGCTGGCCACCCTCTATTAGGACCTCTAGGTCATCCACGACTCACGCCACGTCTTGGCAGCCTGCTTATCAAATTGAGGTCATTCTCGCCAGTGCTCGCGAGCATTGTATATAGTTGGTCGCGCTCACTGCATACCTCGCTCAAGGAGATGGCAACCTACCGGTTGCAGAATGTCGCTACCCACAAGTGCCTCGACCCGCGATGACTGTGCGTGCTGCTGAGCGTTTGGGTCTCAGCCAACCATTATCGACGACAGATCGGTAGTCGCAGCGACAGCTTGTATGGGGTGTTCGTCATAGTACCTTGACATCCAGCGGCCAAGCAGCTTGGTCGAGAGTATGTCTGCTCACCTACTAAAAAACGTGGTTGTGCCACCTATTCGTGGTGTGTGTGGAGTGGTTACCATCCGATACACCGCCGGATCGTAATGCAATCTTGAGAGATTTGTCGATGTCGGACGACTTGGGATCGGGGCAGAGGGAGGCTGCGTCTGCGTTCATAGGTTTGGTCGCTCGGATCGCGCACATGATGTGCACAATTGCTGCGACGGGACAAAGCTTGCTGCTGACGCGTGCGTGGTGCGCCATGCTCCTCGGCGGTACTGCTCATTTTTCGATTCTTCGAGGCCGAGCGTCGCAGCCGTTGTGGCTGCTTTGTCGACTTTGTTGCCTTGACTGTTGGAGAAAAAGGTGTTCTTAGTCTCAATGCAGTAGAACGACCGCTTATCACTGGCGAACGTGTATTCAGAGCGCTGAAGTAGAAAGAACGGTTGGTGGGTCCACGTAACAAACTCACACGCCGAGTTTGTTGTGTCATATTCAAGTACGTGCCTATGCTTCGCTAATGTGGTACCAGACTGGCCAGTCTCTGCTCGAAAATTTTATTCCTACACGTCTTGCGTCACGTCTTGTCAGCATCCTGACATGATTCAATGACTAATTCTCGCTAGTGCTCGCGAGCAATGCAAAGCGCCTGGTCGTACTCTCATCATACATTGTTCTAGAAGCGATGGCAGCCATTCGGTCGCAGAACATCGCTACCCACAAGTGCCTCGATCCACGGCGGCTGTACGCGCACCCAAGTATTTGTGCTACTGCGCGCCTCGTTGCTCTCCACGATCTTGATTATCACGAGCATTGCGACAGCAAAGTACGTGAACTTCCTCGTTGCAAATCTTGGCTCCCAAGAGCGCGTTCAAGTCGTCATTCTGCACAAAAGTGTTCAATGTATACCAGCGAAATGGTAAACGCTCAACTGACCTGCAAGAAATTTATACTGATAAAGTGAACGCCCATTGCAAACAACAAACTGCTTATTCCCGCCAGATCCTTCTAAACTGCACAGCCTCATTGAACCTCAGCGACCGACTTACCTCAAAATGATACCAAACGCACAACCTTCTTTAGCTGTACAATCAACGCGTAATGGCCCAACGATCAGATATTGCAAACAACATCTAATTTCAAAACGTATGAGCTTCTTTGTCACGCTTTATTACAAAGCAAAGGCAAAGGCGATAACCCCGAATGCAGCGCTATGTCGTTTAGCTTATGATACTAAGCCGCCCTCTACACTAGCGCTTACCTTTGTCTCTAAACGCATCGCACGTTAGTGGGTACTGTTCGGTCTGTGTAGGGACAGCGTTAAACGCCACCATGACAACATTTTATACTTTGTGTTTGTATGAAGAGCGATATTACCCCCAACTCGAATAGCGCTTCGGCTCACCGTATAAACAAGATAGCCTTAGTAGTGGCCATCTATGACGCTGATCTGGTCGACAAAAAGTGTTTCGAGTGCCTTCTCCAACTCAACCGGAACATTTACCTTGATCAAGCGCCACTTTGCGCTTGTTGTTCGTGTACGCAGGTGACGACCTTAGCGCTGTGAGGTCCTCACCGCGCTTTTACTTTCGCTAAATATCCAAGTTGGACTCGTCAGAGCTGATTCCGCGCTTGGCCTTGAGGTGTCGCGTTGCATTTGACGCGCGCCTGCAAGGCAAGCTCAGTAGGGTTGCAGCAGTAGTAGACGTCTGTAAAGCATATCCATGCAACCACGTCCTCCCCATGCTCCACAAACCCCGCCCAAACTCATCAGCGAATATTGAAGGATCCTTCCGCTTCAGACGACGATATGAGAGCATCAAGACCGCACGTACTGAAGTTCGTGACGGTATCGCGCCCAGTGGCAGAGGAAGGAAGTCGCTCGGCTGATATCAGGGAGTTTCATAAGCATGCATGTGGTGAGATCAGCGGGCGCGCTTAAGCGCGAAGCCTCAGCGCCGACACTTCCGCCGTCAGCTGCGACGACGTCCGATCTGCACGACCACCACCGAGCGCACCCACTTGCAGCGCAGCAGCGCCGACACTGCCGTCGTCACCTTCTACAATGTCGATGAGCTCGCGGGTTTTGCCTACAGAAGTGTCTCTACTCAAATTGCCATCAATTAGAGAATTTGGATACCTTTGAGTGTGGGGGGGGTCGTTATTGCGATATGCCTTTTGTGACAACACCCTGGAACGCAGACAAAAACACTTGTACACTCCGCGCCAAAACGATACTGACAGCACGGATTCGGTTGTAGCACTGCGAGTTTTGCGAATTGGGCGATGCTGTTTAGATATGTAATTCCCACGCTCATTTGCAACCAAATGCACCAAACAGCAGGCTCAAACGAGCGACTGAAAGACGACTCACCATACAAACTTCCTGTTTTGACACTGCGACAAAACTATAGACACAACAGGCATACAAAAATCAAGTATTAAATTATTGGCAGAGAACGCGCACTCGTCGGTCATCGCCAATTGTTTGAATCTTACTTCATTTCAATGGGGCGCGGAACGAGACTGACAAACGAAGAGCGCGGTCGCGCGCGTGGCCAAGGAGATGCTGGCTGGAGCATTCGCCGCATCGCTCGCCACATTGGGCGATCGCACACAGCCGTGAACAACGTGCTGAGCGCCGAGAAGACCACATCAAACAAGCAACAAGGTCGGCCGACAGCCCTGAACGAGCGCCAAGTGATGCAGGTCGTGCGGGCGGCGAGCCACGGCTTGCTGTCTGCTGCGCAAGTCAAGAGTGCCGTCGACGTTAGCGCGTCCACACGCACTATCCAGCACGTTTTGCAACGCGTTGAGTGGCTCGAGTACAGCAAAGTCGAGCAGACCTTGCCGCTGACGCCGCATCACATGTCTGCTCGACTTAGCTGGGCAAAGCGCATGCTCGAGGAGAGGACGGACTGGGAGAGATTCGTCTTCTCCGATGAGAAGCATTTTACACTCGATGGTCCAGACGGTTGGTGCCACTATTGGCGCGACCTACGACAGCCTGCGCACGCTACGATCCGCCGGCAGAACGGCGGCGGCGGAATCATGGTGTGGGGCGCGTTCAGCGCCAAAGGGCGGTCTCGCTTGGCTGTTCTGCGTGGGTCGCAAGACTCTGAGGCGTACATCCACACCGTGTCGGAGTACATGTTGTCGTTCGCCCACCTGCACTACGGGCTCGACTACATCTATCAACAGGATAACGCAAGCGTCCATCGATCGAAGACGACGCACGAGTTCATGATCGAGCAAGAGATCACTCATCTAGAGTGGCCAGCAAGGTCACCTGACCTAAATCCTATCGAGAATGTGTGGGCGTGCCTTGCGCGAGCAGTATACGCGCATGGCAAGCAGTACGCCAACGTCGCTGAGCTCACTGCTGCAGTGATTGCAGCCTGGGGTAGCCTGAGCAAAGACCTTCTTGTGTCTCTTGTGTCTTCGATGACAAGTCGATGTGTTGAGGTAGTGAAGCGTCATGGCAACAAAACACACTATTAAATACACTTAAGTTTTGTATGCCTGTTGTGTCTATAGTTTTGTCGCAGTGTCAAAACAGGAAGTTTGTATGGTGAGTCGTCTTTCAGTCGCTCGTTTGAGCCTGCTGTTTGGTGCATTTGGTTGCAAATGAGCGTGGGAATTACATATCTAAACAGCATCGCCCAATTCGCAAAACTCGCAGTGCTACAACCGAATCTGTGCTGTCAGTGTCGTTTTGGCGCGGAGTGTACTTTCTTGCTGTTTGTATACCGTAGTCAGAATGCACGTGTGTCAGGTGGTGTGATCAGTGATTTTTACGACTAACCTCCGAATTCGATTCCGTTTTACAAACATTTGTACTACTTGACAATGATGTGAGTGTTGTATTGTATAGTACAATCGATTTTTGTTGAATTATAACTGTTTGTATTGAATACGATATCAAGTCCTTTGCTAAATTGCTAAGAGACAGAAGTACTATCGACCAAGAGCAAGTATGAAAATCCGATAGTGAAGAAAGTCATTTAACACTTGCACAAGAGTCCCTTTCGCCACCTCGCGGCATCATCGCTTTATATGTGTACCACACACACATTTGGCACTTCAGCTAAACATTCGCGAACAAACATACACAGTATAGTAGAGTCGTGCACGAGCGCCGCGCGCTCCTCTTTCGACCTCTTCGTCATGATGCTGGCAGTTGGTCCTTGTCAAGCGTGCACCCTCTTATTCATGGATGCGCTGTTCATGTACTGTTATTCATGTTAGTTTTCATGATATGGATGACAGTGTGTACACATAAATAATGTGGTCCACAATAAAGCGATAGGCCACCGTGTGTGCGAAAGGGGCCAGACCTTTTCTCAGGTGTAACTCGCTTCACTATGGAACTTCAAACCCAGGAATAAGACGCGGTTACACTCGACATTGACTGTGAGTAGTGCTATGTTTGATTCGAAATGTCTGAGAATAAGCTGTATCGAGCTTCAAACAGAAGGACTTAGCAACAGCAACACAGTGAATTAGCAACCTTGTTGAGCTCTTTTCAGTCTTCATACCGTGTATCTTTGTACGACAAAATGTGTATAACTTGCCTTGCCTTGCAGCTTGCCTTGCCTTCAAGCGTGACGTTGACTCCTGCGAGCTGCTTCGGATGAACACTAAGACACACGGACACCAGCAAGCGTGAGAGTCCAATGTCTTTGATGCCACCTTAGCTACTGACTACTCTTCACAGCGCCGTAGTCATCTTCGAGCCGCTGACGCAGGAGCAGTCGCTTCATGAGACGCTCCCAGCGCTTCACGACCAGCGACTGGTTCTTCTCAATCGCGCGCTCGATCGTGCGCTGCTGGACGTGCGCGTGGGCGTCCAAGAGCAGCTCCAATGCTGTCTGTGCGACGACAATGCCGTCGATCACAGGGACGTTCCGGTCGTTCTTGACCTCAAAGCCCACGAGCGCAGGCGCAAAGTCGATCCCGAGCTCACGCGCGACCTTGTCGATGCGCGGCAGACGCACGTGGACACCATTACGCGGCACGTGCGCTTCGCTCCACACCTCGACGTTCCCAAACTCGGTCTTGGGCACAACGCCGTCGACGACTTCCGGCGCCACGTACGCGCGCGTCTGCCACTCGCCAAACATCGCGCGTCGGTCATTGCTGCTGCCATTGCTCGATGGCATCCCAGCGTTGTCATCGTCGTCGTCGCTGTTGTCGCCATCGCCTTGACCATTCGCCGCCGTCTTCTTGCCGCGCACGTACCACTTGGCTGGCGTCTCGCGCTCCGACTCGCACACTTCGCGACCGAGGCGGCGCCACTGGTACTGCGACCGCGTCACGTGCACGTGGCTCCGGAGGTACACGGCCTGGCCTTTGAAGAGCCCGACGGCTTTGCGCGGGTGGATGCACTCGAAGCGCCCGAGGTGGCGCTCGAGGCAGTACAGATGGTGCTTCTTGAAGCCCTCGAGACTCGTCGGCATCGCCTCGGACTCGGTCATCGCCTGCAGCGCCGCTTGCTCTGTTGCGAGGACCTGCGCTTCGTCTTCGGCGTCGAGCGCCTCAAACACCACGGACGTCGCTGTGTGGCGCCGCAGTGCGTCTGCATTCAGCGCTTGGAGCGTCTCGCTCATCCACTCGTGCGCGAGGCGATGCCCGAGCGTCTTGCTCCACTTGCTCACGTACCGCGGCGTCACGTCCACGACGCGCTCCCTTGAGCTCACGCTCACGACGTAGCTCAGTGGCGCGCCTTTGCCGCGGAGCGCCTCGACCTCGTGCGGCTGACCAACGAGCTTCCGCACTGCGTCGACGGTGATCCACGCGCGGCGCCGCGTGTCAAAGACTTCAGTCCAGACCCAGAAGCTCGGTGCTGTCGCTGCTGCTGCTGGGCTCTTGTCTGCGTCGTCTCGACTGCGTGGCGATGGACTCGACTGCGTCCGCGCGCGCTTGCGTCGACGACTGTTGCTGCTCGACGCTGGCGATACAGTGGCCGTAGCAGTCGTGGACGCTTCGAACGCGCGCGTGTGCTGCGCCGAGAGCGCGTCGAGCGCACACGCGTGGCGGCAGTGGAGCCGCAGCGCGCGACAGAGCGCTGTGAAGAGCACTGCGAGCTCGTAGTCGCGGCCTTGGCGCGCAAAGAACACTTGCAAGAGCCGCGCTTCCGTCAGCAGCGCGCGGTGCTCGTCCTCGTCGTCGCCGTCGTCTTCAGACGGCGCCGCACGCACGCGAAAGTGATCGTGGAACCAGCGCACGAGCAGCTCGAGACCGTACGCGAGCGACTCGCGCGTGAGCTCGTTCGCAAAGTCAAACGTGCTGCTACTGGCGCTCGTGAGCGAAAGAAGGAGACCGCGCACTACAGGCGACTGACAGAGCGCGCTCCACTCGAGCTGCGTCGCGAGCAGCAGCAGCAAGTGCGTCTCGTGGAGCACGAGCTCGCGCACTTTGTCGGCTTTCGACATGCGCACGGCGCGGCGCTTCGTCTTGGCCTTTGCGGCGGCTTTGTCGGCCTTTGCAGCCTCTTGCTGCAGCACGCGGTTCACGTGGTCCCAGTTCACCTTTTGTAGGTCTGTCAGGACGTGCGCTGGTGCTCTCGTGCGGGTGCGCTCGTTGTCGTCGTCGTCGTCGCTCGCGTCGTCCATCGACGCATCAGGCTCTGGCTCAAACGTCTCGTCATTGTCGTTGTCGTCGTCGTCTTCGATAGCGTCGCTCTCGTGTGCATCGGCTCCTGTGCCTGTACTTGCGCTGTCATTGCGCGTGTTTGGAGCTACAGAAGAGCGCTGCGTCGCGACGTCTTCCCAATCGACGTCCTCTTCCTCGTCTTCGTGGCCGATTTGATCGTCCGAGTACGCAAACTCTTCGTCTGCGTCTGCGTCGTTCGCTCCTGTGTCTTCGTGTGCATCTTCACCGTCGTTGTCTTCCCACTCGATGTCGCCATCGTCGTTGCTGTCGTTGCCGTCGTCGCGCACAGCCTCGCACACGCCATTCGAGCTCGCCATGACGTTCGCTGTTGTCGTCGTTGGTGCTGTTGCTGGTACTACAATACTGATAGTGAAGTAAACAAGTAAATGTGTGGTTTTAGATAGTGAAATAAGTAAGAAACTTCAATGATCTCGTGTGGCCCACGTAGAAGATCGCAAGTGCACGAAGCGTCGCGACTCAAAAGATCCGCTCGATGCGAGTCACGCGTGACTTCGTGATCACTTGAGCACTCGCACTGCGTCGCGCACATCAACGCGAGCTCCAGATGGCGCGGTCATTGCGGCGCTACACACTGCGCTATGCAACTACAGTAGCAGCAGTGCTCCTGCTTGCACTACTCAGCCCATTCGTCGCTGCAGACAACAACGCACAACCGAGCGCTGCACGTGCGTATGCATGGTCACTCGAGGATCCTTTGACAACCATCGATCGACTGAGTTCTAACAACATGTGTGTCTTTGTGTCCATTCAGTCAAGAAGCCGACGAGCTTCGTCGCACCGACGCGCGGGTCGGCCCACGCGCTCACGCTTTCAACGTATGTGACTGACGCAGCGGATCTCCACTACGCAGTCGTGTTCGCTGGTCACGCGCCACTGAGTGCGAGCGCGATCAAGAACGCAGCTGAGCAGTGCATTGCAGGCACTAGCACTGAGTCGGCGTTGCCAGAGGCGCCAGGATCTCAGTTTGCAGCGAGTGCGCTCCATCAGCAGCAACACCATCGTCATGGCTCGCTTCCGCCATCGAGTCTACACACAACAGAGACCAACTCTCCGATCGCAGTCGTCACTGCGAGCACTGTGCGCGTCGCCAAGGCGCAGAAAGTCGAGCGCCGCGTCGACAGACTCCTGCCAAACACGAGCTACGACGTGTACTTTGTCGTCGAGGTCTCGGGCAGCAACGGCGTCTTTGGTCCAGTCCAGTCCGTGCTGCGCTCGACGACGCATCCAGAGCCGCCGACGCTCGACGTCATCTTTGCGCGCGCAGCAAATGACTCGGCGACGCGAGTCCAAGTGGACGCGACGATGTCTGCACCAGGACGGATCTACTTTGCGTTCGTCTCGAGCAGCAGCAGCGAGTCGTCTGCGCTGCCAACGCCGCTCGACGTCGTGACGAACCGCAGTCTCTCGGAGCCGCCGAGTATCTTTGCGCTCTATGACGCCGACGCATGGACAGACTTGAGTCTCTCCAAGTCGGTCGACGGACTCACGTCTGCGACGCTGTACGACATGCTCGTGGTCGCAGAAGCAGTCGGTGACGGCGCCGTCCGGAGCGACGTTGTGCGGTTCACAAGTGCTGTGCGCACACACGCACTGCCGCCAGACGTGCTGCGCGTCACGAATGCACCGATGGACGCGAGCGCAGACGCGCTGGTCGTCGACTACGACCTGCGCTTTGACGCGCACGATGTGCACCGAGCGAGCGCGGAGAACCTCGCGTTCTTCTCGTACAACGTGCACTACGAAGCCACGCGCGTGAGTGGCACGGCATCTGCAGAGCCAACGACACTCACAGCCGACGACGGCACGCTCTCCGTCACTACAGGCTCTGGTACGCCAACAACAGACGCGAGCGACAGCAGTGCAGTCGTGCGCGGCGTCTTCCCATTCGGCAACTTCTCGAGCGTCGAGCACTTCCACGAACAGCTCGCACTGCCGCAGCGAGGCGTCATCCGCGGTTTGCAGAACGGCACGAGCTACCGTGTGTCGCTTCGTGTCGAGACAGCGTCAAGCCACGGACTCGTCGGTCATGAGGCAGCAGCAGCGCTAGCGACGACGCACGAGCGTGCGCCGCCGATTCTCTCGGCGACTGCGACTGCTGTGAACGGCACGGTCCACGCGCTCGCAGTGACAGCAGAGCTCTCGCGCGGTGCGAACGTCCACTACCTCGTCGCGCCGCGTGCTACGGCAGCGACTGTCCGGCACCACTTTCGCGACGCCACGAGCATGGCGCACCTGACGGACCTCGTGCGTCGCGACGAAGCAGAGTTCGTCTTTGGGACCATCACGTTCGATCCAATCAGCGCTAGTCAGAGTGGCGACAGCACGTACACTGCGGCGTTCCAGGTCGACGGGCTCCGTGACGCAACGGCGTACTCGATCGTCGTCATGCCCGAGACGCACGCAAGTGGCGGCGTGTTTGGCAAACCGTTCGAGCACCTGCTCGAGGCGCAGACGAACGAGAACGCGTCGGACGTCGTGCTCCAGTCCGCGGCGCCAGTCGAGAGTTCGACAACGAGCATCGAGCTTGTGGTCGAGATGACAAAGCCAAACGACGTGCTCTACTACTGCGTCGCGACCGACGTGGCGCTGCTGCGTCCAGCGATCGAGACGTGCGCCGAGGCGAACCGCACCGAGTTTCAGCTCCGGCCGCGCTCAGTCGCGTCGATGCACAGCGTCGTGGCGTTCACGATCGCAAACCTCACAGCCGATACGCAGTACTTCGTGAGCGTCTTTGCCGAGAACGCACTTCGCAACGGCGTCCTCAGTGCTGCGACCGCGCCGCCACTTGCTGTCACGACCCACAAGTCTGCACCAGCGCTTGTGCACGTCGAGGCCGAGCCAGTCGCGGCATCGACAGACCGCATCACAGTGTCTGCGGCGCCAGTAGAGCCATGTCTTGTGCACTTTGGTCTGATCGAAACGCCGCTTACGACAGACGTCGGTGCACCAAGCAGCAGCGATGGCGCCGAGTCATATCCAGACGACAACGCAGCAGCGCGCTTGCCAACGCCAGAGGCGATCATCAAAGACCGATGGGTCACGCTCGGGTCTGGCACTTCGCCAGCGTCGCAGCGCCAAGTGGCGTTCGTGAGCCAAGGCCGCGCGTTTGCACTTGACGGCGTCGCGACGTTCGCCGCCGCGAAGCTCAAGCCCAACACGACGTACACGGTGTTTGTCACGACTGAGACGAGTCACAGCGGCAACGCGAGTGGCGTCTACGGCGCGGTCCAAGCAGCGAGCGTCATGACGTTTGCACTCGCGCCCAAGATCCTCCGCGCTGTCGTGGACCCGACGCCTGACCGCACCGATAGTGTCGTGATCACAGCAAACCTCTCGGCGCCTGGCGTCGTTCACTACTACCTCAGCGACGTCGACTTTGCCGACCCGACGGTCATCCGTGTACAAGACGATGGCCGTAGTGACGACGCTACAGACCATCGTGTGGCGACAGCGCCGCACGTCCTGCGCGGGACGTTCAGCGTCCATGCGAGTGACATCGCAATGGAGATCATCAACGGCACGAACGAGTCGCGGCCAGTCGAGCCGCTGATGTTTGTCAGCAACGCCACTGTGCGCGGCCTCGCGAGCGGCGCGACGTACCACGTGTCGCTCACGACCGAGACGTATGCGAGTCGCGGCGTCTTTGGCGACTTCCCACCGCCGATTCTCGTCACGACACACTTGCGCGCGCCAGTGATCGACGCAAGCGTCCTCTCAATCGCACCCGTGCCAGGCTCGAGCAGCGCACTTGCGATCGAGCTCACACTCAGCCGCTTCGGCGACGTGCACTACGCTGTGTTCTTTCGCGAGCTCGTGCGCGACCACAGCGACGCGATCTTTGACCAACGCCAACGCGAGCTAGAAGCGCAGGAAGCGCTGGTAGAGCCAAAGGCGGCGCCACTCGCCACTGCAGCAGAGGCAGCAGACGCGAACGCAACAAACGCGACCGAGGCGCCGCACGTGTGGCCGCCAGTGCACAGCACGTACGACCTCGCGCTATTGAACGCGTCGGCGCTCAAGGCCGCGCGCTTTGACGACCTCGGCCCTGGCGTCTGGGACAACGGCACGATCACGATCTCGCGCGAGGACGTGTTCACTCGCAAGCGCAGCGTGAAGGAGATCAAGGGCCTGCCGCCAAACGCAGTCGTGGACGTGTGCCTCGTGACCGAGACCGCTGGAAGCGACGGCATCTTTGACTGGATCAACAGCGCACACGCCTGTCAGCGCGTGAAGACGCACACCGACTACACAAACCAGTCGATGCTCCTTGACGAGATCGCCGTGGCGCCAGTCGACGCGGAGACTGGAAGCGTGCGCATCGAGCTGCGCATGTCCAAACTCCCAGACGCACCAGCGCAGGTGTTTCCAGTGCTGGTGACCGGAGCGAACGAAGACGACAGCGACGCACACGTGCTCGAGCGCTTTGCGCTTGCAGCGGGTCGCACGCCGTTCTTCATCCTCGCAGACGGCAACGACGCGCGGCGCGACTTTGCCTCAAACGTGTTCTCTGCTGTGACCGCCACGAGCAGCTACGACCGCAAGCTCGATCGACCAGCGATCGGCTTCAAGCACGCAGTCCCTGGCGCGCACGGCGTCGTCGCAGCTGGGATGCTTCGCATAGTTGAGGCCGAGAACGCGACGTTCCTCACGCTCTCGCACACGATCGACGGTCTTGCGCCAGACCATCTGTACTACTTGTTCGTCGCGTACGAGACGAGCGGCAGCGACGGCGTCTTTGCTCGCGTGAACGCGCACAAGCACCAGTCGAACGACTCCAGGACGCAGAACGACGCGCTCGAAGTCGTGACGCACGCTGCGGCGCCGGCGCTGACCAAGTTCGCCACGCGCCCGACGTTTGGCAACACATCGCGCGTCACTGTGACGATGGACGTCACGTGCGCGTCGTGCCGCGAGGCGATTGTGCATGCGCTCGTGTACCCAGCGGCGTGCGCGCGTCCGTCGATCGACGCGCTCAAGCGCTTCCCGACAGATCCAGACCGCGAGCCTGAGGCGGAGCTCGAAGACGGCGATGAAGCGAGTAGTGGTGGCCTCGACATGGTTGCCGACGAAGCCAGCACCTCACGCTGCGACGCGCCGCTCACAAAGCGCCGCTTTGTCATCGACATGGACGACCGCGGGCGCAAAGCGGTCGGCGTCGAGCGTGAGATCTACGACGCGCGCCTTCGGCCCAACACGACGTACCGCGTCTTCCTCGCCACGGAGACGGTCAACAGCAGCGGCGTCGTGAGCGACGCGTTCGTTGCAACGACTGTCACGACGTTCGCCACGGCGCCGGCGTTCCAGTCGATCCGCGTGACGCCGCGCAAGGGCTCGACAACCGAGCTCCTACTCGAGTTTGTCCTCGAGCGACCAGGTGAAGTGCACTTGCTCGGCGGCGTGAGCGGCAACCCGGAGCTGAACGTCACGTCGCCGTACAACGTGAGCCGCAAGAGCCGACCGGAGAAGCACGCGCCGCGGCGCCACGACTACAGACGCGACGTCGTGCGCATACAGCGGAGCGTGAAAGCCCCGCGCGGCGGCGAGAAGCACGTCGTCGTGCTCGACTACCTCACTGCTGGCACGAGCTACGACATGTACGTCGTCGCCGAGGACCCGGACAGCAACGGCATCTACGGCCGCGTGCTCGCGTTCCCTGGCGTCACGACGCACGCGAACGCGCCGATCCTGCTCGCACACACGGCGTACGCAACGCCAGGGAGCAAAGACCGCCTCACAGTCGGCTGCCGCGTCGACGCGCCTGGCGCAGTGCACATCTCGGTCGTCGAGCTCGAGCACTGGCCGCTGACAGCGCACGTTGCGCGCGGCAGCGACGTCTACAGCAACCGCTTGGCTGTGACCGAGCACCTCGTCGCGCAAGCGAGCGTCGCGGTCACGCCAGAGGCCCATGCGAGCGGCGATAGCTGGCGCGAAGTCAACGTCACCGTGCCGCACGCTGGGACAAACTACACCGTGTACCTCGTCACAGAGACGGCGATGAGCGACGGTGTGTTTGGTACAGTGGCGTCGCACCGCGACGTGCGATCGCATGCCGAGCCGCCAACAGCGCTCAAACTCTCGGTCACGCCAGCAGACGCTCGCGTCGACGCGCTGGCGGCAAAGGTGGCGCTCACAGGCGCTGGCCACGTGCACTACGTCGTGCTGCCGCATCGTCAGCGCCGCGTTGGCGGCGAGAGCGCTGTCGTCGCACAAGGCGTCGTCGACGTTGTTGCAAACGCCTCCGAGTCGGGAGAGAGCGGCGATGTGCGCTTTGAGACGGCGTTCGTGGTCGCGCCGCTGCGCGAAGGCACGGCCTTTGACGTCTACTTTCGCTGCGAGACGCTCGACTCGCACGGCGTCTTTGGGTCGTGGACGCACTTCCCGATCTCCGCGCGGACGCACGGACTGCCGCCAGACGTGCTCGAGGAGCTCGAGTGCGCCGTCTCGCCGTCGTGCGACGCCATTGGACGTGAACAGGTGCGTGTAGTGATGGTCATGAGGGTGCTGGCCATGAGCGATGCTGTGGACTCGCGTACTGACGCCTGCTGGTTCTGGTATCGTAGTGTTCGCGGACGCCAAACGTCTGCGGTGACTGCCTCGAGGGCTTTGCAGGCGCGCGCGGGTCGTCGAACGAGCCGTGCGAGCGCGTCGAAGGCGCCCATGTCCACAAGAAGGGGCCGACGATCAAGATCAGCGGCGTGCGCGTGAATCCGCTCGCGTGGCTCGAGTCGGAGCAGCACGCGCCGCTGCAAGAAGACGGAGAGGTGGAGCCTGTCGTGTTGCTTCAGGACGTGGTGGTCGAAACTGCGTCGTTGTCGGTTGAGCAGGAGTCGACGCTGGAGGAAGCAGTCGAGACGGAGGAGCTGCAAGTGGCCGAGCAGTCGAGTGCACAGGAGCCAGAGGCAGACGAGAGCGCGGTGTCGGATCGCAACGAGACGGTGTCGAATGACGACGAAGCTGCAAGTGAGGCGCTGTCCTCGCTCGAGCAAGAAGACGCGGCCGACAATGGAGACACGGAGCGCATGGCAGCGATGTCTTCAGACGCAGACGAGAGCGGCGCAACAGACGAAGCGAGTGGCGATGGCGAGGCGTCTCTGGCTTCTGCGAGCGAACTCGATGCGACTGCGATCAGTGATGCGACTGAGCTGCCATTGGAGGCGTCTGCTGGCGTCACGGCGTGTCCTCTTCACGCGCACATGGGCGAGTCTGGCGAGTGCGAGTGCATGAGCGGGTACGCGCTCAGGCCTCTGACGCGCGCGTGCGAGTTGGTTGTGGACGAGATGGCGGCAGCGCAGTTCGAGTTCGAAGCGCGACTCGCAGGCGAGAGCACGCGGCTGTGAGCTGTCTGGTGGTCGAGTAGAGTCGCTAGATACCGTAGTACACTGTCTCCTTCACTCGCATTCTTTGCCACGACGTCCATCGTCATGCTCACTACCGATGAGTCGAACGCCTGCATCAACGCCATCTGCATCCGTCGCGAGCGCCTCCAACTCGGCGACGCCGACTCGCAACACAAGGGCACGCAACACAAGCAAGGCGGCGAAGACCAAAGCGCTTGTCGACTGCCACGGCGCGCTCATCACCGCCGACGCGCTCCTGACGCTACTCAACGACCAGCACGTGTACTTGCGCTAAGCCAACGTCCATGTTCACGTTCACATACATACACAAGCGCATACATACTCACTCATTCATACATACACATGCAGTCGCTCTCGTGTCTGCGCTGCTGCTGGTTGCTCGCTCTCGCTGTCGCTCTCGCTCTCGTTCTCCCCCCTCTGTCGTTCGCCTCTGTGCTCGCTCTCCCCTGTTCCCCTGTCACTCGCATCTGTCTCCTGCTGCTGCTGTCGTGTTTGTCTGCTGCAGTGTCGGTCGCCATGTCACGTGCTCGTGCTTGTGCTCGTGCGCATCGAAGTGCTGTCACGTGCTGCTGCTGCTGTCACACACTCGCTCGGTCTCTCACTCGCATCGTGTGTGTGTGTGTCATGTCGTCCCTGCCTCTCAAGCGCACGCTCATGCGCATACACACACACACGCACACGTGTCGTGCAGGAACGACCGCTGTCCATCCATCGATCGATCCATCCATCGATCGATCGTCGCTCGCTCGCTCGCCTCGGTCCCCTTGCTCCGGTCGCCGCCGCCTGCGCAGTCGCGCGCACAAAGCGGAAAGAGCACCATGAGGCACCGCGCACCTGTCGACGCACACACGCCACTCTTTCACGCGCCTCGTCTCGCGCACACAAGTGCCTTCAATGTTGTGTGGCACACGCCACTCCGCAGACTTTTTACACCTTTTTACGACTGAGAGAGAGCGAGAGTGTATGTCTGGGAATGTGGATCTCTTTGTCTTTGTATGTATGTCTGTATGTCAGTCAGTCAGTGCCAAGAGCTTCGGCGGGTCTTGGAGCTCTAGGACCTTGGAGTCGGAGTCTTGAGCTCTAGGACCTTGGAGGAGGAGTCTTGAGTACTCTTACTACTCCTGCTGCCGCTTCATTGCGACCGTTCTGTCATGATGTCATCTGCTCTCGTCTTGTCTTGCGTTGTTCTTGCTGCACTTGAGCTGCTTGTCCTGCGATTCGCAGTGATAGCGGTGCGAATAAGAAGGACAGACAAGGACCGATCCGAGAGACGCGAGACCGAGTGCACTTGTGTGTCGACACTAGCATGAGAAAACGAGTAGCAGGAGTCGTAGATGTGAAGACGTGGAAGTGTGAAGATGACTAGGAGGTTGTGTACATTAGGTAGTAAGTGTGTGCGTATGTGTGCATGTCGTATGAAGAGAGCAGCTCGGGTGGCTCACGTCGCTGTCGAAGGTATCCCCATCGCCTGCTTGCCCTGGAGCGAGGCTGCTACGACAGACTTGAGGACTTGAGTGTTTGAGTCTTGAGGACTTGAGTGCTTGATGACTTGGTCGCCGATGCCGATCGACAGTCGACAAGACGATGCCGATGTCAATGCCGCCCAAGCTGATGCCAGTCCGCCAAAGACTTAGCAGATCGACATCTTGCGCGCCGCGAGCTTCTGGCCAGGACGCCAGCCGATCGTCGGCATCGCGTAGTACTCGGAGATGTCGCAGATCTCGAGCTTCTTGACCTTCTGGATCGCCTGCGCAAAGAGCACGGCGCACTTGACGTTGTTGATGAGCGAGACGCCAAAGTCCACGGCTGCGCGCCGGATGAGGTAGCCGGCCGAGAGCTCCTCGTTGTTCGAGCCCTCGGGGACGTTGATCACGAGCTCGATCTTGCCCTGTGAGATGTAGTCGATCACGTTCGGACCCGCCGCCGCCGTCTTGTTGTCGCCACCGCTCGGCTTGTGGAGCACCGTGACGCGAATGCCGTTCGCCTCGAGGTGCGCGGCCGTGCCGGGCGTCGCGAAGATGTCGTAGCCCATCTGCTGGAGGATCTGCGCGCTCTCGGTGAACTCGCGTTTGATGTGCTCGTTCCCGATCGACACGAGCACCTTCTTCTCCTTGGGCATCTTGAAGCCCGCGCTGATGAGCGCCTTGAGGTACGCCTCGTGCATGTCCGTGCCAAAGCACGCGACTTCGCCCGTCGACGCCATCTCGACGCCGAGCGTCGGGTCCGCGCCGTGGAGACGCGTGAACGAGAACTGCGGCGCCTTCACGCCCACGTAGTCAATGTCCGTGAGCGCGATCGGCACCGACTTGACCGGCAAGCCGATCATCGCCTTCGTCGCCAGGTTGATGAAGTTCAGGTCGAACGTCTTCGAGATGAACGGGAACGTCCGCGACGCGCGGAGGTTGCACTCGATCACCTTCACGTCGTTGTCGCGCGCCATGAGCTGGATGTTGAACGGACCCGTGATGTTGAGCGCCGCGGCGATCGCGCTCGCGATGCGCTTCACCTGCTTGATCGTCCCGACGTACAGCTTCTGCGCCGGCAGCACGAGCGTCGCGTCGCCAGAGTGCACGCCGGCGTTCTCCACGTGCTCCGAGATCGCGTAGTTGATGATCGCGCCGTCCTTCGCCACGCCGTCAAACTCGACCTCCTTCGCGTTCAGGATGAACTTGGAGATGCTCACGGACCGCGAGCACTTGACCGAGTCGCTCGTCAAGTACACACGGAGCTGCGTCTCGTCCGATGCGACGATCATGCCGGCGCCAGACAGCACGTAGCTCGGACGCACAAGCACCGGGTAGCCAACTTCAGACGAGAAGTCGAGCGCCGACTGGAGACCCTTGACCTCGGCCCAGCGCGGCTGGTCGACGCCGAGCGTGTCGAGGAGCGCCGAGAACCGGTTGCGGTCCTCGCAGTGGTCGATGCTCTCTGGGTGCGTCCCGAGGATGTTCACACCGGCCTTGTGCAGCGGCATCGCGAGGTTGTTGGGGATCTGTCCGCCGACCGACACGATCACGCCCTCGGGCTGCTCACGGTCGTAGATGTCGAGCGTGCGCTCGAGCGTGAGCTCCTCAAAGTACAGACGGTCGCTCTCGTCGTAGTCCGTGCTCACGGTCTCAGGGTTGCAGTTCACGACGATCGCCGGCTTCCCGAGCTCGCGGATCGTGCGCACGGCGCTCACGGCGCACCAGTCAAACTCGACCGACGAGCCGATGCAGTACGGACCGCAGCCAAGCACGACAATGCCTTCGTCGCTCGTCGGGACGTCGTTCTCCGAGCCACCGTACGTGATGTACAAGTAGTTGGTCTGCGCTGGGAACTCAGCGGCGAGCGTGTCGATCTGCTTCACGACTGGGAGGACCTTGAGCTGCTTGCGGCGCTGGCGCACTTGCATCTCCGAGACGTTCGCCCACTCGGCGGCGATCTGGCGGTCCGAGAAGCCATTGACCTTGAGGACGCGGAGGAAGCGCTCGTCGATCGTCGAGAGTGAGTACGACGGGATCGAGCGCCGGAGCGTCGAGATGCGGTTGAGCTTCGAGAGGAACCACCGGTCGATCTTTGTGAGGTCGTGGATGCGGTCGACCGTGTAGCCGACGTCGAGCGCCGCCATGAGGTAGAACAGGCGCTCGTCCGTTGGGTGCTTGAGCTGCTCGTCAAGAATCGCCGGGTTCGTCTCGTAGTCCACGGCCTTGCCGTTCAGACCGTCCAAGTTCGGGTTCACCATGCGCACGGCCTTCTGGATGCACTCTTCAAAGTTCCGACCGATGGACATGACCTCGCCGACCGAGAGCATGTAGCTCCCGAGGTCGTTCGACACGCGCGAGAACTTCTTGAGGTCCCACCGCGGCATCTTGACGACGCAGTAGTCGAGCGACGGCTCAAAGCACGCAGTCGTGGTCTTCGTCACGCTGTTCTTGATCGACACGAGGTCAATGCCGAGCGAGATCTTGGTCGCGACGTACGCGAGCGGGTAGCCCGTGGCCTTGGACGCCAGCGCACTCGAGCGCGAGAGACGCGCGTTCACTTCGATGATGCAGTAGCGCTCCGAGTGCGGGTCGAGCGCGTACTGGATGTTGCACTCGCCGACAATGTTGAGGTGGCGCACGACCTTCTGCGCCGTGGCGCGGAGCTTAAAGTACTCGCTGTTCGAGAGCGTCTGCGACGGCGCAATGACGATCGAGTCGCCCGTGTGGATGCCGAGCGGGTCAAAGTTCTCCATGTTGCAGACCGTGATGCAGTTGTCCTTGGCGTCGCGCACGACCTCGTACTCGACCTCCTTCCAGCCGCGGAGGTCCTGGTCGATCAAGATCTGCTTGATCTGGCCCTTCGACGCCGAGCCGTGGAGCGCCTTCGTCGCAAGTGCGCGGAGCTCGTCGTCGTTCGCAGCAAAGCCCGAGCCGAGACCGCCGAGCGCAAACGCCGAGCGCACGAGCACTGGGTACCCAATGCTGTTGGCGGCGACGAGCGCCTCTTCGATCGTCGTCGCCGGGTGGCTGAGCGCAATCGTCTCGCCAATCTCTGCGAGCTTGGCCGAGAACTTCTCGCGGTCCTCCGTGTCAATGATCGACTCGATCTGCGTGCCCATGACGCGCACGTTGTGGCGCTCGAGGTCGCCGTTCAAGTAGAGCTCAATGCCGACGCTGAGCGCCGTCTGGCCACCCATGCTCACGAGAATGCCGTCCGGCTTCTCCTTCTTGATGATCTCGAGCACCGTCTCGGCGCGCACAGGGACAAAGTAGACCTTGTCCGCGAGGCCCTTGGACGTCTGGACCGTCGCGATGTTTGGGTTCACGAGGATCACGTGCACGCCCTCTTCGCGCAGCGCCTTGATCGCCTGCGAGCCCGAGTAGTCAAACTCACCGGCCTGGCCGATCGAGAGACCGCCGGAGCCAAGGAGCAGCACTTTGCTAAAGCTCGGACGGTCGTACAGGCTCGTGTCGAGGAGCGTGAGCTTTGGCGGCGCACCCGTGACCTTCTCGAGGAACATGTCAAAGAGGAACGCCGTGTCGGTCGGACCACCGCACGCCTCCGGGTGGAACTGCACCGAGAAGAACGGCTTGTACTCGTGGATGATGCCTTCGTTCGAGTGGTCGTTCGCGTTCATGAAGAACGTCTTCCAGCCCGCAGGGAGCGACTTGGAGTCGACTGCGTAGCCGTGGTTCTGCGGCGTGATGTAGCACCGCGTCGTGCGCATGTCAATGCACGGCTGGTTCATGCCGCGGTTGCCGTACTTCATCTTGTACGTCGTCGCGCCGGCGGCGAGCGCCAGGATCTGGTTGCCCAAGCAGATGCCAAAGATCGGCTTTGGGTGCTCGAGTGAGATCGCCCAGCGGATCGTCTCGATCGTCGCCGACGCCATGATCGGGTCACCCGGGCCGTTGCTAATGAAGATGCCGTCGTACTCGATCGAGCTGTTCTTGAGGTCGTAGTCGTACGGCACGACCGTGAGCTCAATGTCCTTGCTCGCGAGGTACCGGATGATGTTGTGCTTCATGCCGCAGTCAAACGCGACGATCTTGCTCTTGCCGCCCTTGTTGTACACGCGCGCGTCCTTGGACGTCACGAGCGCGACGAGGTTCTGCTGGTTCGGGTCTTCGATCGCAATGCTCTCGCCTTCAAACTCGATCTTGCCGAGCACGGCACCGAGCGACCGAATGCGCTTCGTGATCATGCGCGTGTCAATGCCAAAGAGCGCAGGGACATTGTGCTTCTTGAGCCACTCGCCGAGCGACGTCACGGCGTTCCAGTGGCTGTGCTGGAACGAGTACTCGGACACGATCAAGCCCGAGATCTGCACCGTGCTCGACTCAAAGAACTTGGGCAAGCCAAACTCGTCCTGGACGCTCATGTCCGGCACGCCGTAGTTGCCAATGAGCGGGTACGTGAGCACGAGGATCTGCCCGCGGTACGACGGGTCCGAGAGCGCTTCTGGGTACCCGACCATGCCAGTGTTGAACACGACTTCGCCCGACATGCTCTTGTGCGCACCGAACGAGTAGCCCGTGTACGTCGTGCCGTCAGCAAGCACGAGCGACGCGCGCTCGTGGTCGAGGATACCCGCGAGCGACTCGGCTGCGACAGGCGAGAGCGGCGCTGCCGACGTAGATGCCATGGTCGAGATTGAGGAGGAGAGCGTGCGAGTAGTGGTAGATGAGCTTGGAAGCGGCTCGAGAGCGTGGCGTGCGTCGCTTGGCGGCGAGGCGGCAAATGCGGAAGTCTCCATTGCGCTCGCAGTCGTTTTCACCGAGCAGCAGCAGCTCCAGCGCCGTCACTTCGACATCAGCTGCTGGCGCTCGATCCGTCCGTAAAAAGGTGTAAAAAGTCTGCGGAGTGGCGTGTGCCACACAACATTGAAGGCACTTGTGTGCGCGAGACGAGGCGCGTGAAAGAGTGGCGTGTGTGCGTCGACAGGTGCGCGGTGCCTCATGGTGCTCTTTCCGCTTTGTGCGCGCGACTGCGCAGGCGGCGGCGACCGGAGCAAGGGGACCGAGGCGAGCGAGCGAGCGACGATCGATCGATGGATGGATCGATCGATGGATGGACAGCGGTCGTTCCTGCACGACACGTGTGCGTGTGTGTGTGTATGCGCATGAGCGTGCGCTTGAGAGGCAGGGACGACATGACACACACACACACGATGCGAGTGAGAGACCGAGCGAGTGTGTGACAGCAGCAGCAGCACGTGACAGCACTTCGATGCGCACGAGCACAAGCACGAGCACGTGACATGGCGACCGACACTGCAGCAGACAAACACGACAGCAGCAGCAGGAGACAGATGCGAGTGACAGGGGAACAGGGGAGAGCGAGCACAGAGGCGAACGACAGAGGGGGGAGAACGAGAGCGAGAGCGACAGCGAGAGCGAGCAACCAGCAGCAGCGCAGACACGAGAGCGACTGCATGTGTATGTATGAATGAGTGAGTATGTATGCGCTTGTGTATGTATGTGAACGTGAACATGGACGTTGGCTTAGCGCAAGTACACGTGCTGGTCGTTGAGTAGCGTCAGGAGCGCGTCGGCGGTGATGAGCGCGCCGTGGCAGTCGACAAGCGCTTTGGTCTTCGCCGCCTTGCTTGTGTTGCGTGCCCTTGTGTTGCGAGTCGGCGTCGCCGAGTTGGAGGCGCTCGCGACGGATGCAGATGGCGTTGATGGCGGCGGTGCGACTTTGACGTTGAACTTGTTCTTGCACTGCGTGAGGAGCGCGTCGAGCGAGCGCGTCTTGAGCACCAGGAGCTTCTCTTTCTTGTCGCAGTGCACGATCACGCGCAGCTCCTGCTCGAGACGACCAAGTGCGCATCAGCAACAGCTCACGACAAGACTCATACGCACACAACCAAGCGCAGACGCACTTTGGTCGGTTTGCTTGCAACTGTGACGGACGATGCGAACGCCATTGCGAGTGCGTCGACCGCCGATGCGTCTGTGGCGTCGCTTGCGTGCTGATCTGGCGGCACGGACCCCTCGACGAGCGCGCGCACGTGCGCTTCTGCGCTGTCTCCAAGCGCCTCCAAGTCGTACCCTAACGCCAGTCATGCGTCAGTCTCACCACTCATCACGCCACACCGCCATCTCATCGCCACGACGTACCGCCTTCGAGCACCGACACGACTCGACCGTGTGCGAGTTCCCACGCAAGCGCCACAGCCTGCTGCGTCGTCCAGTAGTAGTCGTCCGTCTCGAGCGTGAGCTCTGCGAGCGGGTCCCGCGCATGTGCGTCAAAGCCCGCCGAGATGAGCACAAAGTCTGGTCGGAACGCGCGGATCGCCGGCACGACGCGCGTCACGAACGCCTTGCGGTACGCGCGCGAGCCCGTGCGCGCTGGCAGCGGGACGTTCACGATGTTGTTGTAGTCCCCGCGCTCGCTCGCTTTGCCTGTATGCGGGAAGCACGGCGCCTGGTGCGTCGAGACGTACTGCACCGCGTCGTCGCGGCTGAACTTTGCCTGCGTGCCGTTGCCGTGGTGGACGTCAAAGTCCAGGACCGTCACGCGCGCGATCGTCGGTGCGTATGTTGCGAGGACGTACGACGCACCGATGCCGACGTTGTTGAACAGGCAAAAGCCCATTGCGCGGTGCGGCTCTGCGTGGTGACCAGGCGGTCGCACGCCGCAGAACGCGTTCTGGATCGAGTCGCTTGTCATGACGAGGTCGATCGCGTCGCAGACAGCTCCTACTGCAACGAGAGCAGCGTCCTCTGTGCCATGTGTCACGCCCGTGTCTTCATCAATGCGATGTACCTCTGTCAGTGCACTGGCATGATGCAGTGCAGTTTGGCGCTGCTCCGAGTCGACAGTCTGGCGCTCTTGAGGCGTTGAGCTGCTGCTGCTGCGTCGGAACTTGGCGAAGATTGCATCGAGCTTATCAACGTACTTGGGTGTGTGGAAGAGCAGCAGCTTCTGCCGCGTCGCAGGCGTGATCTGCTGTATGTGGTGGACATCGCGGAACGCTTGTGTGATACGCGTGCGCACGACCTGAGCGCGCTCGAACGTCTCGGGGTGGAGCGGGATCCGATGGCCATCTTCACACAGCGCGCTGCTGAAGAATGCCGTGCGCGCTGCGCTGATGCTACTAGACTGTGCAGTCGCAAGAGCTTGTTTTCCTTGTGTTTGCTCGTCTTGCTGCGCCATCGCGCGCGTGACGACACCAACAGCAGTCGTTGCTGTCGTCGAGGTGGTGCTGGTCATCGAGGTGGCGCTGGTCATGTTGACCGTGTTGTCAAACTGCAATTATTTCGCGACATACTGTACACTCCGCCATTATGTGCTCCACTGTACATAATTGCTCCATTAAACGTAGGATTTGATAGTGATAAAACAAAGTAGATTATGTAGAGCGCTCTACAATGCAAGCCAGATTGTATGCTACATGATACCTGAACTATGTCACCATTGTCTTGTACGAGTGCGTTCTACTATTCAGCAAATGCCTGTACACTCCTTCTTATTGTACCCAATTGTGCCCAATCAAAACGCTATCGACTCGCAGATCGCAATGCCAGCAACAACATGCACGGCTCGATGCGCTCGCTTCGAGAGGCTGCGCGAGTGCGCAACATCCGCTCGATCCTCTTTCGACTCTCGCCAGCAGCAGCGCAGAGCATGCTTGCGTCTCCAACGACTGCGCAGGTACGCTCGTGCGTGCACCCATCGCTGCTTGCGTCGTCCTTGACAGCTCTGATCATCATCAATCGTCATGCTGTTGATGATCAGGTCGTCCAAGCGCTGCAGACGTACGTGCTGCTGTTGCAGTCGCGATCGCAATGCTGCTGCTCGTGTAGAAGTGACATACTATGCGCTCACCTGTGTCTGGATGCATGCAGCCATGGCTTCCGCGTCGGATGCATTGGCGAACAGCCACACGATGAGGTAGCGCAATGAATGCACGTGCAGCTGTGGGGTGACAATACGCTCGTCTGCATGACACTCACGTATTCACACGCGAATGATCATACTGGCGTTGGTGCCAGACGCTTGTCTACAAGACTGCGGCTTCCACATCGCTCGACTTTGTGCACTTTGGCCCTGTGGTGCGTCCCTGGCAGATCACGACGTCCTTCATACATCCTACCTCGCATCTCCCTCATCCTCACTGTGGATGCAACGCTGCCGCTAGATCGAGGACTCGGTCTACAACCGCGCAGCACAAAGTCTCAACGTGGCACTGCAGCGCACAATGCTCGTCACTGATGCGCTCGCAGAGACAGCGCACACAAGCGCAGCGCTCCACGACATCGTCACCACGCAGCTCGCAGACCACGCCATGTCCAGCACGCAGCCGGATGGCTCGAGCGGCGATGTTGTCCATCAGCTTACAGCGTTTGCACAAAGTTCGCCCTGATCGAATCATCTCCAGACTCCAGGCGCTCATGCGAACAACGTGAGCGAGCTTGTGTGTGCTGGAGAACTGACGCCAAGCTGTTCGCTATGACTGACGCAGATCTACTGGGCGTCGAGCGCTGCCTCGAGCCGACGAGCCGTTGCTTTGGGCCGCACCGCGTGCTCTTCTCGCAGATCTTCTACACGTCGCCGCTCTCGTTCGCGCTCGTGAACCTCAAGCCGATCGTCCCAGGTCCGTCTGAGCTGTCGACTGCTATGAGCGTCATAGCAGCGTCGCTCCGTGACTGTTCATTGTCGCTCGTTCAGACCCGACTGCCTGTGCTGACGACTTCAGCGCCTGTATGGATGACGATGACAACGCGCAGGACACGTGCTGGTCGTTCCAAAGCGCTGTGTGGACCGGTTCGAGTGCCTCGACGCAGACGAAGTGGCGGATCTGTGGACCACTGCGCAGGTGCGTGAGCACTGCTCTCGAGTAGTTTGGATGCCACACACTCAGATGGCGCTTGTGAGGCGAGACAGTGAGCACGATAGCGCACTGACGAGATTGAGTGTGATGTGTCGATCTGTAGTTGGTCGGCAAGACGCTCGAGCATCACTATAGCGCCAATGCGCTCACGTTTGCGATCCAGGTAGTACGCTCAGTCTGTGCGCTTGCTGTCGAGTCTTGCTGCTGCGAGTGAGCTGTACTCGTGAACTGACGTGGCGTGGTGCGCACACAAAGGACGGCACAGCAGCTGGACAGACTGTCAAGCACGTGCACATCCACGTGCTGCCGCGCGTCACCGCGGACTTTGCAAACAACGACGACGTCTACACAGAGGTGCGAGAGCGATAGTATGTGTGATAGAGAGCGAACTTGTGGCATGAAGCTTTTGAGACGGCTGCTTACAGTGCTGAACGATCCATGCTATTCGTGCTCGATGCTCGTGACAGATCGAAGCTCATGAGCGCGGACTTCACGTCGACAATGAACGCCGCAGTGCTCGCTCCGAGCAAGAGATGGCACGCGAAGCCACAACGCTCCGTGCACGGTTTCTCTGCTGACGTTGCTGCGTTTGATGTGTCGACAAGACAGTCGTCAACGCTGTCAACGACACATAACTCACACAGAAGAGTGAACGATAGAGAGAGAGAAAGTCCACGGCAGGTAGATGGCCAACACACACTGTCGATGTGTGTTTCTCTCACGCATGCACTGATTGTGGCGCGAGCGCAAAGGAGAAGCACGTCAAAGACACGACCATAGGTCGAATGAGAGATGCCATGATGCCATCGAATCGTGCTGTAACAGTCTCAAAGACGACCTACCACGAGCCGAGGCAGCGAGGACCTGGAGATGACACGAGCACATCTCAGTCGCGCATGTCTTGAGACTGTGGGTTTGTTGTGCCGACTCGCGTCTCGCTCTCTGTCTCAGTAGCTTTGCTCTTGACACGATCGCGCTTGTTGTCGCCACAGACGGCAGTGCCTTTGACTCGAGAGCCGATGGCATTTGGTGAGGAAGTTGTGCGCACTTTGATTGTGAGTGACAAATATGCGTTTGGGTATTATTTGTGTGAAGACGAAGCGAACCCTTTGTTGCTTCGTTCTGACTACGGCATACAAACACCACGAAAGTAGTCAATTTAGTTTTGAGAATCGCTGGACATTTCGCCTAAAGATAGGTCGCCCAGCCGATCTCTCCCGTTTGCTTTCAAATCTTATGTTTTACTGCATAATTGCATAGTTGCATATTTGCTGCACGCAGGAGAGGCGACATCAGCGAACTTATCAGTTTGCATTAAGTTTGCAACACTGATACGTTCACATTGAAGCGAACAAAGGAGCAGGAGCAGCAGCGCAACGCGCTCAAGCGCAAAGCTGCACGACTGACAGTCAAGGTCGCTGCGGTAAAGATGACGCTAGCGCAACGAAAGAAGACGTACAGTATGTCGAGTCGTGATCCAAAGCGCGCGCTCTCTCTTTGCTCGCTACTTCCATGATGTTGTCCAGATCCTAATCATGATGGCAGCACTCGTGTCTGCGAGTTGCTATGATGACGAACTGGCGAGTGTCTGGAGACACCTGCGCACGAGGTTGCCAACCAAGCCGGTCGTTCACGAGGCGACAGACATTGAGAGAACACTCGCCTGTTGTGGCGCTCGAGGTTGCTTTGCATGCAAGGCTAGAAAGGATGACACGCACGACTCGTTGAGTTCGACGTCCTCGTACTCTCGACTGCAAACACGAGCTCTCAGCACACTCGGCGTACCAAGTCACGCAGCATCTGCACCAGATCCGAGAGACCACCGACGCACGATCAGCAGCTCAAACTCACAAGTCTCTCTCGTGATGCAGTTGTTTGAATGGCGGTAGTGACTGCATGTGTGGTGTGAGATCGCAACTGGTTGGCCGTAGCTCTCTCTCACTAGCTCTCACAAAGCTCTCACAAAGACAAGCCGTCGACGTCGTGAAGCTCAGTAGCGACAGGTCGTCGATCCATTGAGACACTCGAACGATGCAAAGTCTCTTTGTACGCGTTGCCTCGCTGCACATGCACTACATGTACACCATACTACACGCGTCTCCTATCCGAGACGTTTCGATGGTCTGACGGTCGTCGTCGCCTGAATGAACGAGACGCACGACTGCACGATCGCCATCCTCACACATGCACAGCGCATCTTCATCGTCACGTGGCGTCACTCGTGAGCTGCAGTGCCATCGCCGTCTTCAGTCCATGAGACGCTTCTTGTCTGTCTGTCGGTCAGCCAGCTCATGAGCTCGTCCATCCAGCAGTCTCGCATCACACTGCGCGCTTGCGTGCGGCAATGACCTCTTCGACGATCGGGCACTCGGGAAAGTCCGACGGCTCGGAGAAGCCCGGCATCTCGCTCAGCAGCGAGCTCTGCGCGCGTGTGATCGGCTCTTCTTGCGCCGCCCACTCTTGCGCGCGCAGCTCGAGCTCTTCCTCGCTCGGCGGCGCGCCGTGGGTCTGCGCAAACAGTCCGTCCTCGCTCGGCGTGAACTCGGGGAACGTCGACGCCTCGGAGAACGCCTTGGTCGCCATTTCGTCCAAGTTCGGGTCGAGGTGGAAGCGCTCGGCCGCCGCCGAGTCGAACGAGAACGTCTCCGTGCTCGCTCGCGCTTGCATCTCGAGGTCGTGCTTGAGTTGCTCGTAGATCTCCTGGAGCTGCTCTGGCGACGCCATGCCAGCTGTGATGTCGTCGTGGTAGCTGCTGCCTGCGAGCAGGATGTTCTCTGGAAAGTGCGACGGCTCTGTGAACATCGCAGTCGATGGCGTCGCGTGGTGGTGCTTGTGTTCATCTGCAAGCATGTCTGCTGTTGCGACGTAGCGTGCGTGCAGAGGCTGGCGCTGCGTGTAGCGAGCGACTCGAGCAAGTGCGCGTTGGAGCATCTTGAGTCCTTGTTGGTGTTGAAAACGACGAGTAGTGCGTCCAGGAGAAGTCGCTTCGTGCTTCTTGAGCTGCTTGTGCTTGTGTGTCGAGCGTGGTAGATTCGAGAATGAACGACGAGAGAGAGAATGACGAGAGAGAGAGAGAGAGAGAGCTCTCGTACGACAGAGGTCGAGGGTGTGGTCTCGAACGCGCGTCCAACGTCCGTCCGTCGGTTTGAAGTTGCTCGTGTCGTTCATTGGCTCCTTTCGTGTTAAAATGCTGCTTCGTAGGAAGTCGTGATCGCGTATGGACTTTGACTTGACTTGGAGCCTCATGACCTCGAGAGGTCATGACTCGAGAGGTCGTGGACTCGATAGGAAGCGTAGGAACACAGCAGCAGACTCGTGCATTGTCTCGACACGTGCGTCGTCGTGGTCGAGTACGCGTCGCAGCTCCATGATAGTGATGCGAATCAAATGGATGTCTTGGAGCGCTGCTAGTGCGTTTGATGCGCACCTACTACTACTCTCGTACATGCAGGAACAGGACATCACTCTCTCTATGCGGTGTCGTCGCTCAAGATAGGGCGGCGTCGCTTTGTGTTGTGCTTGCGCTTGGTGTGCCGATCTGTCTCGCGGCTGTTGGCACCAACGACGACGACGACACCAACGCACGCGCGCGACGGCTCGAGCAGCGCTACAAGTACGAGCGTCTGCGTCTGCTGCAGCTCGCGCGGAGCGAATCGAATCGATCAAGCGCTCGACTTGACCGGTCACGCAAGCTGCACTACGCTGTGTGTGTGAACGTACTCCGACTACGCCTCTGCTACTCCTGGTGCTGCTGATACGCCTCCAGCTGCGAGTGCGGTGCGACTCGAGACCCGCCACTTGGCAGAGGAGCGATGCCGCAGGCGATCAATGAGCTCGACGTCGACTACGAAGCGCAGGTGCGTGTCGCTCGTAGCTCCATCTAGTTGGTAGCTGGCGCAAAGCCGCTCTATACGAGAGCTAGAGGTCTTGTGCGAGGCACTGACGACCATGCACGTGCACGCGACGGGCAGATCCAGGAGATCAAGCGCTTGGTATCGACGACAAGCGATCCCGATCGCCGCGCATCGCTCGAGGAGCAGCTCCGAGAGCTCGAGATCGCGAGTATCCAAGCCGAGCAGAACGATGCACCAGCGTCGTTTAGCAAAGACCTCAGCAACCAGCGCCGCAAGAGCTTTCGACCGACGAGCGCCAAGCCGCGCATGATGCTAAGTGCACTGTCTGAGGTGCGCGATTGCGCTCGTGTCGAGCGTGCGGCCAAACGAGCGCGTCCTCACGCTCTCTCGCCCGTGTACTGTGTGCATCGCGTAGGACCACGAAGTGCACTTGACGTCAACGTCGTTCCAGAACCTCGACGCGTACCGGCAGGAGAACGGTCCGTCGCTCATCGCAGACGTCATGAGCAGCTCGTTCGACGAGCAGTACCCGCCGTCGAGCGTGCTCACGAACGACCGGTGCACGTTCTGGCTCTCGAGCGGCATGTTCCCGCAGTTCCTGCGCCTCGTGCTGTGCGAGCCGATGCCGATCGCAGTCGTCGAGATCACGTGTCGCCACGTCAAGAAGCTCAAGATCCGGTCCTCGCGCGGCTGTCGAACGAGCCTCTCGCTCGGCCACAGCAACGACTCGAAGACGCCATTGGGACCGACTGCGACCGAGTTTGACGTCCCTGCGAGCGACCGCGGGTCGCAGAGTACGCACTGCATCGCAGTCGCCGGCGCCGGCGACGCCGAAGTGATAGAGATCGTGATCGAGAGCGGCGAGAGCGACTTTGTGTGCGTCTACTTTGTGCGTCTGCGCCTCGCCGATCCGCCGGCAGCGTCCGATGGCGACAGCGACGGCCACGCCAAGACGTAGCACCACACACACACACACACATCCGATAGACGCCTTCTCTGTTGCTATGCATCGCTCTAGCTCTCTCTCTCTCAGTCGCTAACGCCGTCGCTCTCAACACGTCGAGACGCTGTCAGGCGATCTGAAGACAGTACCGGACGCCTCACTCACTTCCACGCCTCGTTGAGCGCCTTGCGGCGCGCGAGGCCGCGCGAGAGCACGGTCGCCGCGACAAAGCCGATGCAGAGCAGAATGAGCATCTCGTAGTTGAAGTCCGTCGGGAGGACGTCAAAGGCGTTCGCCGGCGCGAGACGGACGTAGAAGTGGTCGAGGCCGTGCGCAAACACGAGCGTCGTCGACTCGAGCTCGGCCGAGACCGTCGAGATGGCCTTGATGTTGGCGACCGTCTGGTTGTACGACACCATCGCGTGCGGGCGGTTGTAGACCGACACGAGCGGCGAGTACTGCATCAGGCCCTCGCTGGTTCCATTCGCACAGAGAGACACACGCGGCGTGAGTCGACCGCACATACACAATCAGTCAGTCAGTCCATCGCCACGACGACGTACGTCTGCTCCTCGATCGTCGGCGGCTTCTCGGGCTGGCGCGGGTCAATGAAGTTGCGCGCGAGCTTGAAGATCTGGCCCGTGCCCATGCCCACGAGCACGTACTGCGGCGTGATGCCGCGCGACGTGACCGTCACACCGAGCGACTCGATCTTTGTCGGAAAGATGAAGCTCTTCTGGAGCACAAACGGCGCGCGCGGGTCAAACGACGAGCGCGACTCGCTCCACGACGGCCGCTTCCACGGGTTCAGGTTGTTCGCCCCCACGGCGCCGTCAAAGAGCGAGAGTGACACCATCTCCGTGCGCTTGTCCTTTGCGTTCCAGAACGAGTACACGAGCCAGTTCTCGCTCTACAAGACGCCGCAAGAGAGAGAGAGAGAGAGAGAGGCATTGTCAGTCACAGGACCGAGAGACCGAGGACACGACGGATCGAGCAGCAGCGAGACGCACCTGCACCATGCGCACGGGACCCGTCGCGTGGTGGTGGCGACCGCGGTGGATCACGCGACCGGCGACCGAGTCGAGGAGACTCACGTGGAGCACCGAGACGTCTGCCGCTTCGCCGTCGACGCGCTCGCGCCCGAGCGTCGCGACGCCAAACAGATTCGGGTTGAGGTACTTGAGCAGGAGCGAGTCGTCGCCCGTGATCGTGACTGACGAGTCGATCACCGTGTGCTCTTTCTGGCTCGAGAACGACGCGAGCTCGTGGCCGCGCGGGAGCACGACGGACCAGACCTCCTGCGCGCGGTACGCAGGCGCCGCGCCGTCTGCTGCGTCGTTCTCGACGACAAAGCCGCGCAGGGCGTTCGCAGTCGCGTCGTAGCGGTAGAAGTAGAAGTGGTTGAGCTCCGGGTGCGCAAAGTCCGCAGTCTCTTGCGGGAAGAGCGAGACCGCGAGCGTCGTGGCCGACACGAGCGCAACTGAGCGCCGCACGCTCGCGTCTTCGTCGACGTGGTGCGCGCGCTTCGGGAGCATGACGACCCACGACGCGTCGTCTGCTGGCGCCTGGACCGACTCGATCACGTTGCCGCTGTCGCCGTCGATCCAGAGCAAGTGCGACGAGCGCGAGACCAAGAGGAGCTCCGGGCCAGCGCCGAGCGCCGGGTGGTCCCGCGTCACGTACAGCTTGTACTCGGGGCCGACGTAGACCGACCACACGACCGTTGCGAGCTCAGCGCGGATCGCAAAGAGCTTGCCGCTCTCGGTCAGCGCCACGACGTACTTGGAGAAGCCAAAGAAGTGCGCGTTCGGGCTCTCTCGGCGCCGCCCTTCGCTCCGCTCGCGCTTGCTCTCGAGGAGCGAAGACGAGAACGACAGGATGCTCTGCGCAAACGCCTTCGCGCGCTGCACCTCGAGCGCGAGCTCTTCGCGGAACGACGGGATCTTCGTGAGCGGCGCCTTCTCAATGTCCGTCTCCGCCGGCGTGACCCACTGCACGTTGGCAATGTTCGCGAGCGCCTCTTCGCGCGTCCACAGCACGTTCGACGCGCTCTCGCTCGGCTCTTCGTTCGTGCTGAAGACGAGACCGTCGTCTTTCATCACGAGCAGCGCGCGGCACCGCGGCGCGTCCGAGTCTTTCTGCCGCACCGGACAGCCCACGAACGCGCGCTGGACATCGCCGCCAAACGACGCTGCGTCAAACGCCGAGCTCCACTGCACGCGGCTCTGGTCCGGCACGAGCGAGAACGACGAGACCTGCGAGCCCGAAGCCTGCGGCGCGACGTGGAAGAGCGTGCTGTCTTCCGTGAGTGACTCGACGAGCACGCCGTCGGCTGCGACGCTCGCGACGGCTTCGACCGCGAGCGAGTCGGCGATCTTCACGTACGCGCGCTCGCCAGACGCGAGCGCCACGACGAGCGAGCTCGTGATCGCAGCGTCGACGGCAGCAAAGTCCGATGCGAGGCCGAGCGCAGTGCGCGCAGTCGTCTCGCTCGCGTCCGAGCGCTCGACCGACGCGACTGTGATCGCTGAGGGCGACATGGTGACTGCCACGACTGCGCCAGACGCGTCAGTCTTGCGGAGCACCGAGCCAGCGGCGACTGTCGACGTGGTCACGCGCCCAGTCTTGACGTCTAGCGCGAGCAGCTCCGTGTCTGCGAGCACAAAGAGCGTCGCGCCGTCGGACGCGACTTGCGACGACAGCGACGACGATGCGAGCGCGAACGCACTGCGCCACGGCACGCTGCCGTCTTTCAGGTGCACGAGCGCTGCGCCGTTGGTCGAGAGCACAACGGCGCGGTCGTCGCCGATGGCGTGGAGACTGATGAACGTCCCAGATGCGTGGCCAGCGTACGCGACGCTGTCCCACACGAGCGTGCCGTCCGCTGCGTCCCAGAGCCGCAGGTTCTTGCCAGCGCTGCAACAGTACGAAGTGAGTCTCGTGGTTGTGACTGTACGAGAGCAAGCGAGAGCGCACGCGCAGGACGTACCCAGAGACCGTGACGAGGCCGTAGTTGGTCAGTTGGATCGTGTCGATGCTGTCGCCTGCACGCACCGCAGCCACGCGTCAGTCCTGCGAGGCTCCCTTGTAGCGCAAACGAGAGAGAGCGATCGTATCCTATGGACGCACCTTCGTGCAGCACATGACGCCACTTGATGCCGCCGTTCTTCGAGTCGAGGCGCGCAATGGCACGCGAGCGCGCGTCTGTTGCGACGTACACAGCGCGCGACGTCCCGCGCACGACACTTGCGTGGTTGCGCTTGTCGCCGCCGCCGAACGCAACGGCGCTCACGCGACCGAGGTGCTCAGCTTTCCAGTCCAACAGCCCTGCCTGGTCTTCAAAGATCGCGTGCGTGCGGTCGAGCGTCGCAGCAGCGCATAGCGCGAGCGCCACGAGCGCAGTCGAGCTCTTCATTCGTCTCGTGAGCAGCAAGAGGACGAGGAGGTACCTCCTTGTCGTCGACCTTGCTTGAGTCTCTCTGTCATCAACTACGTGGCCCCCTTTGCATCGCTATGTGGGTCACACCATATTTACGTGTATACACCATATTGATGTGGGACACACGATACTTATCTGGCGTATCATCACCATGAAGCAGCCAGATCATTCATTGGGACGAGCATGGGCACGACCGCCGCCGACCCGCGCTGCGGCAATGACGTCCTCGAGCTCGCTGCAGGTGCGAGCGCGTGCGCTAGCGCTGCAGCAGCACTACCAGAGTCTGCTCGAACCATGGCGCCTGCGTCGCTGCCTACGACGCCGTGGTGGGTCACGTGCACGCGGTGCACTCGTCCACTCGCAACGAGCGAGCAGCTCTACTTTGTGCTCGAGAGCGAGCGCGGCGCGCATCTCGCACTGCGCAAGCACTTGCTCAATGACGTCCAAGCGCGCATGGCGAGCCACACAAGCGCGGACGCAGCGGCTGTGCGGCACAAGAGCTGGCCGCTGTACTCGCACGCGCACGTGTCGCCGCCGATGCGGTTCACAAAGACGCGGACGCTCAGCGCCGGCAAGCGCAAGCGCATTCCGTTCGAGATCCACTGCCCTGGCTGCCAGGTCAAAGTCGCAGGCGAGTGCCAGATCAACGAGCGCCCGGGCGTCGAGTACCTCTTGGACTCGAAGAGCTGCACGTGCGTCGTGGCGTCCGAGTCGCCGAACGACGCGCAGATGCCGCGCAAGTGGGGCCTCGTGCTCAAGAAGCTGCAGCAACTGGCGCTCCTAGTGCTCACAGACTCGGTCGCAGGCGTCGACTTGGACGACCTCGTCCAGCAGCAGCAGCAGGCGTCGACGGATGGTCCCGTACCGCAGCCAGCGTCCAGGCGGCAGCTCGCAACGGACCGGTCGCTCGACGCGCCAGTCGTGCTCCCGACTGAAGCGTCGATCCGCCAGTCGTTCTCGCGCACTTGCAAGCTCAGTGCGCTGCGGACGTACCAACTGGAGCTCGTGCTCTCGGCGCTGCTTGAGAACACGATCGTGTACCTCCCAACCGGTCTGTTTGCCCATCTCATGGCTCTCTCTCTCTCTCTCTCTTGGCTCTCACACCAACGCACTGACGCACTGATACGCTCTCTCGTGACGCGTGTAGGCGCTGGCAAGACGCTCGTAGCCGTGAAAGTGATCGACGAAGTCGTGCAGCTGAACCCGAGTCGCCTCGCGGTGCTCTTTGTCCCAACGGGGCCGCTCGTGACGCAGCAGGCTGCGTACATCCGGCGCGAGACCGACTTGACGGTGTTAGAGCTCTCTGGGCAGCACACGTCTGGTCTTGCGTCGCGCCTCGTGCAGCTCACGACGGACCCAAAGCTCCGCGTGCTCGTCGTGACGCCGCAGTACTTTACAAACCTCGTCTTCCGCCGCACGGTCGCCGTCTCGGACTTCTCGGTCATGGTCTTTGACGAAGCGCACCACGCGACGGGCGACCACCCGTACCGCGCCATTCTGCAGCACGTCGCAGCGATGCCGAGCGCACAGGCGCCGCGGCTCTTAGCGCTCACGGCGTCGCCGTTCGGTGAGTCCCGCATCGTCGCAGTGAGCCAAGCGAACCTCCAGCAGCTCGAAGGCTGTTTCAACGCGCGTGCGAACACACCGACGCTCCACGGCCGCGACTTGGACGCCGCGCTGCAGACCAAGAGCGCCGAGTGGGTCGTCGTGCAGCAGTCGCCGGCCGAAGCCACGGTCCGCGCGCACTTGAAAGCGTACACCGAGGCGCTGCTCGCGCGCATCAAGGCGCTCACGTGCGACGACGACGTGCCGTTCATCGGCGCGAGCTACGACATTGACGACCTCGAGCTCACGCAGCTGTCGTCGCGCCTGCGCGCGCTGCGAGAGCGCGAGGCGCAGCAGAGCAGCGACGAGACCGACCTCGCGCTCGTGCTCCAGCACGTCCAGAAGATCCTGAGCACGTTCTTCGACCTGTCGATCCACGGCGCGACGCACGTCGCAAAGGCGCTGTACCACCACTTCACGAGCCTCGCGTACTCGACGGCGCCAGTCGCGCGGCGCCAGTACGCGCTCATCTACCCGCACTACAAGCAGCACTTGCTCTCAACGGTGGTCGAGCTCCACCGCGACAGCGCTTGGCGCTTGGCGCTCGACGACGTCTCGTCGCGCGTCCAGCTCGTGGCGACGATCGTCCAGCGCACAAACTTCACGCACGAGTCGCGCGCGATCGTGTTTGTGCGGCGACGCAAGACGGCGATCGAGCTCGCAAAGGCGATGGAGAAGCTCGATGCGCTCCGACTGCTCAATCCGACGCGGTTCATCGGACACAACTCGTACGAGGGCATGTCGTGGGAGGACGAGCAAAAGCCGACGCTCGAGCGCTTTCGCCAAGGTCGCATCCGTCTTCTCGTCGCGACGAACGTCTTGGAAGAAGGTCTCGACGTGCCCGAGTGCTCGCTCGTGATCCTCTTTGACGGCATCAAGAGCATCACGAGTCTCATCCAGAGCCGCGGCCGCGCGCGCCGAGCGAACAGCCACTTTGTCGTCTTCTGCTCGCCGGACGCGCTCGCGCAGCAGCGAGAGCTCGTGGACCGCGAGGCGCACTACTTCCAAGTCGCCAAGGCCATGGCCGAGAAGATCGCGTCCAAGGAGACAGTCAAGCGCTTGCTCGAGCGCGTTGCGAGCACTGATAGCAGCAGCAGCAGCAGCAGCAGCAGCGACGAAGAGCTGCAGGTGTCTGAAGCTATCGCTGCGGCCGTCGCGCCAGTGTATCCAGACGCCGGTGAAGGCACGTACAACGTCATCCTCGGCGGCGTCTTTGAGCACGACCGCGCGTTCAGCTCGAGCGCCTTGAGCGACATCGAGGCGCTCGCGACCGTGTGCTGCGTCGACGAGAAGCTCGGTCTCTGCTCGCTCGCGCCGCTCCCGGGCGACTCGGTCATGACGTCGTACTACCGACTGAGCCAGTCGCTGACGTTCGCAACTGCGACCGAGCGCTTCTGGATCAAGTTTGACAACATCGAAGCTGACGCCGCGCTCCTCGCGCTCTACCAGCACGTCGACGAGCGCTTTACGCTCCGCGTCTCGGGTTTCGACCGCGGCTTCTGGTGTCCGACCTCGAGCGCGTTCGTGCCGGTCAAGGCGCTCCTTGAACCGAACGACGACGCTCAGAGCGTCGCGTTCCACGGCGCGCGCGTGCGCGTGCCATTTGCGCGCGACTGGCTCCTCGAGCTCGACCTGCGGCAGCTGAGCGAGAACGTCGTGTGCTTTGACACCGCGTCGTCGCTAGACGAAGTCGCGGTCTACGTCTCGCTCCTCGTGCCGCCGCACTACTACTACAAAATGAGTCGCGCGCACGTCGACTGCCAGTTCCACTCGCACGTCTATCGCCTTCGCCTCCCGTGTGCGTGGTCGTTTGGCGACGAGAGCTGGCAGATGCGCCTCTTCTTCATGAAGCTCGGCGTCGAAGTCCGCGATACGCAAGTGCCAGTGGCGCCAGCGAACGCCGAGTACGTCGACTTCGTGGCGGATGCCGACTACATAGAGAACGCCAACGACACGGAGAACGCCGAATGCACTGCGGACGCTGAAGCGCAGCAAGAGCCTCCACTGCCCGAGACGTTCCCGTTCGACGTCGCGTACGCGCTCCAGTGCTTCCAGTCGCGCGTCGGGTTCTTCACGAACGGCCGCCTCCCACGCGCGTTCTTTGCGCTGCTGGCGCAGCTCGACCGCGACGTCCAAGCCAAGGCGCTCGTGGCGTTCCAGCCGCCGCGTCAAGTGCTCAGCTGTCGCTCGCCACTCGCGTCTTCGGACATCACCGACGCGTTTCAGCAGTTCATCGCAGACGAGTGGGTCGTGCTCAAAGGCCTCGGAGACGCAACACCAGACGACGGCGACGTTGTGTACAAAGTCGTCGTGACGCCGACGCGCATCGTGTTTCGACCGCCGGAGCCCGCGCCTGGGAACCGCGTGTTCCGCCACTTTAGCGCCAAGCACTTCCTCTACGTCTACTTCCGCGACGAGAACATGGACCGACTCGACTACTCGCACCCGGCAGTCGTCGCGCGCATTCGCGACGTCATGGTCGCTGGCATCACGATCAACGGCGTCGAGAGCGGCCCGCGGCACTTTCAGTTCGTCGGGAGCTCGCCGAGTCAGATGCGCAACAGCAGCTGCATCTTCACGACGCTCGATCCGCACGCATTGCGGCACTGGATCGGCGATCTGAGCTCCATTCGCTCGCCCGCCAAGTACCTCAAGCGCATGAGCCAGGCGTTCTCGTCGACCAAACCGACGTTCCGGATCGACCACGACCGCCTCACGAACCCTGTCGACGACATTCGCCGCAACGGCTACGTCTTCACGGACGGATGCGGTGAGATCAGCCGCGTCGGCGCTGCGAAAGTCGCGGAAGCGCTGCAGCTCCGCGTCGTGCCGTCTGTGTTCCAGATCCGCCTCGGCGGCGTGAAAGGCGTCGTCGTGGTCTCGGACGTCCCCGACGCACTCGCAGACAAAGAAACGAGCGTCCTGTTGCGCAAGAGCATGAGCAAGTTTTCGTCGCAGCACAACGTGCTCGAGGTCGTCGCGTGCGCCGGTCGGTCAGTTGCGTTCTTGACGCGCCAGAGCATCCAGATCCTCAACAGCCTCGGCGTCCCAGACGACGTCTTCCTCGCAATGCAGGACGCGTTCTTGGAGGAGCTCAGCTCCATGGTCGCGTCCGACTCGGCGGCGTTCTACACGCTCAAGGGCGTGCTCTCAGCGGACATGAGCTGGTGGATCGAGGTCTTTCTCAAGCAACTCGGCGTGAGCTTGCTCTCGGACGGCTTCCTCGGCTCGCTCATTGACACGGTCTACCGCTACCAGCTCGCCAACACAGTCCTCCGCGCACGCATCCCAGTGCAAAACGGCCGCACGCTCATCGGCGTCGCTGACTTCACGCGCACGCTCGCGTACGGCGAGGTCTTTGTGCAGTACTCGGAGCGCGTGGGCGACTCGGACGAGTACCGACCGGTCGTGCTCGACAATGTCGACGTGCTCGTGCACCGCAGTCCGTGCCACCACCCTGGCGACGTCCGCGTCCTGCGGTGTCGCGCCGACGTGCCACAGCAGCTCCGACACCTGCGTGACTGCATCGTCTTTCCGTGCGACGGCCCGCGGCCGCACCCAGACGAGTGCACGGGCGGCGATCTCGACGGCGACGTGTTCACAGTCATCTGGGACGAGCGCCTCGTGCCTGACCGAGCGCGCGTTCATCCGCCAATGGTGTTCCCAGACACCGGCGTCGAGAAGCACGAGCTCGTGGACGACAGCAGCTTGGTGGCGTTCTACACCAAGTCGATCCAGCGCGACGTCCTCGGCGTGGCGTCGAACGCCCACTTGGCGCTCAGCGACTACGCCAAGGACGGCATCTTTGACAAAGGCGCGCTCGAGCTCGCGCAGATCTGCTCGCGCCAAGTGGACAACGACCAGGCGGACGAGCACCTCGAGCGCGTGCGCGCGCTTGCGCCAAAGATCTACCCGGACTTCATGATGAACAAGGAGAAGGGGTCGTACAAGTCCAAGAAGGTCCTCGGCGTGCTCTACCGCCGCTGCAACGCAGTCATGGCTGCGACGCTCAAGCACATTGGCGATCGCGGCGCGAACGTCGACGAGATGATGCTCGCAGACGGCTACGAGCGGTACCTCGACGCTGCGCGCATCGCCTATCGGCAGTACAAGCAGCGCGTTGGGGCGCTCTTGCTCGCATCTGGCGCGACGTGCGAAGCGGAGCTCGCGCTCGGGATGATCGTCGAGCCCGAGAGTCTGTTCAAAGCCGAGTACTTTCGCTTCGGCGAGCAGTTCAAAGAGACGTTCAGCGCGCTCCAAGTCGCGGCGTGGGGCGAGTTTGCGGCGTTCACCGAGGACCTCGCGCCGTCTGAAGCGCCAAAAGTCGCGTCGGCGTGGTACGTCGCGGCGTACAGCGACGCTCTGGACGCGCGGCGGTGCCTGAGCTTTGCGTGGGTCGTCATCCGCGTCCTCGTCGCGACGGCGTCCGCGCGCATGGCGGACCGACCAAAGAAAGTGTGGACGCTCACGCGCTTGCTCACGCGCGAGACGATCCTCCCCGACCTGCAGATCAGTCTCTTGGGCGAAGTCCAAGTGCGCACGGACGAGCTCCTGTCCGACCTGTTTGACCGCCTCGTGACGCTCAGCTCGCTCCGGTCTGCGCTCGCGCCGCACTTTCGCGCGCAGCCGTTCGACCTCGTGCTCTTTGGCTCGTCGGCGCTCCTAACGTTCGAGAACCAGTCGGACCTGGACGTCGTCGTGCAGTCGCAAGCGAGCGACCTCGGCGCAATCGCGCGGTTCGCTGAGCGGTCGTTCAGTCAAGTGGAGTACCGCCCTGGGATCCGCGTGCCGCTGCTGTCGTTCTCGTACGAGCAGTGGGCGATCGAGATGAGCGAGTCGCGGAGCGGTCCGCTCAAGACGCGGCTCTTCCGGACGTACATGGCCACGTACCCGTTCTTCTGGACGTGCATCTCCTTCCTCGTGCGCTGGGGCAAGTGCGTCGGGCTCATCACGCGACGCTCGGGCGGTGGCCTCAACCTCTTCTCGCCCACGGGCTTCATGTGGCTCTTCCTGCGCTTCTGCATCGCCCGCGGGTTCGTCGAGGAGATCGACTGGCGCACGGTGTCGCTCGACGCGATCCTGCGCGACCACTCGACCGACGCCGAGATCTCGTTCTGGACCGCGCACTTGACTGCGCTCGTGTCTGGCGACGACCGATCGACCGCCACGGCCGCGCGCGTGCTCTTTGCGTTCCTCACGCACTTTGCCGACCTCGCGACGCCCGTGAGCGCGTTCGCGTTCGCCGATCCGTTTGACGAGACGAACGACACGCAGCTGAACGCCGCCGACACGGTGCCGTTCCGCGAAAAGTGCTACGTCGCCGTGCACTTGCTCTTGATCTCGCGCGGCGACATCAAGTGCCTCCTCACGCAGCAGACGGACCAGACGAGCAAGATCACGCTCAGTCGCGCCTTGAGCAAGCGCGTGTCGGCTGCGCGCGACTTCTTTGAGCGCAAGATCCTCTGCGAGTCGCAGGCCTCGAGCGACACGGAGCTCGCGTTCGTGCGCCACCCGAACTCGTTCCGCCCGGACCTGCTCGTGGCTGAGATCAAAGGCGACGGCGAGTCGCTCCAGCGCGTCGAAGAGAAGCTCCAGAAGATCGAGAAAGAGCTCGGAGCTCCGAGCTTGCAGCGCTCTGGCAGACTCTTTCACCGCGAAGGCTCGAGTCTCCTGCTGTTTGAAGGCGCCGTGTCCCAAACCGACGAGATTGGCTTCCAGGAGTACTTTGGGAGCTTCCACACCGCCCATGGCCACGCGCGACTGCACCAGGCCCATCTCGTGTGCTTCATGAACGGCTTGGCGTGGTACGACCACGCGGCGACGTGCTTTAGCGCGCGCTTTGTGCAGCAGATGATCAAGCTCTCGCGCTTTGAGCGCATCCACAGCAGTGCTGCGCTCCCAGCACCGACTGTCAAGGCGTTCATTCGGTTCGGTCACCACTACTTGATCCACTTGCCGCGCTCGTTCCACGACGAGACGATCGCACTCGCGTCGATCAAGACGCTCGAAGAGGAGTTCGAGCGCGGCCGCACGGCGCGCGAGCTGTACGAGTCGGTGCTCGTCGCAAAGCGCGAGGCGCGCGGCTCGGGCGTGATCGATGGCGCCACGGGTGACACCGTCCTTGATAGCGAAGAGCAGGACCGCAACGACAGTGGTGGCGGTGGCAGTGGTGGTGGTGGTGGAGACGGTACCACAGAAGATGACGAGTGCGACAAGGTCGTGCACACACGCGCCAAGCCCGTGGCGCTCGAGCGCGCAGCTGCGGTGGTCGCGAAAGACAAGGGCGTGACGCACTCGTTCTACACAGAAGTCGAGCCAGAGCACCGCTTGCGCATCGCGGCGTTTGCGCTGCGGCAGAAGCGCATGGAGCTCGTGGCCAAGTCCGAGACGTACGGCGCGTCGTTCGTGTTTGACTACATCGAGTACATCGTGAAGCTGACGCCAGAGCTCGCGTTCCGGAAGCTCAAGACGCGTCCGTCGCGCTGGTTCAGTGCGACGCTCAAGATGCGGCAGGAGCTCGACGAAGAGCGCGGAGCGATGGACGCGACGCCAGACGTCCGGTTCTACGTCTCGACGACCGAGTCCGTGCCCGTGACGCATCCGCTCTACACGAAGCTCACGAGTCTGTGCAGCGAGGCGCCGCATGGCCGCGGCGTCCTCGACTTTGTCGACGACACGACGCGCGCAAAGGTGCGACTGAGCGACGCGATGATCGCTGCGGGCGAGAAGAGCGGCGTGATCCCGACCGTGCGCCACGTCGTGGCTGAGACGTACGAGTGCCCAACGACGGGTCTGCAGCTCTCGCTCATGCGCGTGCGCGAGTTCACGACGCCGAGCATCGTCCCGGACGAAGGCTTCCTGAACGTGAAGGAGAAGATCGAAGTCGAGTTCGTCTTGCCGCCGCTCACGGCCGAGCAGCGCCACGACCCGGCGTTCGCGCGCGCGTTCCTCGCCACGGGTGTCGAGTTTGTCGAGTACTTGCGCACGCAGGCGCAGCTCACGCCGACGCTTGTCGATGCGCCTCGACGCGGTTAGCGCATGGACGACGAAGACGTCACGATGTTGGCCGACGCGTTTGCTGAGACTGACGTCATGGCGAACGACCTGAGCGTCGGCGATCGCTGGATCGACGCTCACGTGGATGAGTGAGAACAAGTGGGCGTGTGATGTCGAGTGCCGTCGTCAGTGGCTGGAGAGTGAGCAAAGCGTGCGTAGCAGTCGAGCGAACGAAGGCGAGAAGCCAATTTGAATGGTGCTTGGCGGTCGTACTCTAGTGAGACCTCTGAGAGGCGTAGTCGGAGTACGTTCACACACACAGCGTAGTGCAGCTTGCGTGACCGGTCAAGTCGAGCGCTTGATCGATTCGATTCGCTCCGCGCGAGCTGCAGCAGACGCAGACGCTCGTACTTGTAGCGCTGCTCGAGCCGTCGCGCGCGTGCGTTGGTGTCGTCGTCGTCGTTGGTGCCAACAGCCGCGAGACAGATCGGCACACCAAGCGCAAGCACAACACAAAGCGACGCCGCCCTATCTTGAGCGACGACACCGCATAGAGAGAGTGATGTCCTGTTCCTGCATGTACGAGAGTAGTAGTAGGTGCGCATCAAACGCACTAGCAGCGCTCCAAGACATCCATTTGATTCGCATCACTATCATGGAGCTGCGACGCGTACTCGACCACGACGACGCACGTGTCGAGACAATGCACGAGTCTGCTGCTGTGTTCCTACGCTTCCTATCGAGTCCACGACCTCTCGAGTCATGACCTCTCGAGGTCATGAGGCTCCAAGTCAAGTCAAAGTCCATACGCGATCACGACTTCCTACGAAGCAGCATTTTAACACGAAAGGAGCCAATGAACGACACGAGCAACTTCAAACCGACGGACGGACGTTGGACGCGCGTTCGAGACCACACCCTCGACCTCTGTCGTACGAGAGCTCTCTCTCTCTCTCTCTCTCGTCATTCTCTCTCTCGTCGTTCATTCTCGAATCTACCACGCTCGACACACAAGCACAAGCAGCTCAAGAAGCACGAAGCGACTTCTCTTGGACGCACTACTCGTCGTTTTCAACACCAACAAGGACTCAAGATGCTCCAACGCGCACTTGCTCGAGTCGCTCGCTACACGCAGCGCCAGCCTCTGAACGCACGATACATCACAGCGACACGCGTGCTCCGGAGCGGACAGACCACAGTCGCTGCAGTGCTCCAGGCACATTCAGATGTTGCGACTGTCGACCACTTGATGACAGCGGAGCGCGCCGCTCAGCTCATGGCGGAGATGCACCTCGACGCTCTCCCAGTTGTCAAGAACGACAAGGTGCAGCGCGTCTGCCGTGGAATCGTGAGCGACTGAAGTGCGAACGACGCGAGTTCTGACAGACGCTGCTGTTCTCTGCTTGTGTGGATGTGCGGGTCGCAGATCGTTGGCGTGTTCACAGAGCACGACTACTTTGACAAAGTGCTGAACGCGCGTCACTCGGCTGGCCGGTCGTCGAAAGTGTGCGAAGTCGCAACGATGGGCGCAGAGCTCGTCGTCGCGTACCCAGAGGACACGGTCGAAGGATGTCTCGAAGTCATGACGAAGAAGGTGCGTCACACTGCGAGGTCGCCGGTCAAACGGCATGCAGCGCGACTGACGCCAGCTCCTTGCGTGTGGTGGTGCAGCACTTGAGTGCGATCCCAGTCGTCGAGCACGACGGCCACGTCATGGGCACAGTCTCGATGATGGAGCTCGCGAAAGAGATGCTCGCGACGGATGACAACCAGCACCACCACGCGACGCCATCGACTGCGATGTTCACAGAGCCGTCGCACTTTCCAGAGAACATCCTGCTCGCAGGCAGCAGCTACCACGACGACATCACAGCTGGCATGGCGTCGCCAGAGCAGCTCCAGGAGATCTACGAGCAACTCAAGCACGACCTCGAGATGCAAGCGCGAGCGAGCACGGAGACGTTCTCGTTCGACTCGGCGGCGGCCGAGCGCTTCCACCTCGACCCGAACTTGGACGAAATGGCGACCAAGGCGTTCTCCGAGGCGTCGACGTTCCCCGAGTTCACGCCGAGCGAGGACGGACTGTTTGCGCAGACCCACGGCGCGCCGCCGAGCGAGGAAGAGCTCGAGCTGCGCGCGCAAGAGTGGGCGGCGCAAGAAGAGCCGATCACACGCGCGCAGAGCTCGCTGCTGAGCGAGATGCCGGGCTTCTCCGAGCCGTCGGACTTTCCCGAGTGCCCGATCGTCGAAGAGGTCATTGCCGCACGCAAGCGCGCAGTGTGATGCGAGACTGCTGGATGGACGAGCTCATGAGCTGGCTGACCGACAGACAGACAAGAAGCGTCTCATGGACTGAAGACGGCGATGGCACTGCAGCTCACGAGTGACGCCACGTGACGATGAAGATGCGCTGTGCATGTGTGAGGATGGCGATCGTGCAGTCGTGCGTCTCGTTCATTCAGGCGACGACGACCGTCAGACCATCGAAACGTCTCGGATAGGAGACGCGTGTAGTATGGTGTACATGTAGTGCATGTGCAGCGAGGCAACGCGTACAAAGAGACTTTGCATCGTTCGAGTGTCTCAATGGATCGACGACCTGTCGCTACTGAGCTTCACGACGTCGACGGCTTGTCTTTGTGAGAGCTTTGTGAGAGCTAGTGAGAGAGAGCTACGGCCAACCAGTTGCGATCTCACACCACACATGCAGTCACTACCGCCATTCAAACAACTGCATCACGAGAGAGACTTGTGAGTTTGAGCTGCTGATCGTGCGTCGGTGGTCTCTCGGATCTGGTGCAGATGCTGCGTGACTTGGTACGCCGAGTGTGCTGAGAGCTCGTGTTTGCAGTCGAGAGTACGAGGACGTCGAACTCAACGAGTCGTGCGTGTCATCCTTTCTAGCCTTGCATGCAAAGCAACCTCGAGCGCCACAACAGGCGAGTGTTCTCTCAATGTCTGTCGCCTCGTGAACGACCGGCTTGGTTGGCAACCTCGTGCGCAGGTGTCTCCAGACACTCGCCAGTTCGTCATCATAGCAACTCGCAGACACGAGTGCTGCCATCATGATTAGGATCTGGACAACATCATGGAAGTAGCGAGCAAAGAGAGAGCGCGCGCTTTGGATCACGACTCGACATACTGTACGTCTTCTTTCGTTGCGCTAGCGTCATCTTTACCGCAGCGACCTTGACTGTCAGTCGTGCAGCTTTGCGCTTGAGCGCGTTGCGCTGCTGCTCCTGCTCCTTTGTTCGCTGCGTCTTCGATTTGTCGTAGCAACTACACACCAATGAGCTCGAGCGAGCGGAGGTTGCGGCTCACGCGGTCTGCGAACAGCACCTGGATGAACTGCACAAAGAGTGCAAGTGCTGATGCTTCAGCGAGTCCCGAGATACTGCACATTCGGAGCGCGCGCTGTGAGCATTACTCGTCGTCGACGCTGGCTCTTGTTTGTTGCGCTGAAGCATACGACGGAGCATTCCAAGCAACCCGCCGCCTTCATTGCGCTTCAGCGTTGAGTGCGGCGGCACTCTCTTCATTGCGCACGGCGTCAAGGTGCACAGCGATGCCGACGGCTAAAACAGAAGAGCAGTAGCCGACGCTTGGATCAACTTGAAGTTGTTGATGTACATCACATCAGTGTCTGTGGTACACATAGAAGCGAAAGTGTTTACGACTTTCTTCACTATCGGAGCGTCATTCGTATGTTTGACGTTCGTTTTGAAGAGTTGCAATTGCGAACCTAGTAATCCGTTAGTTTCTGTGAGAGAGAAAGTGGTAATGCGTTGCTAAATGTTCTCACAACAGTAAGCAGTTAGCAACTCATCGCCACTTGATACCATTCGACGTTCGAAACTCACAATCATTGTCCTCACAGCATTCAAACAACAATAAATTGTGGCTACACGTCGAGAGGATATCAACCACACAAAAAACCACTTCGCAATAAAAGTGATACGACAAGAAAATTACACTACCGTAAATGGTTCCATAACCGTACAGCCATATTAAACTGCAAGTTATACATGATCCATGAATAAACATTTTGTACGGTTACGTCGATAGTGTCTTCTATATTTAGTTACGGAATATGTACCTTATCTAATCGCCATATAGATCAATAGACCATGCGGATAAGTGATTTTGGTCGGTGAGACAACTTGCCCACTACCGGTGAACAAGTTGTCTCCCGGAACGAAGTGTCGCTTAAAGGTCTACTTGAATTGGCATATCTGGGTGTTGTATGTCGTGAGCTCTTTTTACAATGTGCTTCAAATCGCGTCTACAGATTTGATATGTAGTGTAGACACTATTCAATTCAACTCGTGCTAAAGTATACAAGGACGTCGTGCCCGTCTTCGATGAGCCAGCCAAGCGGGTCACGAGTCTAGCCAAAATTGTGCAGCGAATTGCAAATATAGCCTGTGTTGTTGAGAAATGCTGACAATTACCACTAATCACCCCATCACGTTCTGGTACACAACGTTCTAGACGCACACATCGCCGCCCTCTTCATGCACGTTTTGGTCGATGAGGATCTTGACGTTGGACTTCGAGGTCACATAGGAGAGCGCGATGTAAAGTTGTCAGTGAGAGAGCACAGCTTGAGGCAAGTACACGCCGAAGTGGTGCACAGACTGCCCTTGAGCTTTGTTAATGGTCATTGTGAATGACACTTGGATTGGGAATTGGCGACAGCGAAGCTGGAACGGGAGCACGTTCTCTCTGGTAACCAAAGAGATGCGTGGGATCGCGACGCGCTGCCTGGCGAAGGCGCCCAACATGATCTCCGCGATGATGCAGTTCCGAACGAGCTGGCAGACAGTCGCGTGCCGTTGCAAAGTCTCTGATCACCGTTGATGTTGTGTAGCAGCATGATCGCAGCGCCAACCTTGAGCTTGAGTTTGTGCGGCAGGTTCCCAGACACAGTGAGCGTGTTTAGGAACTCCACCGGGTAGAGATTGCGCTGGACCTCGTCGCGTTCTTCAAAGCAGTTGAGCGACGTGTACTCGACGGGTTCGCCAGGAAGCAAGTCGATGACAGCGTTGTTGATCGCGTGCACGTCGGCGTTGATCGGCGTGAGAATCGCCCTGACGGAGAAGTAGCCGCGCTCCAAATACCGCTCGCCCACCTCGCCGTAGTTGTGGTCGATCAAGTAGCTCGCTGGGTCTTGTACTTCAAGGACCATTGACTTCGGGACCCTCGAGTGACTTCGGCCATGATCGCTGAATGGGACGTGACGCCTCTCGCCGATGCGCAACAGGAAGCTGCTGAACTCGCGAATGTCCTCGGCGTCTTGAACGGTTAAAGCTGTCTGCACGCGCATGTTCGTCGAGATGCGAAGTGTCTTAAAGTGGGGCCACAAGCGAGAGCTCTTCACGCCCGCTGACATGATCTCACCTGTAGTCGCTCGTAAAACGACGGGAAGAGTCTACCGGAAGTCGCCAGCGAGGAGAACCGTCATGCCGCCGAACGGGAGTTGGTTACTGTGGAGGTCCTTCAGCGTCCGGTCCAATGCCTCATACGCGAACCTGTGCACCATCGGAGCTTCGTCCCAGACGATTAAAGAGCACTGGAAAATGAGCTCGGCCAGCTGCGACTGGGCTCGAATGAAGCACGTGCTTGTGGACGTAAGATCGAGGTTGAACCGCGAATGAGTTGTACGCCCGCCTGGAAAAAGTATCAAGGCAATCCCACTGGACGCTACCTAAAGCGCCACTTTGTCGCCCAGACGAACTGCCGCGAGGATCTTGCTCAACAGGAACGACATGCGGGTCCCACCTGGTCCGTCGAGAATGGACTGCCACTATTCAGCCGTGGGGTCGTTGACTGCAGCCATGATCTCTTCAAACACCGTGCGCTGGTCGTCGTTGAGGTCATGAATACAGTCGACGATGCCCCGGAGCTCAGACGGGGTGTACGAAGTGCCCGCACGAAGCAGCCGGTTCACCGCAGGGGTGCTCTCTTCCAGATGCGCGAACTGGTGCAGCTGCGGGAGGTCTGGGTACTCCGACAGAGACTTGTTGTTGCATAAAAGGTGATGCTCTACGGCCTTCAATGTCTTCAACACGACAACAGGGGCGGAGGCGTATAGGCTTCCCTCTACTGGAAGTCTTCGGACATCGCGCGGACCGACTCGTTCCACAACCGCGCTAGCTCGCTTGGCTCGCAGTAGACAACGATCACCGCAAAGATCAGTCGGAGCTGGGACGGCATACCCGACGCTGTGGCTTCTTGCATGCAGAGATACCACTCTGTGTCGTCCTCCATGTACCCTGCCGCTCGTGCCGCACCCTTGTACGTGTCGTGCTCGACGTCTTCGATGACTCGGAGGTCCTTGAACGACTTTGGCCCGCATCAGTACAAAAGCAGCATGTGCAGGAAGTTGCGCCTGGCGTCTATCGGGTCGCACCACACCATCCGGTCGATCGTCTTGTCACCTCCGCGCTGTGGAGTCTTCCATGTCTTGTTCGTCCACGTGTAGCACAGGGGGAACTCGTGGTACAGGAGGTTCGACGCGGCGGGGTCCGTGGAGCATGTGTCGAAGAACCACGTCAGCGTCGTGTGCTGTGTGCGTTTCACCACAGTCGATACGTTCTCGGTCTCGGTGAAGACGACGTAGTTGGCTTTTTCTTGGTGGACCTGCAGCTGGACGATGGTGTGCGACTTGTCTTGGAGCTCAAACTTGAAGATCTTCCAGCACGCTTCCGGCGTTGACACGTAGCGGCCATTTTGATACTGGGTGATATCGTCGATGTCAACAACAGCAGCGCGCTCGGAACCGGCGACAGGAGGAACGACAGCGGGGGTCGGACCTGGGACTGCAGTAGCGACCAGAACAGACGACGCGGTGGGTGCGACAGGATCAGCGATCGTGGAACCTGGTGTGACCGGAGAAGCGCTGCCTTGTTCAGATGGGGCCAGCGCGGTTACGGTCACGCAGTCGGGCCCTTTGTAGACATACTTGTACAGGTACTTGACGGAGTCGATCGTCGAGCAGATCTCCACGTTGGTGCGGCACGCAAACATGGCGGAGAGGTACGGGTTGTACGGAACAACTCACGTGTTGCCGAGCTCCACACCGCGGCGCGACGCGGCCCGACCGTTGTCCGGGCGCTAGTAAACAGGATACCCGTTGCAGCCGTGCCACGTCTCCGACATAAAGTCCTATCGGATCTGGAAGCTCGGCGCAAGCGAACTTGTCGTAGTCCTCAGGGGGTCTTTGTCGAGACGCCTCGTCTAGCCTGATCAGCATGTGAGCGTGCGGACGCCCACGCTTCTGGAACCCGATGACGTAGACGCGAGCCACAATCTTCCCAAACACACTCTTCTTGACCAAGTCGTCCACGATCTCCTTGAGCTTGAGCTTGACCACGCGAGCAACAATGTCGCGACAATCCGCTGCGACTAGACTGGGAAGAAGTGTTTCTTGGATCTCCAGCAATTCGGGATTGCACGTCACTGTGACGAACAGGTCAGGCTTCCAGAACGCGCGCACAATAGCCGTGGAGTCGTAGCACTGCTTCTGCATGTAGCGCTCGCCGTTGGTGAACGTCGCCGGAAGGACGATGTGCGTCCTCACTCTGTTAAGCCTGTGATCGTCTTGGCCGATCATGTCTTGAACTCCCCGGCACAACCCCGCTCGCAAACTGCTCTGGTTGCTCCTGATGAAGCACATCTTGTGCAGCTCCGACTTGACGTACTCCTCGACGCACCACTGCTGGAAAATCCGGGAGCCGCGATAGATGATGTTGAACCTGGAGTTCTTGACTTGCAGCCTGTAGCCCGAGAATCCCTTGATCGAGACCTTGCAGTTGTTGTAGCGCATCAAGTCCCCTACGTAGCGCAACTCCATCGACCAACCGTGCTCGCCATACACGAACAACAGCGGAAAGTGAAGAGGGCCGTACGCCGGATGCATGTCGTAGAGCGTTCGAAGAGCCCCGTCACACGCGTGAAGAACGATGTCAAAATCCTCCGTGTCGTGGTCATCGATCAAGATCACTGCAACCTCGTTGGTCGTTGGTCGGTTGCCTCGACGCATGTCGGCTCCAGGAATCTCGCGAATCACCAGGCGAACCGCCTCGACCTCTACGTTGCAAGCGAGCTCTCCGGTCGTCAGGAACTGTTTCACGAATGGATTGGAAGTCGCGAGCACGTTCTGGATCACACGGACAGTGTCGCAGTCGAGCATGCTGAAGATGCTGCAGCGCGCGGTCCGTTGGCTCTCCATGTCGCCGTCGAAGATGTACATATGGGCCAGCATTGGATTCCCTGAACCGCTCGGCATGAGAGACCCGATCCGGTGACTGTTAGTGCCGTGGATGCGGAACCTGAACACGCCACTCGTCGCGTTTTCCAACGACTTGTCGATATTGGCACCCATTGAGGTGAACGCGAACACGCCGTTGTACTTGCAGATCGAACGCAGGAACGCTGGCTGCGAATAGAGCGTCTGGATTTCCTCTGGTGGATCGTGCTGCTGAGTCAAGTACACGTTCCCGTCTACGCAGCAGGACCCAGCGTTCTCCTTCTTGGTCTTGATCGCGCCGCAGCGTTCGCAAACCACGTCAAACGCCAAAAGGCAGTGTGGTAAAGTGCGGGTTCAATTTCCTCGCTTTTATCACTTAGGACGGATCGGCCGATGATGTCATCTTCGAAAGCGATGACGTCAGGAGTGACGGTCAGTCGTCATCGAGGACTATGCTAGTGTTTGTATGCAGAGACTTCACCATGTAATTCAGTCCGCTTTTTGCCTTTAGAAAGCAAGTGTCGTCGCTTCCTGCCTCGCCGACGCCGTACGACTTGTCCGTCCGCCTTGCACGGCCACCGCACGCTCGACTCGCTCCAAGCTATCTACCACCGTGTCTGAGAGGAAGAAACGTTAAACCGTCGCGAGACGAAGAGGATCGGCTGATCCTGCGCACCAGCTGATCCTGCGCATCGACAAGCCCGTGGAAGACCCACGGCACTTTGGTTTGGCACCTTCGCTCTATTGGGAGAGCAGTGCCCGCAGCGCGCATCGAACGCCGCGTCTGCACATCTTGTTGTCCAGCCGCTCGCACATCCAGCGAGCGCCCGAAGAGCGACTGCATGGCTGAGGAGACTCGCCTGCACGCTACGACTGCTGCGAGCCTTTCCACCTCGCAGCCAGAGTCCCCATCGCTGAAGCGGATCGAAGTATCTCTGTCAGGCCACGCGCGTCGAAGACGCGCAACCGAGACCTCACTCAAGGACAACACCTCCTACACGCCGGTGACGCGATTCAGACGCGCGAGCGACTGATCGATACACGACGAAGCGCCTGAGCACCCGACCAAGAAGAAATTTGCTTGTGGTTCTACCACAGCAATGTAAAACAGCGCGGGTGCTCAGGCGCTTCGTCGTGTATCGATCAGTCGCTCGCGCGTCTGAATCGCGTCACCGGCGTGTAGGAGGTGTTGTCCTTGAGTGAGGTCTCGGTTGCGCGTCTTCGACGCGCGTGGCCTGACAGAGATACTTCGATCCGCTTCAGCGATGGGGACTCTGGCTGCGAGGTGGAAAGGCTCGCAGCAGTCGTAGCGTGCAGGCGAGTCTCCTCAGCCATGCAGTCGCTCTTCGGGCGCTCGCTGGATGTGCGAGCGGCTGGACAACAAGATGTGCAGACGCGGCGTTCGATGCGCGCTGCGGGCACTGCTCTCCCAATAGAGCGAAGGTGCCAAACCAAAGTGCCGTGGGTCTTCCACGGGCTTGTCGATGCGCAGGATCAGCTGGTGCGCAGGATCAGCCGATCCTCTTCGTCTCGCGACGGTTTAACGTTTCTTCCTCTCAGACACGGTGGTAGATAGCTTGGAGCGAGTCGAGCGTGCGGTGGCCGTGCAAGGCGGACGGACAAGTCGTACGGCGTCGGCGAGGCAGGAAGCGACGACACTTGCTTTCTAAAGGCAAAAAGCGGACTGAATTACATGGTGAAGTCTCTGCATACAAACACTAGCATAGTCCTCGATGACGACTGACCGTCACTCCTGACGTCATCGCTTTCGAAGATGACATCATCGGCCGATCCGTCCTAAGTGATAAAAGCGAGGAAATTGAACCCACACTTTACCCATCGATAAAAGCGAGGAAATTTAACCCATGCTTTACTCATCAACCTCCGGCTTGATCACCTCGCGCGGACAGAACGCTCTCTCTCGCGGGCCAGAAAGCGTCGCACAGCTTTGCACTTGTTAGCAAGGCGGCGCGTTTTCGCGTCGGGGGTTTCGTCAGCCGGCGCAACATAGCGCGCTTCCACCTCCTCGACAGTTGTTGGGTGGCCGCGTTTAGATCACACAAGTCATATGTAAGCCGGAGTTAGAAAACGTTGAGTGTCAATCGATTGAAAGCGTAACCGGTGCCTTCGTTGTCGTTGGTCGCTCTCTCTATTCTTCTAAACTTCGCCTTAATGCGTGGTCTCCCTTCATCTCCGTTTCTTCTACATTGTAAAGGGACTCTCAAACAATACGATGTCTTGGGATTTGCAAATTTCAACTTTCCTTTTTGGAACATTTAACATTCAAATTATGAATTTGGAACAATAGTCGGATGAGGCAAAGTATGCGTTTTTGTATAGTGATGTGTGCATAGCGCTAAATCAGATGCTGCTGGATGTTATCGGATGCGCGAGCGACGTGTTCGATATGACGCAGAAGCTGTGAATAAATGTCCAAAACACGTAGCCTGCGCGCCACGCGAACAAAGGTGGGCAAGGCAGTGGCGAATTGGATGTGGGCGTAAGAGTTCGAGCTGCATATGAGTTTGGAAACGTGCACGTCTTGGTGTGTTTTTAGGCTGTCAGCACAAAAAATACGTTAAAAAATACACTGTTTACGGATCAGCACAATAATACGTCAAAAGAGCGTGTTTATAAATCAGCACAAAAATACGTAATAATGACGTAATATGATGTGAGTGTTTACGACTTGAATTACACCACTGTCACCAGCACGAGGTTAGTCGATAGTGATAAACCTGAGGTAAAACTTTTTAAAATTACAAAAATGAGCCTGGATGACCGACACCACTGTCAAAATATGTATATAGATAGAAGACTAGCCGAGTGCCGCCCGCTACGTGGGCTGAAAACCAATGTGTTGATGGTGTAGTTTGTTAAGTTGGTCACAATGGGCGCCGCAGTACCACCGCAAAACCTCAGCAGCGTGGCACTGCGTCGGTTCGCGCAAGGTGCTGTCGGCTGAAAGCCGGGACAGTCCGGACCAACCTATAACTATTCTCACAATCTGTAGTCGGAAATGTCAAGAATATTTGTCAAGAATTGACTGGCTACATTTACGCATGTCACACAAATCTGATCTATTCTTTCCAAAAGCGTACCATCTCACAGCGTGCTCCCATATAGGGGCAGACACGCGCAAGGACAAAAAGCAAGAATACTTTGAGGTTTAGTATTTAAGTCACAGGTAAACTCAAGATCCAAAAAATGTGACACAGAGCGCATTGAGCACGGAACGTGTAGATGCTGTTGTGCCTTGCGACGGTGTACTTCGTTGTCTCGGACGCCCCGAGCGACGCCAACGCGATATCGTTGTTGTGCGCGCGGATATCCTTCTTGAACTCACTTGAGTCGAACAGAAAACTAAGATCAGGTGGAGGGTCGCGAAATGGCGGCAAGTGGCCCCTTCCTGTGAGGCAGCCCTTGTTCACCGTCTCGCCTTCAAGCTTCCTTGCGTTGCATGTCGGACAAACGTCGGGCTCAATTTTGACAGCGTGTCGCCCGTCTTCGACGTTTGTACCAGTTACCAACTATGTCGCGAGCTAGTTTTGGTACGCAAGTGCCATGTCGTGCTGTCTAGTACGGCTTATGAGCTGAATACGATCGAGGTTGCTCATGCGGTCGTCTCGTCGCTGTGCTAGCTGCTGCCGGTTACGTTCGCGAAACTCCTGTTGTTCCTCGGTGCTCGTCGCTTCACGTTCAACTTGACACGCGCACTGCTGTTGGTGCACACGCTCACGTTCGGCTTCGATCATGTTATTGCGGCGTTCTTGCTCGCGCCGTCGTCGTACTTCGCAGACTCAATTGTGTTGGGACTGGTCCAGTGTGACCTGGGCAGCTGGTCTCGCAGACGTTGCTCTTCGCGTACTCGTTGTTGGTTTTCTTCGCGCAGCTCTTGACGACAATGTTGCTCTCGAATCCGTTGCGCCTCACGAACCCGCTCTTGATCAGCCTCGTTCATGTCTTGACGGCGTTTCTCCTCGCACAGACGTCGCTCTTCGCGCATTCGCTTGAGTTTGAGTTCATACATAGCTACACTGAGTTCTTGTTCGCGAATCCGGTTCTCCTCGCGAACAATCGCTTGCTCGAAGTCGGGTGCCTCCGCTCGACGGGCGCGTTGACGTTCGCGCTCAGCGTCGCGAGTTGCCGCTGCGTCACAATTGCGTGTTGCTTGCTGACGCGGCCGATCTTCATCGCGTTTTGCGGCAATCTTGTCGAGTGGTTGCGCAGGGACCTCTGGTAGACGTTGCTTGACCGAACGCTTGAGGTTGCGCGGGAGGTGCCGCACTCGCCCCCTTCACTTGACGAACTCGGAGATGACGTACAGGTGGTCGGATGCGCGCAAAACGTATATTTCGCTCTTGTGGCGTCTCATCTGGTGGTTCTAGATTCGCTGCAGCAATGTCTTCTTCCGTCTGGTGCGACCGCCCCTTTTTACAACGTGTGCAATATAAGTTTTACCCATTTATTACGCTTCAGAAAGAAATTGTAATAAATAATACATGCGCGTAATCAATACATGTACCTCGTCGGTAACACGGTGCTCGCAGACGAAGAAGCCATTGCAGGTCTTGAACACACTTTTTCATCTGCAAACACCGCCAGATGGAGGGACGGACTGTCCTGGTACTACTGCAAGGAAATCCGCGGGCTGTCACCTTCCCGACTCGAGGTGGTCACAGAAGCACTGGGTGCGTCGTACTCTTGTGATACAATCCGCGGTTTCCTCATGGATACAACAGCTTCATCCCCGCCATTTTCCGTCACTAAAGGTGCAGAGAAAGGTCGACTTCGCCAACGCACATCACCAATGACTCCCACGTACACCACCCCAAGCGACTCATAATCGGTTCCGGACGCAGTTCGACTCAACGTCTGACGTTCCCTTTCAGGAATATCTGTCCTATCACTGTCAGTACTGCCGGATCGCAAAACTGTTCCTTCACGGTGCAAGACTGGCGGCGTGCGTCTGGAGGGTTTGGATCTGGGTGTCTTGTCTGTAAATAACGGGTTAGTAAAGTGCACGACAAAAGTCTTGGAAATTTCTTGTTTCATTTCAAATATTTTTGATTTTCATCGGACAGAGCTGCAATGAAGCTGGATTAATAGCGCAATTAAATACGGTTCGAATGCTATATGTCGATCATCGAAATACACAGTGTAGCCAGCACAATGGCAGAAAATGTCATTTTCGAAATATTTCAACGATGCGAGAATAAATGGAGAGGCGTGGTAAGATTGGTATTGAACGTGAGGACGCTGCGTTTGAAGCTTACGAACTAGTAATAAACGCTCCCTTGCGCTCGAGAACAGCTGCACAGCGCTTGGGCATCGATGCAACCAAGTTGGCAATGACTGAGTGGTCGAGATCGCGCCACGCTTGGGTGATGGCGGACTTGAGCTCTTGCTGCGATGAGAACTGGCGACCGTGCGCGTACACGGTTCTCGTCAGGATGCCCCAGAGGTGCTCGATCGGATTGAGATCCGGGGACATCGCTGGCCAGCTCATCGTCGTCACGTTGCTCGTCTGCAGCCATGCTTGAGTAAGTCGAGCGCGATGACACGGCGCGTTGTCATGCTGAAACACGTGCCCTTCTTCGTGGTGCGCGCGTAAGAACGGCAGCAAGTGCGTGGCAAGCGTCTCTGTGTAGCGTTGCGCGTCTTGGCTGCCCTCAATGAACTTGAGCTCCGACTTGCCGGCTGCAGAGAATGCGCCCCAGACCATGACCGATCCTCCACCGCTGTGACGCTTCACGGCGCATCGCTCTGGCTGCCCCGCGCGATGCCAGTAAAACTGCAAGCCATCCGGCCCATCCATGTTCCACTTCTTCTCGTCGCTAAACACGACACGCGACCACTCACTCGCGCCCCAAGCTGCTCTCTCGCTCGCCCATGCGACTCGTCCTTTTTGGTGCATCTTGGTCATCACCGTCGTCCGCTTCTTCTTCTTCCAAGACACGTCAGGGTGTGCATGGAGGACGCGCTGCACGGTGCGCACCGATGCGTCAACACCGACACTCGCTCGGGCTTGAGAGGCGCTCTCATTTCGCGTCGTGACCGCGCGCACCAGCCGCCGGCCCTCACGCTCAGACACTTTTCGAGGCCTTCCCGTGCGCTGTTTGGTCTTCGAGGCTCTCTCGCCGTTGATGACGCGTGACACAGTCGATACGCTGCGCTGCACACGCGTTGCAATCGCCTGCAGCCTCTCGCCTTGGCCTCGAAGGTCGAGGATAGTTGCGACGTCGCTCGCCGTCATCTCTTGCCACGCCGTCATCGCAAAACAGCTTCGCAGGCACTGGAAATTTGTTCGCTTGGTGTACGCAATGTGTTCTATCTAAATTACGTGTTTTCGAGCTCGTTTGACCACAATTACAATTTTGATACCAATCTTACCACGCCTCTCCATTTATTCTCGCATCGTTGAAATATTTCGAAAATGACATTTTCTGCCATTGTGCTGGCTACACTGTGTATTTCGATGATCGACATATAGCATTCGAACCGTATTTAATTGCGCTATTAATCCAGCTTCATTGCAGCTCTGTCCGATGAAAATCAAAAATATTTGAAATGAAACAAAAAATTTCCAAGACTTTTGTCGTGCACTTTACATAACAGTTAAATTGCACGTTTGGTGAGTAAATTACTGGTTGATTTCAATAAAATACAGTCGTAAAATACTAGTCGGAAATGCAATATTTCAATTGAAAATTAAATAGTTCACATAAAATACTCGCACTATCGATACGTTTCACCCGCAAAAACGCACAAAGTCGGTCAAACTTGATAAATTGCACACCTTCATGGCGCTGGGTCACTGGTGGGTCTTAGTAGGTAGTGTGGGTTATACCCCGGGGGGAACAGCCAAAAAAAGAGAGTCACCAGTAGGAGCGGGGCGCCCTACTGGTCGTGTTGCAAGGAACATTCCTCTGGTGGCAGATCGTGGCTTCCAACCACAAAAACAATTTGCACTCACCCCAAGCAAATGACTGTTTTCACTCTTTACTGCTATATGCGTGCACTCATGCATACAAATGCAAACACAACCTAACATGTCATGGTTGCGCATGTTCACATGCAGCTCACACCCAACAGCGGCAGTCGAGCTCGTCGCTCTTGCCGCTCGCTCGCTTTGAAAACGTGTCGAGCGCTCGCTCGTTTGCAAAACAGTCTTGAGCGAGAGCTGTTATTATTCAAATGCGCGCTCGTCCCGAAACCCCTAACCCCTATTCTCACAATGTGTCATCGGAACTGTCCCAAAAAACGTTGTCTCGAACCAGCACGTTTTCGCAAACAAAAATTGATGGCATCTACACAAAACAAGAGCATTCAATCTGATCGCAAACGAAATGCAGCGCTACGCCGCAAATCGCGCAGACGTACATACGCACGCACTCAGACACGAACTGAAAAACAGGTGGAGTAGGTAAAGGTATAGAGAGGAGGAGCGCCGCCCGTTGCGCCGGCGGTTAGTTTGTTTTTGTTGAAGAAGTTTGCTTTGTGGCAGCTGAAGCTATTGTGTTATTGGTATATGAGTTGGAAATCAATGTCATTCTTTCCTCACGCAGTTGGTTTGTATTTCCTGTTACTTTTTATATTGTTTTATGGAGGTTTGTTGTGTTCTTTGTGTCCCTATACTGAAGGCCAAGATTGTCGACACACCAGTGCTCCGTCATTCAGACCACTCAAAACCGATTGACGTCGTCCTACACGCGAACCTGTGGGCGATCAGCGCGGTGCTCGGACAAGAGCACGATGGTGACATCCTGCCAGTCCGATTCACAGGCAGCACACTCCAAGGCGCGGAAGTGCGGCACCACCAGTCCGAACAAGAGGTGCCTGCACTGCTTCGAGTCCTGTCGTCGTTCTACACGCTCTTGGCAGGTCAGCACCTCGTCGTCTTCACCCGGTACTCGGTACTCAAGAAGCTGCTCAACTCCAGGACTCTGCAAGGGCGGTGTCTCCAATGGGCGACTCTCCTCTCGCCATGGTCGATGGAGATCGCCAAGATCGAGCCCGGCAAAGATGGACTGGCAACGTGCTAGCTGCCAGCATCACGCCACGTGAGCACCTCGACCAGATCGCCAGCAAGCTAGTCACGTTCCGAGCCGGTCGCGACAAGCGTCCGCTGCTGTCGCTGGAGATGATCCCAGCGTGCTTGGCGGATCCTCTCGAAGGATCGAGTCGACTCTGGTAACGCTCAAACACTCCCGAGACGTCCGTCGAGTCTGCGCGCGACAGCGGACGCGCCGCCAGCAGAAATCGCCGCTGGACGCCCAGCTTGGTGCTGTGTCGGTGTAGTCTGTTGCGCGCCAGGAGATCGACTTGCGCGTCACGACTGGATCCGTGGCTCGTTCTGCGGAGGCTCCCAACGAACGCAGACGCTTGGCTCCACCGCTTGTCGGCATCCTCCAGCTTCTTCTACAAGTCCTGACACCGCGCCTGCTCCGACTGAACCTCACGCTGCAGCTCGACGACAAGCTGTTTCAGCTCGAGGTTGACGCGTCCGCGATTATGCAGCTGCCGCTCGAGCTGCTGTATCGCCGCGACATGCTCTTCTTGGTGCGCACGTCATCAAGCTGAGTGCGCAAGTCGGCTTCGCGTCGCTCTGCCACGCGCTGCAGCAGCACTGCGTTTGCCGGCAGAGCCCGCTCGTCCTGAAGTGTGAATCGAAAGCCACGCGCTGTCGATTCGGCGCGAGGTCCATTTCGTCGCAACTGATCTAACGCGTATCCATACGCCAGTACCAGCTGTTCGACTGCGTCTCCGCCAGCGGCAAGTGCCGCTTGCAGCTCCCGAGCGTCAAAGATGACCTGCAAACCATGCTGACGCAATGAAAGCTCGTTGAGTCCTTCGACCGTCGCGAGCACCCGCTCGAGCAACCGCTGATAGCCGAAATGATCGCGGTAGAGCTGAACTCGGCGACCAGCGCATCCGTTCAGTATTGCTCGTCGCAGCCAGTTGCCACGCTGCCAGAACAACGTGCAGCATCGGAGCCGTCCCGAGCGCGTGACGGCAACTCTGTAGTGAGACCACCGCAAGGCGGCACGAAGCGAGTTTGCTCGCACGTCAGCAGCTTGACCTCGCGGTGAATCACGTCGGCAAGCTCGGCACACATCGAAATCTGCTGCAGTAGTGATGCGACGCAATCTTCCCCTACACCAACTGCCTGAAGATTCTGAAGCACTCGGCGCGAGTCCAGCAAGCGTGAGCGCAGAACCGGCTGCAGTCGCGGAAGGCATTTGCTGCACACCCGGTTCACCCAGTGCACCAGCGGTTTGCTGTATGCTCGCGTTGTTCCTCTTGTGATCGTTCGTCGTAGAAGATCGATCACGTGTGGCAGAGAGAGTGCGCCTACAGGAGATGTGCAAGCGGCTGGCTCTCCTACGAATGGCTCTTTGGCTCTCGTTCTTTGCTGAATACGACTTTGTCGTGTTCTACAAGATTGAGAACGCGTAAGTGCCATAGGGTAGACCAGCTTTAGTTTGCGTCGGGTGGTCTGACGACTGAGCAAGGCCGGGCAGGTGTGTCGAGTGAAGTGCAGCGAGTGTCCACCAAGAGTAGTGGTAAAGAGCCCCTATGTGCGAGGGGCTATACATTAGTACCTACACCAGAGTTCGTCTCTCTTTAATATGGTCTGGGTCTCCTGCGTGAGCCGCCAACCTTGCCAGCCAGACGTAAGCACCCGCGCTTCTAAAACCAAAGAACCAAACGGGATCGCAATCTAAGAACTCTAACCAAAAGTGACTTGTTAGAGTCGAGTGAGTGCAGCAATACGGTGCGCGTTCGTGTGAGTGTACTGCCCCGACTCGGCCCCAGATCAAGTGACGCCGATCACCAGCTCTCTGTGTCGTTGCTGAGAAATACCCAACTACACCCCACTTCTTCACACAGCCACATACCGACAGGCGTCTAAGAGTCGAGAAACTGCGCACACTTGCTCGCGCTGTGATAACGCCGGAGCCAGACACAATTTGAGTGAAGTGCGACCACCAAAGCACACAGGTACTATATCACACGAGACCAGAGACCGTGGCTCGAGACAAGAAATTGTGACAAGATTGGGGATAGGCCCATGAGGGCGGAGATCGAGTCGGAGATTCGAGATCGGTGATCGAATTCGCGATCGCAGCGAACATCCTGAGTCGTGACATACAGATCGTCATCCGAGAACGAGTGGCCAACACGCAAGTTCAGACAGTGTCAGATTATGAGGCATAGTAAGATCAAGTGTTTAGCGATAGGCAGTTTAGTATGGTAATTCAGTACGGAAGTCTCCTTGTCTTGTACACGTCCGATCAATTCGATGGTGAATCGTGAGTGACCAACTCCGCAGGGCCGCGCTTTCGCCTTCATGTCCAGCACCCGTGATGCAAAGGTCCGTTTTTAAAAGCTCCAAAGAACAGCTCCGATAAACGAACCTGAGGTCGTCAGATCGGTGTTGGCATTGGCAATTTGTCGACGGCTATAAGGGACCCTCGACGATCAACGGCACGACCACTATTGGAGCAAGGCCAGATTGTCTCGTGCATCCCAGATCAGCAGTCCAACCACATATCGACATTTTGACCCGGCTGCAGATCCACGTGCGCCGATCGGGATCCGCGACCGCCGACCCGATCCTCGCCTCGTCCGTGTGAATAACCAACGCATCGAAATCGCGAGCGCTTCGAGTCGTTAACGCCTCGTAGCGGCTCGTCGCGCGACACAAACCCGTTCTATACACGCTCCACTTTTACCCCGATGAGGTTCCGAGTAAGACAAGGTCGGCAGCTCCCGCACAACTCCATCCACTTTGAGAGCTTCTTGTCTAGTAAGCGCGACAGTCGGCGGCTTCGCGCACAACTCAATCCACTTTGATCGCTTCTCGTCTAGTCAGCGCGACGCATGCGCGGCGGGTTCTTCGTCGATGCATTTACTGAGTGGATCTAGGTTCGCTCGATGGCTCTTCAGCAGCTCTTTCATACTTGATGCAGCGAGAGAGCGTCGCAGATCGAATCCAGTCCACACCCGCTCGCCGAGCTCACGTAGAGTGAGCTTGTCTCTGCTGTTGTAGTGCTTGTACACCTTGCGCGGCTGCTCACAGCCAGGTAAACGCGCGACAGCGACTTCATTCGCTATGTCGACATGCCAACCTCTAGTATCCGTTTTGATCGAGTAAGAAAGAAATTCAAATTAACAACTGGTTTCGCTTGTCAAGGAAAGCCTGTAGTGTCTGCGGGTCCGGAGGCAGCTGATCTTGGGCACTGACATTGAAGCCTAGTGTATCATACTGAATCTATTGCTCAGATCCAGTGCGCACCACCGAATGGCGTATTTAGTGTCCTACAACGCATAATCGACCTGTCGAAATATGCATGCTCAAACACATATCAACGCATGTCGGTAGTCCTGGCAGTCCGTAGATAGTCTATTGTCCTGCGAGGCGTCAAGATCTAGTTCTGGACACCGTCGACAATGTCAACAGGTTTATGCAACAGCGAAGAACCTGAACAAGCGATCTTCTATTACGATAGAATCCAACAGACACTGAGGTTTCGATGGCCGTGTAAACACGCAGAAGCTGCAGCCATTGCTAAATCAAGTGGTGGAGGGTGCATTCGTATCACAAGTCGCTTTCATTTTGCGCGACTCTCAAGTCGAGCAACACCTACATGTATACCCCTAACTATTCTGGCTTTTTGTAAGGCCATGCGTGCGTGCGTGTGTTCGTCCAAGGGACAGCTAGAATGTGTCACGCTTTTTAGGGCAAGAGGGATTTTTTGACTGGCCTATTGATGGGTGAGTATCGAGACATGAAATCACTTTTGGAATCATCTACACTTGAAATAATATTAGGGCTGTCCCGAACAGTACCGGCTTTCAGCCGACAGCACCTCGCGCGGACTGAAGCAGTGCCATGCTGCTCAGAGCTTGCCACCGCATCAAACGGAGGTCGGCAGCACCGCTCTGCATGGTGTGACTGAGGTTGTGCGCGGTGGCGACGAGGCCCAAACAGCGATATACATTGAGCAAAACGACTCCATCAACGAATCGTTTTTCCGCCCACTGTGCTGCGCGGGCGGCGCTCAGCTAGTGCATGATGTATACTGCCAGTTAAGACCGTCACCGTCGCACTTTATACGTTTAGACCGTCACTGAAACGTTGTATTAATTAAGAGAGTCGAGGTAACATTGTGTTAATTAAGAGAGAGTCACCGTCAAACTGTACAAATTAAGACCAACAATGTCGCACTGTATACGTAAAGACGAACACTGTCACGTTGTATCAGTTCAGACGGTCAACGTCAGGCTGTATAAGTTAAGAGAGTCTATCACACTCGGAGGTGTCAAGGTCAAACTCTCGTCATTCTCGACATTGTCGAAAATAGCAACACTCTCTCCAAGAAGCGTACACCCGTATCACAAGTCGCATTCATTTTGTGAAACTCAAACGAAGACGAGCAGTACCTGCGTAATGCATTCTTTCTGTTGAAGCGCGTTAGTGACTGTTTGACTTTCCAATGCAAGCAACGACGAAGACGGTTATCGACTTTGCGTTACACAGAAGCAGAAGGCTTGAGGCGTGGTTGGCGGAGGCACTTGGGTGGTTGGGTGCAAAATGCAAAGTGATTGATTCATCGAGGTCCTTAGTTCGCATGCACACCTTCCTCTGTGCTAGCTACGTCTAAGCCTGCTGTGCAGTCGCTCCACTAGATACTTGTGCAATGTATCCAGTGTGGCGTAAACACGCATCCATGAGTGTAGGTCGTCACCCACAGCCATGTCCTACCTGCGTAAACACTCACCCACGCCATGGCGCAATCATGTCGGAATGATTGCCCTTGTGCGAGTGATGGTCACACCAGTCGAGGTCGTGACGCTGACTCGTCACGCGCTGGCAGTCGCTCGGCGAGGCGTCTTGAACCCACTGTCGAGAGCGTCGATAGAGCCAACACTCCCACTCGACTCGCCAGCGACGATGATGCCGAGCTTGGTCCGAAGAGCGTCGAACTGCGGTGCTGCGATCGCCTTCGTCATGATGTCCGCGAGCATGTCTTGTGTCGGACAGTACTGCAGCGCGACTTGACCGTCTTCGACCTTCTCGCGCACGAAGTGGTAGCGGATGTCGATGTGCTTGGTGCGCTTGTGGAACTCGGGGTTCTTGGCCAACGCGATCGAGCCTTGGTTGTCTTCGAGCACCAGGATCGAGTCGCCGTCGCTGAGTTCGCCGAGTTCACGCACAAACGCCTTGAGCCACACCGCCTCTTGAGTCGCCTCGGACAGTGCCATGTACTCTGCCTCGGTCGACGAGAGCGCCACGGATCGCTGCTTCTTGCTTCGCCAGCTCACGCAGCCGCCGTTGAGCATGAACACGTAGCCGCTTGTGCTGCGGCGCGAGTCGTGGTCGCCCGCCCAGTCAGCATCCGAGTAGCCGTGAAGTGCACGATTGTCAAACTTGTCGTCGCACTTGCCAAACACTAGACCGAGCGTCGGAGTCGCTTGCAGGTACCGGAACACGCGCTTGAGAGCCTGCCAGTGTGTCGGACACGGGTCGGCAGCAAACTGGCTGAGCACTCCCACTGCAGCTGCGAGGTCCGGTCGAGTCGCCACCATGAGGTACATCAGGCATCCGACCGCGCTGCGGTACAGCACGCCGTGCATGGTCTCGTCGTGCTTGCACCCGCCGTCGCACATGGCCTTGGTCAGCTTGAGTCCCGGGTCTTGCGGCGTCTTCACGGGCTTGCAGTCTTGCATGCCGAACTTGGCCAAGATCGAGTGCAGGAACTTGGTTTGGCGCACGGACACAGTGCCCAGATCAAAGTCGCGCGCGATCTCCATGCCGAGGCAAAACTTGAGCTCGCCGAGGTCGGACATCTCAAACCGGTTGCTGAGTGCTGACTTGATCTTCGCCATCAGTGCGTCGCTGCTGCACGCAATGATGAGGTCGTCGACGTAGAGGACAATGAACGCCATCTTGTCTTCGCCGTTGCCGCACTCGCGCATCACGTACACGCAGTGGTCGGACTCACACTTGCCAAAGCCGAGACCGATCATGAACGTGTCGATGGTCTGGTTCCACATCCGCGGCGCTTGCTTGAGCCCGTAGAGCGACTTCTTCAGCTTGCACACGTAGTCGACCGGACACGCTGCTTCGACGTATCCATCCGGCTGCTTCATGTAGATGTCTTCGTCGAGTTCGCCGTTCAAGAACGCGGTCTTGACGTCCATCTGGTGCAGCATGAGATCGTACTTGGCCGCGAGTGCGAGCACCACTCGGATCGACGTGAACTTCGCAACTGGCGCGAACGTCTCGTCGTAGTCGATGCCGAACTTCTGCGCAAAGCCCTTCGCGACGAGCCGAGCCTTGTGTCGCTCGACTTCACCGTGCTCGTTCTCCTTGACCTTGAACACCCACTTGCAGCCGATTGCCTTGCGTCCCTTCGGCAGCGGCACAACGTCCCACGTGTCGTTCTTGATCAGCGACTGGAACTCCGAGTCGCACGCTTCCTTCCACTTGCTCGCGTCGCTGGATTCCATCGCCGACTCAAACGTTGTCGGCACTTCTCCCACTGAAGCCACAACGTGAGCAGCGTGGAGCGCCGAAAGATCGTCGAGCGAGGTCGGTCGAGTCGTCGAGTTGGCCGTCGCGTTCGTCGATGCGCCGCTCATTCGACCGACTCCCACTGTCGCCGAGCCGCTCGATCTCTTCGGGCGCGGTGTTTCCGTCACGTTCTCAAGCGACTGCGAACGAACGTGACGCTTCGCACCGCTGATGTACTCCGGGCTGCTAGGCGGCTGTGGCTGCGCAGGTTGATCACCACTGCCAGGCACACCGTCTTGAGCACCCTGCTCCATGTCCGCGTCGCCGACGCCGGACTCGTACTCTTCGTACTCTTCGTACTCTTCATCGGTGTCGTTGTCGATGAAGTCGATCTCTGCCCCTTGAGCACCGAGTCGACGACCGTCGTCGAACTCGTCTTCCATGAACTTGGCGTCGCGACTCACAAACACTCGACCGGTCTCGATGTCTTCGAACCGATATGCTTTCTCGTGCTCCGAGTAGCCGATGAACCGACAGCGAATCGCACGAGCGTCGAGCTTCAGTCGCTTCGGACTTGGTACGTGCACGAACGCGTGGCAGCCGAATGTCTTGAGATTCGCGAGCAGCGGAGCCTTGCCGTTCCACACCTCGTACGGCGACATGTTGTCGATGTTCGAGCGACTTGGGCAACGGTTCCGCAAGAACGCCGCGGTCATCACGGCTTCGCCCCAGTACGGCTTGGACATCTTGGCGTGCTCGAGCATGCAGCGCGCGCACTCCACGAGTGTGCGGTTCATGCGCTCCGCCACACCGTTGAGCTGCGGCGTGTACGGCGGCGTGAACTGCTGCACGATGCCGCGATCGGCGCAGATCTTGGCCATCTTCGCCGACTTGTACTCGCCGCCGTTGTCGCAACGCAGTGTCTTGATACGTCGGCCGGTCTGGGTCTCGGCCCACTTGACAAACTGCGCGAACTTCTCGACGACCTCCGACTTGTGCTCCATCAGGAACACAACGCAGTAGCGAGACTTGTCGTCGATGAACGTCGCGAAGTATCTCTTGCCGCCGAATGTCGAAGTCTGCATCGGGCCGCACACATCGCTGTGCACCACGTCGAGGAGACCAACTGCGCGCGCAGAAGTCGAGTCTTGGAACGAAGCGCGCGTCTGCTTGCCGACCGCGCACCCGTCGCACAGCTCCCACTTGCCCGCTGCCGCGATGTCGATGCCGGTGCCGAGCTTGTTCTTCACGATCATGTCGAGTCCAGCATGGCCGATGTGGCCGAGTCGAAGGTGCCACAAGTACGACTTCGACATCGAGCTCGGTTCACTCGTAGCAAGTGCGTGCGCGTTCGCACGACTGTTGCCGCCATTGACTGGAGTCATGCTGAGCTTGAACAGACCCTTGCCGAAGCTCTTGCCGATGGTCCACTTGGACCCCTTCAGCGTCGCAACGCACTTGTTGCTGTCGAACGTGATCGGGCCGACGTCCTTCGCAAACCGTGCCACCGAGAAGAGGTTGCGACTCAGTCCCGGCACGAACCACACGTTCGTGAGCACGCCCTTGCGAGGTCCTTGCGCAGTCTGCATGACCATCTCGACGTCGCCGCACCCGATTGCTTCGACCGTGCCGTCGTCCGCGAGGTGCACCTTCACAGGCTTGATCGCACGATACTTGGTAAAGCACGACTTGGAGTGCGTCATGTGCTGAGTCGCTCCCGAGTCGATCAGCCACACACCACTCGCATCTTGAGCCGCGCTTGCACTTGAGCCGACAGCACCATCTTGAGCTTGAGCCATGAACAGATAGTCGCTGTCGCTGTCGATCACACGCGTGTCGTCGCGCGCAAGGTGCGCTTGCACGTGGCGCCGACGATCACCGTTGATGTTGTTCTCTTGGTTCCGCAATGGGCACTCCGCGATCCAGTGGCCGTGCTTGCCGCAGTGGCGGCACGCGCCAGTCTTCTTCGCCGGACGTCCCTTGCGCATAGTGTTTGACACGAACGCTTGCTCGGACGCAGCACCTTCGCCGTGCTGCTCCTTGCGCTTCATGTCCTCGTGCATCAGCCGAGCCGTCACGAGCTCCCACGTCAGCGTGTCGGCACGCGACTCCAACGCCGTGATGAGGAACTGGTACGACTCGTTCAAACTGCCGAGCAGCGTGATCACGAGGTCGTCTTCACTGACCGGAGCGCCGACTGCTTCGAGCTGCTCCGCCAGTGTCTTGAGCTTGTTGATATGCTGTTGCACATCATCGCCGTCCTCCATCATCGTCGCGAAGAAGCGACGACGCATGAAGAGCTTGTTGGCAAGCGTCTTCCTCTCGAAGTGCGCTTCCAGTCTTGACCATGCATCATGCGCACCCGAAGCCGAGCGAACCAACGGGAGCTGCGAGTCTTCCATCGCGAGGCACACCATCGCGAACGCCTTGCGCGACTTCCGCTGGTACGTCGCTTGATCTTCGTCGCTCACGCACTGCTCGATCTTGATCTCGCCGGACGTGACTTCCCACAGCTCGCGCTCTTCCAGCACCATCTGCATCTTGAACTTCCACACGTGAAAGTTGGTTCCGTCGAACTTGTTGATGCGGGCGGTCGTGGTCGAGGACTCCATGCTGGTGGCGAAGGCTGATGGCGCAGAGTCGAACGGGCTTGGGCTCATAACCTGAAGGCTTGAAGGCTTGAGGCGTGGTTGGCGGAGGCACTTGGGTGGTTGGATGCAAAATGCAAAGTGATTGATTCATCGAGGTCCTTAGTTCGCATGCACACCTCCCTCTGTGCTAGCTACGTCTAAGCCTGCTATGCAGTCGCTCCACTAGATACTTGTGCAATGTATCCAGTGTGGCGTAAACACGCATCCATGAGTGTAGGTCGTCACCCACAGCCATGTCCTACCTGCGTAAACACTCACCCACGCCATGGCGCAATCATGTCGGAATGATTGCCCTTGTGCGAGTGATGGTCACACCAGTCGAGGTCGTGACGCTGACTCGTCACGCGCTGGCAGTCGCTCGGCGAGGCGTCTTGAACCCACTGTCGAGAGCGTCGATAGAGCCAACACTCCCACTCGACTCGCCAGCGACGATGATGCCGAGCTTGGTCCGAAGAGCGTCGAACTGCGGTGCTGCGATCGCCTTCGTCATGATGTCCGCGAGCATGTCTTGTGTCGGACAGTACTGCAGCGCGACTTGACCGTCTTCGACCTTCTCGCGCACGAAGTGGTAGCGGATGTCGATGTGCTTGGTGCGCTTGTGGAACTCGGGGTTCTTGGCCAACGCGATCGAGCCTTGGTTGTCTTCGAGCACCAGGATCGAGTCGCCGTCGCTGAGTTCGCCGAGTTCACGCACAAACGCCTTGAGCCACACCGCCTCTTGAGTCGCCTCGGACAGTGCCATGTACTCTGCCTCGGTCGACGAGAGCGCCACGGATCGCTGCTTCTTGCTTCGCCAGCTCACGCAGCCGCCGTTGAGCATGAACACGTAGCCGCTTGTGCTGCGGCGCGAGTCGTGGTCGCCCGCCCAGTCAGCATCCGAGTAGCCGTGAAGTGCACGATTGTCAAACTTGTCGTCGCACTTGCCAAACACTAGACCGAGCGTCGGAGTCGCTTGCAGGTACCGGAACACGCGCTTGAGAGCCTGCCAGTGTGTCGGACACGGGTCGGCAGCAAACTGGCTGAGCACTCCCACTGCAGCTGCGAGGTCCGGTCGAGTCGCCACCATGAGGTACATCAGGCATCCGACCGCGCTGCGGTACGGCACGCCGTGCATGGTCTCGTCGTGCTTGCACCCGCCGTCGCACATGGCCTTGGTCAGCTTGAGTCCCGGGTCTTGCGGCGTCTTCACGGGCTTGCAGTCTTGCATGCCGAACTTGGCCAAGATCGAGTGCAGGAACTTGGTTTGGCGCACGGACACAGTGCCCAGATCAAAGTCGCGCGCGATCTCCATGCCGAGGCAAAACTTGAGCTCGCCGAGGTCGGACATCTCAAACCGGTTGCTGAGTGCTGACTTGATCTTCGCCATCAGTGCGTCGCTGCTGCACGCAATGATGAGGTCGTCGACGTAGAGGACAATGAACGCCATCTTGTCTTCGCCGTTGCCGCACTCGCGCATCACGTACACGCAGTGGTCGGACTCACACTTGCCAAAGCCGAGACCGATCATGAACGTGTCGATGGTCTGGTTCCACATCCGCGGCGCTTGCTTGAGCCCGTAGAGCGACTTCTTCAGCTTGCACACGTAGTCGACCGGACACGCTGCTTCGACGTATCCATCCGGCTGCTTCATGTAGATGTCTTCGTCGAGTTCGCCGTTCAAGAACGCGGTCTTGACGTCCATCTGGTGCAGCATGAGATCGTACTTGGCCGCGAGTGCGAGCACCACTCGGATCGACGTGAACTTCGCAACTGGCGCGAACGTCTCGTCGTAGTCGATGCCGAACTTCTGCGCAAAGCCCTTCGCGACGAGCCGAGCCTTGTGTCGCTCGACTTCACCGTGCTCGTTCTCCTTGACCTTGAACACCCACTTGCAGCCGATTGCCTTGCGTCCCTTCGGCAGCGGCACAACGTCCCACGTGTCGTTCTTGATCAGCGATGGAACTCCGAGTCGCACGCTTCCTTCCACTTGCTCGCGTCGCTGGATTCCATCGCCGACTCAAACGTTGTCGGCACTTCTCCCACTGAAGCCACGACGTGAGCAGCGTGGAGCGCCGAAAGATCGTCGAGCGAGGTCGGTCGAGTCGTCGAGTTGGCCGTCGCGTTCGTCGATGCGCCGCTCATTCGACCGACTCCCACTGTCGCCGAGCCGCTCGATCTCTTCGGGCGCGGTGTTTCCGTCACGTTCTCAAGCGACTGCGAACGAACGTGACGGTTCGCACCGCTGCTGTACTCCGGGCTGCTAGGCGGCTGTGGCTGCGCAGGTTGATCACCACTGCCAGGCACACCGTCTTCAGCACCCTGCTCCATGTCCGCGTCGCCGACGCCGGACTCGTACTCTTCGTACTCTTCGTACTCTTCATCGGTGTCGTTGTCGATGAAGTCGATCTCTGCCCCTTGAGCACCGAGTCGACGACCGTCGTCGAACTCGTCTTCCATGAACTTGGCGTCGCGACTCACAAACACTCGACCGGTCTCGATGTCTTCGAACCGATATGCTTTCTCGTGCTCCGAGTAGCCGATGAACCGACAGCGAATCGCACGAGCGTCGAGCTTCAGTCGCTTCGGACTTGGTACGTGCACGAACGCGTGGCAGCCGAATGTCTTGAGATTCGCGAGCAGCGGAGCCTTGCCGTTCCACACCTCGTACGGCGACATGTTGTCGATGTTCGAGCGACTTGGGCAACGGTTCCGCAAGAACGCCGCGGTCATCACGGCTTCGCCCCAGTACGGCTTGGACATCTTGGCGTGCTCGAGCATGCAGCGCGCGCACTCCACGAGTGTGCGGTTCATGCGCTCCGCCACACCGTTGAGCTGCGGCGTGTACGGCGGCGTGAACTGCTGCACGATGCCGCGATCGGCGCAGATCTTGGCCATCTTCGCCGACTTGTACTCGCCGCCGTTGTCGCAACGCAGTGTCTTGATACGTCGGCCGGTCTGGGTCTCGGCCCACTTGACAAACTGCGCGAACTTCTCGACGACCTCCGACTTGTGCTCCATCAGGAACACAACGCAGTAGCGAGACTTGTCGTCGATGAACGTCGCGAAGTATCTCTTGCCGCCGAATGTCGAAGTCTGCATCGGGCCGCACACATCGCTGTGCACCACGTCGAGGAGACCAACTGCGCGCGCAGAAGTCGAGTCTTGGAACGAAGCGCGCGTCTGCTTGCCGACCGCGCACCCGTCGCACAGCTCCCACTTGCCCGCTGCCGCGATGTCGATGCCGGTGCCGAGCTTGTTCTTCACGATCATGTCGAGTCCAGCATGGCCGATGTGGCCGAGTCGAAGGTGCCACAAGTACGACTTCGACATCGAGCTCGGTTCACTCGTAGCAAGTGCGTGCGCGTTCGCACGACTGTTGCCGCCATTGACTGGAGTCATGCTGAGCTTGAACAGACCCTTGCCGAAGCTCTTGCCGATGGTCCACTTGGACCCCTTCAGCGTCGCAACGCACTTGTTGCTGTCGAACGTGATCGGGCCGACGTCCTTCGCAAACCGTGCCACCGAGAAGAGGTTGCGACTCAGTCCCGGTACGAACCACACGTTCGTGAGCACGCCCTTGCGAGGTCCTTGCGCAGTCTGCATGACCATCTCGACGTCGCCGCACCCGATTGCTTCGACCGTGCCGTCGTCCGCGAGGTGCACCTTCACAGGCTTGATCGCACGATACTTGGTAAAGCACGACTTGGAGTGCGTCATGTGCTGAGTCGCTCCCGAGTCGATCAGCCACACACCACTCGCATCTTGAGCCGCGCTTGCACTTGAGCCGACAGCACCATCTTGAGCTTGAGCCATGAACAGATAGTCGCTGTCGCTGTCGATCACACGCGTGTCGTCGCGCGCAAGGTGCGCTTGCACGTGGCACCGACGATCACCGTTGATGTTGTTCTCTTGGTTCCGCAATGGGCACTCCGCGATCCAGTGGCCGTGCTTGCCGCAGTGGCGGCACGCGCCAGTCTTCTTCGCCGGACGTCCCTTGCGCATAGCGTTCGCCACGAACGCTTGCTCGGACGCAGCACCTTCGCCGTGCTGCTCCTTGCGCTTCATGTCCTCGTGCATCAGCCGAGCCGTCACGAGCTCCCACGTCAGCGTGTCGGCACGCGACTCCAACGCCGTGATGAGGAACTGGTACGACTCGTTCAAACTGCCGAGCAGCGTGATCACGAGGTCGTCTTCACTGACCGGAGCGCCGACTGCTTCGAGCTGCTCCGCCAGTGTCTTGAGCTTGTTGATATGCTGTTGCACATCATCGCCGTCCTCCATCATCGTCGCGAAGAAGCGACGACGCATGAAGAGCTTGTTGGCAAGCGTCTTCCTCTCGAAGTGCGCTTCCAGTCTTGACCATGCATCATGCGCACCCGAAGCCGAGCGAACCAACGGGAGCTGCGAGTCTTCCATCGCGAGGCACACCATCGCGAACGCCTTGCGCGACTTCCGCTGGTACATCGCTTGATCTTCGTCGCTCACGCACTGCTCGATCTTGATCTCGCCGGACGTGACTTCCCACAGCTCGCGCTCTTCCAGCACCATCTGCATCTTGAACTTCCACACGTGAAAGTTGGTTCCATCGAACTTGTTGATGCGGGCGGTCGTGGTCGAGGACTCCATGCTGGTGGCGAAGGCTGATGGCGCAGAGTCGAACGGGCTTGGGCTCATAACCTGAAGGCTTGAGGCGTGGTTGGCGAAGGCACTTGGGTGGTTGGATGCAAAATGCAAAGTGATTGATTGATCGAGGTCCTTAGTTCGCATGCACACCTCCCTCTGTGCTAGCTACGTCTAAGCCTGCTGTGTTGGCTCTATCAACGCTCTCGACAGTGGGTTCAAGACGCCTCGCCGAGCGACAGCCAGCGCGTGACGAGTCAGCGTCACGACCTCGACTGGTGTGACCATCACTCGCACAAGGGCAATCATTCCGACATGATTGCGCCATGGCGTGGGTGAGTGTTTACGCAGGTAGGACATGGCTGTGGGTGACGACCTACACTCATGGATGCGTGTTTACGCCACACTGGATACATTGCACAAGTATCTAGTGGAGCGACTGCACAGCAGGCTTAGACGTAGCTAGCACAGAGGGAGGTGTGCATGCGAACTAAGGACCTCGATGAATCAATCACTTTGCATTTTGCATCCAACCACCCAAGTGCCTCCGCCAACCACGCCTCAAGCCTTCAAGCCTTCAGGTTATGAGCCCAAGCCCGTTCGACTCTGCGCCATCAGCCTTCGCCACCAGCATGGAGTCCTCGACCACGACCGCCCGCATCAACAAGTTCGACGGAACCAACTTTCACGTGTGGAAGTTCAAGATGCAGATGGTGCTGGAAGAGCGCGAGCTGTGGGAAGTCACGTCCGGCGAGATCAAGATCGAGCAGTGCGTGAGCGACGAAGATCAAGCGATGTACCAGCGGAAGTCGCGCAAGGCGTTCGCGATGGTGTGCCTCGCGATGGAAGACTCGCAGCTCCCGTTGGTTCGCTCGGCTTCGGGTGCGCATGATGCATGGTCAAGACTGGAAGCGCACTTCGAGAGGAAGACGCTTGCCAACAAGCTCTTCATGCGTCGTCGCTTCTTCGCGACGATGATGGAGGACGGCGATGATGTGCAACAGCATATCAACAAGCTCAAGACACTGGCGGAGCAGCTCGAAGCAGTCGGCGCTCCGGTCAGTGAAGACGACCTCGTGATCACGCTGCTCGGCAGTTTGAACGAGTCGTACCAGTTCCTCATCACGGCGTTGGAGTCGCGTGCCGACACGCTGACGTGGGAGCTCGTGACGGCTCGGCTGATGCACGAGGACATGAAGCGCAAGGAGCAGCACGGCGAAGGTGCTGCGTCCGAGCAAGCGTTCGTGGCGAACGCTATGCGCAAGGGACGTCCGGCGAAGAAGACTGGCGCGTGCCGCCACTGCGGCAAGCACGGCCACTGGATCGCGGAGTGCCCGTTGCGGAACCAAGAGAACAACATCAACGGTGATCGTCGGCGCCACGTGCAAGCGCACCTTGCGCGCGACGACACGCGTGTGATCGACAGCGACAGCGACTATCTGTTCATGGCTCAAGCTCAAGATGGTGCTGTCGGCTCAAGTGCAAGCGCGGCTCAAGATGCGAGTGGTGTGTGGCTGATCGACTCGGGAGCGACTCAGCACATGACGCACTCCAAGTCGTGCTTTACCAAGTATCGTGCGATCAAGCCTGTGAAGGTGCACCTCGCGGACGACGGCACGGTCGAAGCAATCGGGTGCGGCGACGTCGAGATGGTCATGCAGACTGCGCAAGGACCTCGCAAGGGCGTGCTCACGAACGTGTGGTTCGTACCGGGACTGAGTCGCAACCTCTTCTCGGTGGCACGGTTTGCGAAGGACGTCGGCCCGATCACGTTCGACAGCAACAAGTGCGTTGCGACGCTGAAGGGGTCCAAGTGGACCATCGGCAAGAGCTTCGGCAAGGGTCTGTTCAAGCTCAGCATGTCTTCAGTCAATGGCGGCAACAGTCGTGCGAACGCGCACGCACTTGCTACGAGTGAACCGAGCTCGATGTCGAAGTCGTACTTGTGGCACCTTCGACTCGGCCACATCGGCCATGCTGGACTCGACATGATCGTGAAGAACAACCTCGGCACCGGCATCGACATCGCGGCAGCGGGCAAGTGGGAGCTGTGCGACGGGTGCGCGGTCGGCAAGCAGACGCGCGCTTCGTTCCAAGACTCGACTTCTGCGCGCGCAGTTGGTCTCCTCGACGTGGTGCACAGCGATGTGTGCGGCCCGATGCAGACTTCGACATTCGGCGGCAAGAGATACTTCGCGACGTTCATCGACGACAAGTCTCGCTACTGCGTTGTGTTCCTGATGGAGCACAAGTCGGAGGTCGTCGAGAAGTTCGCGCAGTTTGTCAAGTGGGCCGAGACCCAGACCGGCCGACGTGTCAAGACACTGCGTTGCGACAACGGCGGCGAGTACAAGTCGGCGAAGATGGCCAAGATCTGCGCCGATCGCGGTATCGTGCAGCAGTTCACGCCGCCGTACACGCCGCAGCTCAACGGTGTGGCGGAGCGCATGAACCGCACACTCGTGGAGTGCGCGCGCTGCATGCTCGAGCACGCCAAGATGTCCAAGCCGTACTGGGGCGAAGCCGTGATGACCGCGGCGTTCTTGCGGAACCGTTGCCCAAGTCGCTCGTGAAGGCTTGGAGGCTTGAGGCGTGGTTGGCGAAGGCACTTGGGTGGTTGGATGCAAAATGCAAAGTGATTGATTCATCGAGGTCCTTAGTTCGCATGCACACCTTCCTCTGTGCTAGCTACGTCTAAGCCTGCTGTGCAGTCGCTCCACTAGATACTTGTGCAACGTATCCAGTGTGGCGTAAACACGCATCCATGAGTGTAGGTCGTCACCCACAGCCATGTCCTACCTGCGTAAACACTCACCCACGCCATGGCGCAATCATGTCGGAATGATTGCCCTTGTGCGAGTGATGGTCACACCAGTCGAGGTCGTGACGCTGACTCGTCACGCGCTGGCTGTCGCTCGGCGAGGCGTCTTGAACACACTGTCGAGAGCGTTGATAGAGCCAACACTCCCACTCGACTCGCCAGCGACGATGATGCCGAGCTTGGTCCGAAGAGCGTCGAACTGCGGTGCTGCGATCGCCTTCGTCATGATGTCCGCGAGCATGTCTTGTGTCGGACAGTACTGCAGCGCGACTTGACCGTCTTCGACCTTCTCGCGCACGAAGTGGTAGCGGATGTCGATGTGCTTGGTGCGCTTGTGGAACTCGGGGTTCTTGGCCAACGCGATCGAGCCTTGGTTGTCTTCGAGCACCAGGATCGAGTCGCCGTCGCTGAGTTCGCCGAGTTCACGCACAAACGCCTTGAGCCACACCGCCTCTTGAGTCGCCTCGGACAGTGCCATGTACTCTGCCTCGGTCGACGAGAGCGCCACGGATCGCTGCTTCTTGCTTCGCCAGCTCACGCAGCCGCCGTTGAGCATGAACACGTAGCCGCTTGTGCTGCGGCGCGAGTCGTGGTCGCCCGCCCAGTCAGCATCCGAGTAGCCGTGAAGTGCACGATTGTCAAACTTGTCGTCGCACTTGCCAAACACTAGACCGAGCGTCGGAGTCGCTTGCAGGTACCGGAACACGCGCTTGAGAGCCTGCCAGTGTGTCGGACACGGGTCGGCAGCAAACTGGCTGAGCACTCCCACTGCAGCTGCGAGGTCCGGTCGAGTCGCCACCATGAGGTACATCAGGCATCCGACCGCGCTGCGGTACGGCACGCCGTGCATGGTCTCGTCGTGCTTGCACCCGCCGTCGCACATGGCCTTGGTCAGCTTGAGTCCCGGGTCTTGCGGCGTCTTCACGGGCTTGCAGTCTTGCATGCCGAACTTGGCCAAGATCGAGTGCAGGAACTTGGTTTGGCGCACGGACACAGTGCCCAGATCAATGTCGCGCGCGATCTCCATGCCGAGGCAAAACTTGAGCTCGCCGAGGTCGGACATCTCAAACCGGTTGCTGAGTGCTGACTTGATCTTCGCCATCAGTGCGTCGCTGCTGCACGCAATGATGAGGTCGTCGACGTAGAGGACAATGAACGCCATCTTGTCTTCGCCGTTGCCGCACTCGCGCATCACGTACACGCAGTGGTCGGACTCACACTTGCCAAAGCCGAGACCGATCATGAACGTGTCGATGGTCTGGTTCCACATCCGCGGCGCTTGCTTGAGCCCGTAGAGCGACTTCTTCAGCTTGCACACGTAGTCGACCGGACACGCTGCTTCGACGTATCCATCCGGCTGCTTCATGTAGATGTCTTCGTCGAGTTCGCCGTTCAAGAACGCGGTCTTGACGTCCATCTGGTGCAGCATGAGATCGTACTTGGCCGCGAGTGCGAGCACCACTCGGATCGACGTGAACTTCGCAACTGGCGCGAACGTCTCGTCGTAGTCGATGCCGAACTTCTGCGCAAAGCCCTTCGCGACGAGCCGAGCCTTGTGTCGCTCGACTTCACCGTGCTCGTTCTCCTTGACCTTGAACACCCACTTGCAGCCGATTGCCTTGCGTCCCTTCGGCAGCGGCACAACGTCCCACGTGTCGTTCTTGATCAGCGACTGGAACTCCGAGTCGCACGCTTCCTTCCACTTGCTCGCGTCGCTGGATTCCATCGCCGACTCAAACGTTGTCGGCACTTCTCCCACTGAAGCCACGACGTGAGCAGCGTGGAGCGCCGAAAGATCGTCGAGCGAGGTCGGTCGAGTCGTCGAGTTGGCCGTCGCGTTCGTCGATGCGCCGCTCATTCGACCGACTCCCACTGTCGCCGAGCCGCTCGATCTCTTCGGGCGCGGTGTTTCCGTCACGTTCTCAAGCGACTGCGAACGAACGTGACGCTTCGCACCGCTGATGTACTCCGGGCTGCTAGGCGGCTGTGGCTGCGCAGGTTGATCGCCACTGCCAGGCACACCGTCTTCAGCACCCTGCTCCATGTCCGCGTCGCCGACGCCGGACTCGTACTCTTCATGTTCTTCGTACTCTTCGTACTCTTCGTCGGTGTCGTTGTCGATGAAGTCGACCTCTGCTCCTTGAGCACCGAGTCGACGACCGTCGTCAAACTCGTCTTCCGTGAACTTGGCGTCGCGACTCACAAACACTCGACCGGTCTCGATGTCTTCGAACCGATATGCTTTCTCGTGCTCCGAGTAGCCGATGAACCGACAGCGAATCGCACGAGCGTCGAGCTTCAGTCGCTTCGGACTTGGTACGTGCACGAACGCGTGGCAGCCGAATGTCTTGAGGTTCGCGAGCAGCGGAGCCTTGCCGATCCACACCTCGTACGGCGACATGTTGTCGATGTTCGAGCGACTTGGGCAACGGTTCCGCAAGAACGCAGCGGTCATCACGGCTTCGCCCCAGTACGGCTTGGACATCTTGGCGTGCTCGAGCATGCAGCGCGCGCACTCCACGAGTGTGCGGTTCATGCGCTCCGCCACACCGTTGAGCTGCGGCGTGTACGGCGGCGTGAACTGCTGCACGATGCCGCGATCGGCGCAGATCTTGGCCATCTTCGCCGACTTGTACTCGCCGCCGTTGTCGCAACGCAGTGTCTTGATACGTCGGCCGGTCTGGGTCTCGGCCCACTTGACAAACTGCGCGAACTTCTCGACGACCTCCGACTTGTGCTCCATCAGGAACACAACGCAGTAGCGAGACTTGTCGTCGATGAACGTCGCGAAGTATCTCTTGCCGCCGAATGTCGAAGTCTGCATCGGGCCGCACACATCGCTGTGCACCACGTCGAGGAGACCAACAGCGCGCGCAGAAGTCGAGTCTTGGAACGAAGCGCGCGTCTGCTTGCCGACCGCGCACCCGTCGCACAGCTCCCACTTGCCCGCTGCCGCGATGTCGATGCCGGTGCCGAGCTTGTTCTTCACGATCATGTCGAGTCCAGCATGGCCGATGTGGCCGAGTCGAAGGTGCCACAAGTACGACTTCGACATCGAGCTCGGTTCACTCGTAGCAAGTGCGTGCGCGTTCGCACGACTGTTGCCGCCATTGACTGGAGTCATGCTGAGCTTGAACAGACCCTTGCCGAAGCTCTTGCCGATGGTCCACTTGGACCCCTTCAGCGTCGCAACGCACTTGTTGCTGTCGAACGTGATCGGGCCGACGTCCTTCGCAAACCGTGCCACCGAGAAGAGGTTGCGACTCAGTCCCGGCACGAACCACACGTTCGTGAGCACGCCCTTGCGAGGTCCTTGCGCAGTCTGCATGACCATCTCGACGTCGCCGCACCCGATTGCTTCGACCGTGCCGTCGTCCGCGAGGTGCACCTTCACAGGCTTGATCGCACGATACTTGGTAAAGCACGACTTGGAGTGCGTCATGTGCTGAGTCGCTCCCGAGTCGATCAGCCACACACCACTCGCATCTTGAGCCGCGCTTGCACTTGAGCCGACAGCACCATCTTGAGCTTGAGCCATGAACAGATAGTCGCTGTCGCTGTCGATCACACGCGTGTCGTCGCGCGCAAGGTGCGCTTGCACGTGGCGCCGACGATCACCGTTGATGTTGTTCTCTTGGTTCCGCAACGGGCACTCCGCGATCCAGTGGCCGTGCTTGCCGCAGTGGCGGCACGCGCCAGTCTTCTTCGCCGGACGTCCCTTGCGCATAGCGTTCGCCACGAACGCTTGCTCGGACGCAGCACCTTCGCCGTGCTGCTCCTTGCGCTTCATGTCCTCGTGCATCAGCCGAGCCGTCACGAGCTCCCACGTCAGCGTGTCGGCACGCGACTCCAACGCCGTGATGAGGAACTGGTACGACTCGTTCAAACTGCCGAGCAGCGTGATCACGAGGTCGTCTTCACTGACCGGAGCGCCGACTGCTTCGAGCTGCTCCGCCAGTGTCTTGAGCTTGTTGATATGCTGTTGCACATCATCGCCGTCCTCCATCATCGTCGCGAAGAAGCGACGACGCATGAAGAGCTTGTTGGCAAGCGTCTTCCTCTCGAAGTGCGCTTCCAGTCTTGACCATGCATCATGCGCACCCGAAGCCGAGCGAACCAACGGGAGCTGCGAGTCTTCCATCGCGAGGCACACCATCGCGAACGCCTTGCGCGACTTCCGCTGGTACATCGCTTGATCTTCGTCGCTCACGCACTGCTCGATCTTGATCTCGCCGGACGTGACTTCCCACAGCTCGCGCTCTTCCAGCACCATCTGCATCTTGAACTTCCACACGTGAAAGTTGGTTCCGTCGAACTTGTTGATGCGGGCGGTCGTGGTCGAGGACTCCATGCTGGTGGCGAAGGCTGATGGCGCAGAGTCGAACGGGCTTGGGCTCATAACCTGAAGGCTTGAAGGCTTGAGGCGTGGTTGGCGAAGGCACTTGGGTGGTTGGATGCAAAATGCAAAGTGATTGATTCATCGAGGTCCTTAGTTCGCATGCACACCTTCCTCTGTGCTAGCTACGTCTAAGCCTGCTGTGCAGTCGCTCCACTGGACACTTGTGCAATGTACCCAGTGTGGCGTAAACACGCATCCATGAGTGTAGGTCGTCACCTACAGCCATGTCCTACCTGCGTAAACACTCACCGACACCATGGCGCAATCATGTCGGAATGATTGCCCTTGTGCGAGTGATGGTCACACCAGTCGAGGTCGTGACGCTGACTCGTCACGCGCTGGCTGTCGCTCGGCGAGGCGTCTTGAACAAACTGTCGAGAGCGTCGATAGAGCCAACAAGCAGCGTGGAGCGCCGAAAGATCGTCGAGCGAGGTCGGTCGAGTCGTCGAGTTGGCCGTCGCGTTCGTCGATGCGCCGCTCATTCGACCGACTCCCACTGTCGCCGAGCCGCTCGATCTCTTCGGGCGCGGTGTTTCCGTCACGTTCTCAAGCGACTGCGAACGAACGTGACGCTTCGCACCGCTGATGTACTCCGGGCTGCTAGGCGGCTGTGGCTGCGCAGGTTGATCGCCACTGCCAGGCACACCGTCTTCAGCACCCTGCTCCATGTCCGCGTCGCCGACGCCGGACTCGTACTCTTCATGTTCTTCGTACTCTTCGTACTCTTCGTCGGTGTCGTTGTCGATGAAGTCGACCTCTGCTCCTTGAGCACCGAGTCGACGACCGTCGTCGAACTCGTCTTCCGTGAACTTGGCGTCGCGACTCACAAACACTCGACCGGTCTCGATGTCTTCGAACCGATATGCTTTCTCGTGCTCCGAGTAGCCGATGAACCGACAGCGAATCGCACGAGCGTCGAGCTTCAGTCGCTTCGGACTTGGTACGTGCACGAACGCGTGGCAGCCGAATGTCTTGAGATTCGCGAGCAGCGGAGCCTTGCCGTTCCACACCTCGTACGGCGACATGTTGTCGATGTTCGAGCGACTTGGGCAACGGTTCCGCAAGAACGCCGCGGTCATCACGGCTTCGCCCCAGTACGGCTTGGACATCTTGGCGTGCTCGAGCATGCAGCGCGCGCACTCCACGAGTGTGCGGTTCATGCGCTCCGCCACACCGTTGAGCTGCGGCGTGTACGGCGGCGTGAACTGCTGCACGATGCCGCGATCGGCGCAGATCTTGGCCATCTTCGCCGACTTGTACTCGCCGCCGTTGTCGCAACGCAGTGTCTTGACACGTCGGCCGGTCTGGGTCTCGGCCCACTTGACAAACTGCGCGAACTTCTCGACGACCTCCGACTTGTGCTCCATCAGGAACACAACGCAGTAGCGAGACTTGTCGTCGATGAACGTCGCGAAGTATCTCTTGCCGCCGAATGTCGAAGTCTGCATCGGGCCGCACACATCGCTGTGCACCACGTCGAGGAGACCAACAGCGCGCGCAGAAGTCGAGTCTTGGAACGAAGCGCGCGTTGCTTGCCGACCGCGCACCCGTCGCACAGCTCCCACTTGCCCGCTGCCGCGATGTCGATGCCGGTGCCGAGCTTGTTCTTCACGATCATGTCGAGTCCAGCATGGCCGATGTGGCCGAGTCGAAGGTGCCACAAGTACGACT